>OX457048.1:23049398-23056898 GCA_949752735.1 Lumbricus terrestris
CCTGTAAGTAGCCCATAAAGTGATAGCACTACTGTACGAATATTTAACCTATAGAGTATAGAATGATAGCATTCCTGCAAGTAGGCCTTCAAAAAATAATAGCTCCCCTGAATGTAGAAGACTCGACTTATAGCAATCCCATGAGTGGTCTGTGGTGATGGCATTCCTGTCATCAGCTCTCTCTCTCCTCTCTCTCTCTCTCTCTCTCTCTCTCTCTCTCTCTCTCTCTCTCTCTCTCTCTCTCTCTCTCTCTCTCTCTCTCTCTCTCTCTCTCTCTCTCTCTCTCTCTCTCACTATCTCAATCTTTCTCCATCTCACTCACTCTACCTCCCTCCCTCCTTTTTATTCCTCCCTCCGTCCCTTCCTCTCTCCGTCCTTCCCTCTTTAAATTATTATTATTATTGTTTTATTATTATTATTATTATTATTATTATTATTATTATTATTATTATTATTATATATCATCAAAAAACAACATCAGTAACAGTAAGTAAGTACAAAAAACAAGGGAATCAGTATCTATTGTTATATCTCTTCACGAACCGGATCAGCTAAAGTGCCCCGAGTTGAAGCGCTGAACGGTTATAGAGAGACGTTGCAGCAAAAACAGGTCTCTCTCAGTTCGCCAGAAGACAAAGTTAGGATGCGGCCTAAATCTGACAAAAAGTTAAGACCATCAGAGCAAATTGGACCCAAGGTCTCAATGGCTAGAGGGACAAAGAAATGTTTATTATTATTATTATTATTATTATTATTATTATTTAATTTAATTTTTAATTTTATTTTATTTTTTTGCCCTGAGGTATTTAGGATCCCTCAGGGACTTAAATATTAATTAAGAACAGAATAAAAACATCTGGAACGGCACCTAATCGTCGTAGAGATCCTGCGCTGGAAAGGCACCGCGGAATGCAACCGCATTGAATCGCTGGATCAAAATACTGAGGCGCTGATGTAGGTAGGAAGTCTCGCGTGCATCATCATTCATTGTGCTGAGTGCCTGTCCCAATGCTGAAATAAAGACCAAGCCCTCAGCATTCACTGGGCCCATGGTTTCGAAGGCCAGAGGGACAAAGTGATGGACCGTTGCGATCTGCCTGTATTTGGTGTTTTTCCGAGTAGCTGCCATCTCGGCCGCTGCTCCGGCAGTCCGAGAGGTGTTTTGGAGATATGACGCTGCCAGGGTGTCTGTGACCGTCACATCCCAGACCAGACTGCGCCCCGCACGCCAAGGGATGAGAGTGAGACCGTCAGGCAGGGACGTCATTTCAGTTTTTTTCAGGGGGGGGCAAAACTTACCTAGCTTATGCTTCGTATTTAGCATATATATATATATATATATATATATATATATATATATATATATATATATATATATATATATATATATATATATATATATATATAAGCTACATACAAACTGCAAGCTATCGCGAGCCGGTGTTGCACGATGTCTGGATTGTCTGCGTAATTATAATAATATTCTTTACTGAACAAAAATTAATCGGATTGACAGCCTGACAGAACGCATCCGGTTACATTATAGCCTACAGTTATGCAATGACATATAAATCTCTCTCTCTCTCTTTCTCTCTCTGTTATAGGCAGTTGTAGTCGTTTGCACTTGCACTGTTTATCTCGTTCAATGATTCAATCAATCAATATCTGTCTTTTTATATAGCGCCCTTCAAGATTCTTACTCAGAGGCGGTCCCGATTCAGGCCATGTGAGAAAAACAGAGTGACTTGTACTTACCATCACACCTTTATACAGCTGCTAGCGACTAGGCCTACTGTGACTTGGAAACAAGCAGAAAAGAACTTAAAAGGCAAAGCAGAGCACCCTCTGTAGGCTATGATTTATCAATTTAACTTATTTGACATTCACTAATAATCCTCTATAGACACTTCAATAAGAGGTCTCGAAATGAACTGATCTTGGTTCTGTGACTAACATCATCATCATCATCAACAAGCGTGGGCTCAACGCCCGTAGGTGTCCGATGCCTTCTTCACCAGGTCCTTCCATTTTCTCCTATCCAGCGTCGCTCTGCTCAGCTCCTGAAGCGAGGTTTTGCCCCAGTCGGATACGTCGTCGAGCCATTCCCTATGCGGCCTTCCTCTCTTACTTGTCCCGTCCATTCGTCCGAACATCAGTGCTTTGATCTTCCTGCTGTTATCCATTCTGCAGATGTGCCCGAACAGTCCTAGTTTCCTTCTGATCAGCTTCTGCATGATGTTTTCCTTTAGCTGCACTCGCTTGTATAGTTCTGTGTTGTTTACCTTCTGCATCCACCCTATTCTTAGTATTTTCCTGTAGCACTTTCTTTCGAAGGCCATAAGTCTTTGTTCGATGTATTTCGTTATCACCCAGGCCTCGCACCCGTGACTAACATACTATATAACTATTCTTAGGTGTCTACTCCCACTCTCAAAGCTCACGCAGAATACTATGTAGCCTACTGACGCACACATATATATAATAATATATGTGTCTATATATATATATATATATATATATATATATATATAATATCCAACACGCTATGCAGCTGCCTTAATTTTCCTATCCCCTAACACTTAATGCGTCCAGTCTGATAAATTAGTCGTCACATTCCTCCCAGACCAACTCTATATATATATACTCCGGCTTCGGCATATCAGATCTGTCAACGACATCTGTTTTCAGTGGAATCGGGCCCAGAGCAGGCTAAGGTTTCCAGTATCGGTGTCCACAATGCTCGCTATATATCATACTGCGAGACAGTCGCCTATAGCTTGCTGACCCTCCATTTAGGGTCAAAGTCAGCCTTTCGCCGCCGTTCGCCGGTTTAAGATGTACAGCATGGACCTCGGTATAGATAGGGAGGAAGCTCCATCCCTTTCATCATCAGGATTTACGGCCCTGACTTGTACATTGTTGACCTCTCTAGGGGTGCGCTGCAATTTTAGCTATTTTCAAATTTAGCACACGAGATCCATTCATTCTCTTGGGAGTTTAAATTCTATCACTCTAGGAAACCACTGTGTGCAAAGTTCTGACATAAATGACAAAATGCACAGATAAACACATAAAAAATAGTTTTTTTCTCAAAATCAGGGGGGGGCAAATGCCCCCCCCTGCCCTCCCCAAATGACGTCCCTGCCGTCAGGTCTCTTGCCGTCAGTTCTCAGGAGGCCAACCGGCTCTTTGGCCGAGGGGTAACCGGCTCGAATCAAGCTGCGGAAAATCAGATCGTTCAGGGACGCATGTCGGGATGAACGTCCCGGACCCAACGCGCAGGATAATCCGTGCGAGCCCTCTGCCGAAACAAGAGAGCCACAGACGCAGCTGTGCGGCTCGCAGAGAGTCGCTCTAAGGCGCAAGCCAACCGCGACTCATCATCGAGTCTCAACCCGCACGACGTGATGGGGAGAGCGAATAGCCAGTCGCTCGAGTGCGGGGCAGAGACTGCTTCAAAGCGTGCCTGATGGTAGGGGTCTGTAAGTGTGGCTTTCAGATCTGAGGTGACCTTGTCAACAAGTGGCTTATCCCAGTATGTTTGCTTGTGGATAAGGATGCTGTCCAGTTCCTTAACTGGACTTAAACCCTGCCATTGGACCAGCATGGTCTCGTATCGTGGGTCGGCGGGGATTTTTTTTATATTATTATTATTATTATTTTTTTTTACCCCAGGTATCTATAATCCCTCAGGTTTCAGATATTAATAAGAAATTTTGACTCTGGAGTGGCCATCCGAGCCATCAGAGAGAACAAAAGTGCTGTGAAAAGCAACAGCATTGAAGCGCTGAATAATGATAGACAGGCGCTGGAACAAGTAACTGGTTTCTCTTGGTTCACCAGAAACTTGGGCCAAGAGACGTCCCAGGTCGGCGAGAAATGCCTGCCCCTTGGCGTTGATTGGTCCCATTGTTTCAAAAGCCAAAGGGACGAAATGGTAAGATTGCATCAGCTGTGCGTATTTGGAATTTTTTCTGGCTTCAGCCAGTTCCGCAGCACCTCCCGTCCGAATGGAGGTTGTGGCTAAGTAAGATGGAGCCACGGTGTCTGCAACTGTGACGTCCCAGGTCAAGCAACGACCTGAGCGCCACGGAATCAGTGTTAGGCCGCCTGGTTTCTTGCCATCCGACCTTGACAAACCAGGTGGTTCCTTAACTGATGGGATGCCCGCCTGAACGAGACCCCTGCAGATAAGGTCATTTAGGACCGCATGTCGGGCCTGTCGGCCAGGGCCAAGACGGCATGACAGGCCGTGTGAGCCATCAGCGGTTACAGGAGTGCCGCACGGGCAGCTATGTGGGTGGCAGATGACCGTGCCCAGACGGAGGCCCACAGCTATTCGGACCGCCTCGTCGTCCAACCTAAGACCACAAGTGCTTATTGGTAAAGCGAAAAGCCAGTCACTTGCATGAGGTGCTGACACTGCTTTCAGACGTGCTTGATGGTAATCACTGGTGTGAAAGTGATCAAGCTCAGCTATTGCTTGTGCAACAACTGGTTTGTCCCAGAAAGATTGCCGGTAAGGAAAATCTCCGTTTGGACTAGAGGTAGAGTATTGTAGGCACCAATGCTCCAACGAGTCCGAAAACTGTCTGTCGGTGTCAATGATTACATTGCTCAGCATGGCGGATTGGTAGGCAGTAGTTTGAAATTTGTATCTTCGCTCTAAAAAAATTCCGTTCATACACGAAGGGGGCAACATGGAAATAATTTTTTTATAACAAGACATGTATACTGATGTTGCAAACAAAATTCCATCAAAGAAAACTTGCACATTAATTTTTTATAGCACTTTTGGTAAAGGGTGGACCAAAAAAAGATAGACCGAAGGTTTTTCCCCCCAATATCTTGGCCAGAAGTAAGAATTTGTAAATAAAGTTTTGCAGGCTTAAAGGCAATTCATATTTACATACAAAGGCCAGATTTCAAAAAAATATTTCAAACAGAAAAAAAGTTATATCACTTTTAGTCAGTCTACCCATTGTTTTTTGACGATCCGAAAACATAACGCAACAAAACTTAATACAAAACGATTCTATTAAGTCACATTTTAAATAATTGTTATCAAATGAACTTGATATTGCTTCACAGTTTGTGCTCAATGTGTCCACCAACCAGTGCCAAACTTTTTAAGAGCCTCTTTTTAAAGTTCTTGATGACCTTGTTGATGTGTTCCAGAGGTAAATCTTCAAAAATAAACTCCAATGCAACTATCTATTCCCTTATCGCTTTTGGTTGCAGGTTATGGTAGTTTTCCAGCATAGCTCTCGTCACTTGATAACACATTGTGTTGAAGCCAGGAGCTTTGAGGGCCATTGGCTTTTCTCAATGAAATCTGAACAATTTACATTGAGCCGATCTCCTTCCATCAAGGGCATATTTCTTAACGCTCAACTTAACTCTTAACTTCTCCGTTCTCACTGTTTATCAGAGCAAGCAGAGATTGTAGCTTTAGCACCAAGACCTTGGTCATGAATTGTCTGAAAATATATTTTGTCTGTCATTGACACCATGGGCAATTTAAGTTTTTAAAGATATTTTATTTTTCAATAGCAAATTTATGAATCTGACAGATTATGGTATTTATTTGCCCACTTGACCATCATCTTGCTAAGTGACTTTGCAGTGATGTGCAGCAACACTGGTACTCTAAAGTTCTTTTCTAAATAATAATAATCATAATAATAAATTTGATAATAATAATTATAATTAATAATAAACATGATAATAATAATACTAATAATAACAAGTTGTATAATAATAATAATCATGAGGTGTAGTGGGTATGTTTGCTGCCTTGCACCCAAAGGGGTTGCAGGTTCGAATAATAATAACAATAATAGTAATAATAATCGATAATTACTCTTCAGTATACTTGTTACAATAGGAACGTGTCTGTTCTGCGATAAAGGAAGTTGTATAATAATAATCGTGAGGCGCGGTAGTTTAGTGGATATGTTCGCTGCCTTGGAGCCGAAGGGTTGCAGGTTCGAATCCACCTCAAGCTGCAAGTCCTTCACTCGCAATTGCTCAATGCTTCAGCATGAAACTCCAATTCAGTCTCTGTGTTGCAGTCGAGAGCGCTTCTGAGTAGAAACCTTGAAAGGGAAGCGCTATAAAAAGTGCACATACAAACAAACATATACTAATAATAATAATGATTTATGGCAATATCGAGGCTATTTGATAAAATTAATGTGCATAAATATGAATAGCCTTTCAGCCTGTGAAGTTTGATTTACAAATCCATACAATTAGGCAAGATCAGGGCTTTTTTAACGTGCAGTTGTACACAAAATGTGCAGTTCTAAATGGATTTGTGCAGCTGTAGAAGCACTTCTGTCACAAATTCTGTGCAGTTAAAACTGGCCAAAAAGGTCATTGTCCTCCGATCGAAAGTAATTTACCATGGAGGATGGGAAGGGAAAGAAAGGGTTGTGCAGTTCTAAAAATTTCTTTAAAACAGCCCTGAGCAAGATATTAGAAATAAATTTTAGGGGATTTTTTCGGCACACCCCGTACAAACTTCAAAATATGAATACGACAAGGGACAGAAGACTCTAGGCATTAAAGGTCCATTCATGTAGCCAACCATCGCGATGCGACTCTGGCGACATGACATGACATTGTTTGTCATATGATATGAGTGGAATTAAATATCAAGGTACCTTCATATTTATTTAATATTCAAACTTGAAAATAATCAGTGAGCAATATCTTCTTCATCTTCGACAATTCATGTGTATTTTATTTTGAAAGTAGGCTGTTTATGTGGCTGCCAATAACTTGATTACTGATCCACATAATGCTGGATATTTGCTCTCAAATTTCACAAAACCAAAGGGTCAAACAAACATTCCCAAAAGGGTAGCAAATATAATTTTTGGGGTATTTTCTGAGAACAGAACAATTGACAAAGTATGCCAAAAATCCCAATTACGGTTTTTGTCTTAAAGAGTTTACAGTGTTAAAAATGGTCCGTTTTGGTATTGCACGTTGGTATTTAAAAGATATGTTACGCTAATATATTACTGTTTGAACAGTGAATGGATGTGATCATTTTTAATAGCCTGTAAATGAAACATAACTAAGTATTCTTGAGGTAGATTCGAACCTGCAACCCTCCAGCTGCAAGGCAACGAACATACCCTCTACACCACCATGTCATGATATCACCTACTTTGTGTACTTTCAATAATTTGACAAGCATATCTTACCAGATGTTTCCCTCTTTTAGCTCTGCTTCCAATGATCTTCACTCTCAACTCCTCACCCACCTAATTGAGCACATACTGAGTTTGACTCACACTGCCATTTTCAACTGACACAGCATAGAACTATTAGACAATCTTTATTGGCCTCTGTCTTACTACTATTGTACATGCATTCATCTACTCCTGCATAGACTACTGTAACTCACTCCTTATTGTCCAGTCCAGGCTGTGCCTTACTCCTCTTCAGTCAGTTTTAATTTTTAAATTCTGCAAACGTCTTCCTGGG
>OX457048.1:23061898-23326898 GCA_949752735.1 Lumbricus terrestris
CATCAGATTTTTCAGACGGCGAAATGGACGAAATTTTCAGGAGACCAGCGTATACCCACCTCTAAATTTACCAGTACAGCCCTGGGATGGACCCATTCTCATCTTTCTCTCACTTCAAATTCTGTCTTTTCTCTGTGGTCGATAGCACTAGCTTAGTGCCACTAAGCGCTTCTTAAATGCTTTTGCTGATAAAGGCGTTTTAAAAATGACCAAATGCAGTTCAATTCAATACATTTCGTACGACTAAATTAATCTGCAGTTGAAGTCTTATTGGCGTAATTGCAGTGTCGGGACCGAGGCATAATTATGTAATATCTTTGGATAGTATCTAGTGACGACACTAACCTTAACACTAACCCTAACCAACCCTCACGACGACTGACCTGACCACAATTAAGCCGTCTTATTTTCCGCTCTGTTATTCGTCAAATCAATTAATTTAGACCTAGGTGGGCAGTGGCGGCGCCAGAGGGTTAGGGGCTAAGCCTCAAAAAGAAGGCCACCCGGGGGGCTTAGGCCCCCTAAAAAGGGCCGTCCGGTGGTTTTTAGACAACATATTCATGAGATTTTGACCAGATGACTAAAAAGTGAAAAATTTCCTCGAAAGGATTCAGCCGAATCAGGCCCCCCAAACCTGAAATCCTAGCGCCGCCACTGCTAGGAGTGGTCAGTCAATCTCACCCCAACTTGATCCTGAAGTGAATTGCGGTCGACGACTAGGATCTAAAACGACTTGACCCGACTTGGCAGAAAAACAATCAACTTCTGACTTGAGGTCGACTTCTGACATGGTTATGACCACTAACCTCGTTCGACGATAGTCTACGGCTAATATATAATGCGTAATCTTAATCGTAATCGTAATCTACAAATTTCTAAAGCGCTATATACTCAAAATCCAAGCGCGGGGCCAGAGCTTATTCACGAGCGCTGCGTCAAGTCACACTTTAGAGTGCCCCACACATGCGGGAAAACAATTTGTTCGAAATATTTTGGATTTTTAGCAAATTAAAGGTCATCAACTTTTTGGGAGAAAAATAATCGGTATATTCTACGAAATGTTTGACCAAGCGACTAAAAAAGGTCGTCAGAATTTTCGGCCGAAGATACGCAAAAATTTCCCGAACATGGTCCCCACATTTCTTAATCCGACAATGCTCGCGACGCACCAACGTTGCGTCCTCTCTTCCACGCATACGTCGATGTCCGTGTGATTGAAGTCCAACATGGAGGATTGGAGGTGGCGGGTGCTTGCAGCAGAAGCCAGAAAGGCAGGGAGAGCAAGCGAATTAATGACACATTATTACTATAGTCGGGGACGCCATCCACACTTGCGCCGCCTAATAAAATTATGGCAATATTAAGAGTAGCTTAGTATTAATATTAATAATAATATATCTATGGCCTGTAGCCTAGTCATTGATCGTTCTATAAGGCGAATATTAATGATAGCCTAATAATAACAATAACAACAATATTAACAATATTACTTTTTTATTAACATCATTATTATAATAATGATAATAATATTATGAATATTATCATTATTTAATTTAATCTCAATCTAGGGCCTACCATTCTACCACTCGTGTTTTACCACATCCGGGGGTCTGAACTCCGTTGCTCTGTAGCGTAAACGAAAACTCCTGTTAACACGATCCGCTTTCGTCGAATTTAAATGTGTGCTAAATTCGTCAATGTTGAGATTTTGAGACTTATATATAAGACACCAATAATTAGAATATGCGCGGAGCAGTGGCGTAGCAATAGGTTGTGCAGCTTGTGCAGTGCACAAGGGCCCCCGACTGTTGAGGGGCCCCCCGGCGGTCAGAGTCATTTTTTTATTTGAAGAATTATTTAGAATGTGTTTATATGAATTATATCTACATGTAGCCTACGGCGGTGGCGTTGCAATGGATTGTGCAGACTGCACTATAGGGCCCCTAGTGGTCAGAGTCAAGTTTTTACATTCAGAATCTTCAGAATGTAATAAAGTCTGCATGTAGGCTAAGCTTAAGCTACTGTAGTGAACAGTGCTGAGGTAGTTGTGGATATTGACACCGAGCAGAGAAGCGCTTCGGAAACTATGGTGGTATACCAGCTGCATGACCAAAGGATTCAGGAACGAAGGCATCTCAATTATTGCACAAGAGAACTCGCCCAAAATTAATGAACATTTTTACATATCGGAATTTTTTGTTACTTCTTTTAGACTTATCGTATTCTATAGCAACGAGACTTGAGTCACTTCACATTCTACCAATTTATTAGGCCCCTATATTGTTTCTTTTTACCCAACTGTTTGACAGAATTTAAGCGTGAATTATGATAATTCATACTTCAACAGATGAAACAATGTTTAAAAAAATAAATTTTGTCAATTACTCGAATTGAATATCCTCTGGTAGCCTGAAGAAATAGAAAATGATTAAAAAGACTAACGGGAGAAAATAATTAAAATCGCAATGAGTTAATTTTTATTTACTTTCGGGTTCGAAATAATGCAAATAGAGTCTACCGAAAACGAGCCAGGCTTTTTTGCACAGCCTTTTTGTTTGAAATCGATGAGGTTCAAGTAATGAAGGGGCCCACCACTAAAGCCCTGCACAAGGGCCCCCAAAAACCTTGCTACGCCACTGGCGCGGAGGTTTCATTATTGGAGTAAGAAGCACGGAAAGACGGGTCACAAGAATATTCACTATCTTACATGTAACATCCAGAATTAACTCACATAGTTCCGCAAGTTTCGCAATTGTTTTTGCCATATCTTCGGAGCATTAGTCAGGCTAAAATGTTGCTGGAACTCCAGCGCTATAAAAACGAAGTTTAATTATAACTGTTCTCACGGAAGTCGAAAGTGTTTACTTCGAGAAGTAGACGCACAGTTACGTGATCCACTACAAGTTCGAATTCGCTTTAGCCTAAGGGTAGAGTCATTAGACTCCATCTAGAAGCCTAACCCCTTTCCGGATCAATGCAACATAGTCATACTATAAATTACGAGAATAGAGTCTAAAAAACAACAATCAACAGGCTAAGTTATAATGTTTAAGCTTGCATATCAAAGCTTCAAATTAAAAGAAGAAACACAATGTCCTGCGTAAACACAAAAGTAGGCCTACTGCAAGGGTAGAGTCATAACCCCTATCTGAATCAATGCAACGTACTGTAAATTGAGATAATAGAGTCCCAAAACAACGATCTTCAAATTATAAGGAGTAAAACAATGTCCTGCATAAACACAAAAGGAATAAGTAGTATACATTAGGTGTAAAGGTCGAGTCAAAAGACTCTTCTAGACGCCTAACTCCTATCTGAATCAATGAAACATCAATGGTAGTGTATATCAATGCTTCAAATTATAAAAGAGAAACATAATGTCCTGCACAAACACAAAAATAATTAATAGTGAACATAAAGTGAATTTTTTAGAAGGTTAAAAAATCCCTCTCTGCCATGGCACAAAAACAGGGAAATGTACAAAGCTAAGGCGAAGTCCTAAAAAATATTCCTAAAACTTCTGGAAAAATGTAAGGTGTAGGCCTAGGCCTAATACTTCCTAATATACAAATTATTGCTCTAGTAAAAGTGCTGTTAGATTCTGAATGTTTACATTATCTAGGTGTTCTACCTTTCGTATGTGTTTTTGTTTCAGATGCCAAGGTGCTGGAAATTTAGCGCTAACAAAAAATACTGTAAGGGTAGAGTCAATATCTAGAAGCCTAACCCTACCTGAATGACTGAATCAATGCAACATCCAATAAATTACGAGAATAGAATCCCAAAACAACAATCTTCAAATTATAAAGAGAAAAACAATGTCCTGCATATACACAAAAGGAATAAGTGGCATACATAATTTAGGTAAGGGCAACACAGCATGCCATATCGATTCAAACGATTTTCCAATAATTATTGTTTCTAATGATTCCTGTAAGGGATCCTCATTCGTCCACCATTTGTTGTCTCCATTTGTTCTGCGTTCCTTCCAGCTCATTCCCGTCCATCCTTCGCCGTATCCAAATCTCAAAGGATTCTAATCTGTCTATATAATCTTTTCACATGGTCCAAGTTTTGACTCCGTAGAGCACCACACTCCATATCATTGTCTTGATTATTCCCATTTTCAGATTCGCATTTGACTTCCCTCTCGGTAATTCCTTACTTTTACAAAAGGCATATTTTCCCATAGCTATTGTTCTCTTTGTTTTAGCATGAACCTTTGCATCACTTGTAATTATACTTAATAGATAACAGAATTTTCCAACTTGCTCCAGTTTATTTCATTTCCATCTATATTGAAATCGACTGATGTTTGCCTTCATTTGCTTTTATGCTCATAATCTTCGTCTTTTTTGTTTATTTGCATATCATACTCTTTTGAGATCTTGTTTAATTGATCAATTTCTGTAGCCCCTTCTGGCTACCCGTCAGCATTGCCTGGTCATCTGTGAATCTAGGTGCTTTCGCTAATTTTCCTCCGACGTTTACACTTTCCTTTATTACCTGCAGGGCTGTTTGTAAGGAATTTTTAGAATTGCACAACTCCTTCATTCCTTTCCATCCTCCATGTTAAATTACTTCCAATCAGAAGACAATGACCTTTTTGCTAGTTTTAACTGCACAGAAGTGCATCTACATTTTCTACAACTGCGCAAAGCCATTTAGAAGTGCACATTTTGTGTACAACTGCACGTTAAAAAAGACCTGATTACCTCCACTGCTTCTCGTACTAAGTCCTCAATGAAGATGTTGCTTGACGTATAACACTAGAATTCTATTAATCAGTGGGAGTTATACGCGAAGATATCCTCTTAATGAATTCTTCCCGATCGAATCCTTCCCTCATTGTGTCATCATTAGGATCCAGACTTCTGTCTATGGTTCGGTGTCTGCTATGTACTAAAGGTATATCGATTACAATGTCATCTGGACATAGGTCAAGGTAAAAGTCATAGGACTTACAGTAACTCAAAGGAATCCCATACCTGCAAATCCTCTCGTTCATGCTCCATTTCGAAAATGAACTGCCAGCACCCAGCTGTCTTACTTTCCGTCTGAATGAGGGCATGAAATAAAGAGGATAATCGCGAAGTCGATAAAATTCCATGAAGCAAAACATGAGTCTCTCGACCCAGAAGGCGAGTTGCTTTGACGTTATTTGGTCTCTTGTTTCTTTTACATCTCTGGCACCAAGAGCCTCCATGCAAAACAGAAGGCAAGTCTTCAATTGATATGTCGTACCACCAAAAAAGTTAAGCATCATCTTACAAACAATGTATGCTGCCCTTATTAATGGCGAGCTATGCTTTATGATTCTACTTTCCAATGGTGCAAAAGAAATTCTGGCAAATGTCTTGGAACAGATAAACTGAGCCTCACGTGGAGTATGAAGATCAAAACGTGGCCGATCAAAGACGATTGTACAACCGTCTGGGCGTATGCCAACTGGTAGATGATCTTCTGGCCACCAATCTTTCACATGAACACAAGCAACAAAGTCTATTGAAATTTTGGTGAAGAGAAAGCCACCTTCTCCATCATCAACGGGATGAATCATTGCTAGTCGTACGGTTTTGCAAAGACCATCCCGATATTCATATCGTGGTCTTCCTTTGCATTGGTCTTCAATGTTCCATTCGAAAAGATGTTCGTCCTGCCAGAAAAAGGGGTCATGTAAGACTTCTTCTAAAATGATTTTGAACCTAGAATTGACTTCATCAGTCAACAAACACTGATCTGAGTTGAAGAAACTATCAAAGCTTTCGTCACTCCAACTCTCTGTATGCCCATCTGACTTCCTCCGTCTCAGTTGAAGATATCCACTCGAACCCAGTGGATGTGGAAACGGTTCACAAATTTGACTGAATTTAATCAGTCTGAAGTTAGAGTCAAAGTCTGCTGAGAGGACGACTTTTGATTCTTCTTCGGCGCTTCCTACTAAAGTCGGTTGGCACTCGAATCTCCAGTCCTTATTCTTTATACCATTGGCTAAACGTTCAGAAAAGTGCTGCATTGATGGTCTAAGTTGACTTAGACGTCTATTGAGGCGAAATAAGTCGTTCTGGGTCCATATCTTCCAAATCGGTTCTTCTTCTGATTCTTGGGGGCCAGGTGACTGGCCGTTAATTCGAATCGTTTCAACCAGTTTATGCTTCGATAATTCTGTCACGTGATTGACTTGGAATGTTCGATCAAAATCTAAAGACGTGTGAAGCGTCTTATTTCCGATTGGCCAATTTTTAGCAATCTCTTCATTGGTGTTCACCAAATCTCGCAGCCTCTTAAGTTCTAGAGGTGTATATCCAAAGTTGTCCTTTGCGTTTTCGTCAGCTCCGTAATGGACGAGAAGCTTGTACCGATCATCAAATTCTGCGTAATGTAAAGGGGTTTTACCATACATATCAGCTGCATTTATTTTAGAATCTAGTTTCAAAAGCATCTCCACTAGATCGCGATATAGGTCGTACTTTTGATGCTTTGATGCCATGATAGCGTAGTGAAGTGGCGTTCTTCCCTTGTAATCTGTAGCAGTGGCCGATTCAATGAAATTCTCTGGTTCTAAGAGAATTCCATAGATAATTAAGTCGGTTCTTTCATGCTTCTGTTTCACTTCTTCTGGTAGCCTTCTAGAAATATTATTTTTCGTTGCGGTATCTGAAGTCGCGGAAATAGTATTTTTTATTGCATACATGGTATCGTAAATCGTGGAGACGATCAGTCGATGAAGTGGGTTTCGACCTCTGTTGTTCAGTCTTGCCCTTTCGATTGGCACTAAGTCTTCTGGTTCTTGCAAGTTTCGAATGGCTCCGCGATTCTTAAGTCCTTCGTAGATGGCTGACGAAGCTCCCCTTAAAGACTTCACTGCCAAATCAAGTGTCGTATTTCCCATAAAGTCAATAGCATTGACATTGGCTTCATCATTAGTCAACAACAATTTAACAACTTCTTCTTTGTATCCAATGGTTCTCTTTTTTAATGCAAGATAATTCTGAAGCCGGTCAATAACTGTACAGGTTTCAACGGTTTCTTCTCTCCAGGTAAGCTTATTCTTGCCGCTAATCTCAAGAGAATCACTGCCGTCAAATTTTCGATCGAGAAATCCTTTACAGAGGAAATGCAAATCAAACCAATCGCTATCTGCCTCGTAGATGGCGGCGTGCAAAGCAGTAAATCCGTTATAGTCCTGCAAATTCACAGAAGCTCCATGGTTAAGGAGCATCTGCACTGCTAAGACATGATACCTTCTAGCTGCTAACATCAAAGCAGTTACTCCCAATCTGTCTCTAGAGTCAATGTCGAGTTTCATTCCTGCTTTGTGTTCCCAATCAAATAGAATTTGTATAGCGTGGCAACAACCTTTTTCGGAGGCCATCATCAAAGGCGTTCGACCAAAGTGGTTCTTTATGTTAAAGTCTGTGCCTTTCTCTAACAGCAATTGCATCAAAGCATAGCCGAGGCAACTCTTTTCTATAGGCGAGTCACTATTAAACCAATCCATGGTCATTACTTGGTAAAGGGGAATATTAAAACTCCGGTACTCGATATGGTGGTTTACATTAAATTTGCTCGAATTAATAAGAGTTTGTGCGATTTCTTTGACGTCTTCGTCACTTCCACTTTTCGAGGTTTCTTCAATATTTGAGTGTTTGGTCCTGGGTTCGAAGATCGTCTGCATCAGATCAACAAAGCATCTTCCAAGATGCTCCTCTGAATATGTACAATGGTCTACACTGAGCATGATCTGCACGATTTTAGGTTGCATCGACCGAACCGCGAGGTTTAGGGCGGTACATCCATATGAATCTTCCCACATCTCCAGTGGCTTCCTCTCTTCAGTCAAAACTATTCCAGCCGAAACACGTTGAGAAAATGCTTTGAAAAGTTGAATATTCATCGTTTCACTGGTTTCCATTGCACTCTTGGCATTGTCTTGAAGTATATTTCCGTAGTTGATTATTTTGTTATGTTTCAAAATAACCTCAACAACTTTCGTGTGACCTTCTGTGACCGCAATGTGTAATGGCGTCTTTTTCAGCTTTAGCAACACGAAATCGCAAATTCCGCGACTCAGTAACAGATCTGTGACATCTGCATGACC
Source organism: Lumbricus terrestris (assembly GCA_949752735.1). Classification (NCBI taxonomy): domain Eukaryota; kingdom Metazoa; phylum Annelida; class Clitellata; order Crassiclitellata; family Lumbricidae; genus Lumbricus; species Lumbricus terrestris. Next base: position 23,070,000 of record OX457048.1, read on the forward strand.
ATTCTTAGCTGCAAGGTAAAATGGTGTTTCCTCAGATTGTTCCGTTACATCGACAATTGCATGATTGTCAAGGAGAATTTCAACAATGGAAATGTGACCACTCATACAGGCTAAATGAAGCGCAGTCATCTTGGCTTTGTTATATGCATTAACATATGAACCGCAAAGCTTCAAATTCTTTGAAATTTCTGTTTGTTCACTCTTAGCTGCAAGGTGATTTGGTGTTTCCTGTCCTCTGGAGAATGCATTTACGGTAGAACTGTGACTTAAATGCCTATTTGCAATTTCCTTAATGCCACTATCTGCTGCGAGTTGATTTGTACTATGACCACCATCAGCTGCGCTTCGAACGGGGAGTTGCGAAGGTCCAGATTCATCTGCAGAAACTTTGTTCACCGCCAGTTGCGAAAGAGTTAAAACATCTGTTGTGGCAGCATTATTTGCTAAGGCTTTCAAAGCAGCCCAACACATATGTCTCTGTTCTGTTGTAAGATGAAGTGCAGTGTCACTGCTAAATTTTCTGTCGATCGCATTTGCGGGTACTGCATCCCATAGTTTTATAGATGATTTGGCTATAATTCCCGGGTATCCCATATTCGCAGCGATGAGGCGAGGAGTCCTACAAGATTCCTTGCGAATACCAGCATCCGCAGTGTTTCTCAACAAGACCTTTACAACTTCTAAATGGCCATTTTGGGATGCAAGATGGAGCGCATTGTCACCAGTCATGTTTCTAACGTCAGAAGTATGGCTATGGTTTGGAATGAGCTTCGTAACGTTTGAGTCACCGAATTTTGCAGCATGATGTAGCGGCGTGTTGTCATTTAATACAGATGAGACTTCGTTGTATCTCATAAGAAGTTGGACGAACTCGTAATGGCCTCGCATAGCTGCAATGTGTATCGGCATGTTCATACAATGGTCAGTTGCATGGACATCTGCATTGCTGTCTAACAATGATTGTGCAATTGCTAAGTGGCAGATTTCCGAGGCCAGGTGAAGCGAGGTCTGACCTAATGCATTTTTAGAGTTAAGACTTGCGCCCGTGCTTAATAGAAGATTGACGATGTCAACGTGACCATTTAAAGTTGCATAATGTAAAGGAGCGTTATGCTTTGAGTCCCGTATATCCACATCTGCCGATGACATCAGTAAACATCCGACAGACTCCGTATCACCACGTTCAGCTGCAAGATGAAGCTGACTAATGCACTGTTTTTCATCTTTCTCAGAAACGTTCTGTGAATCCTCCATTTTATCAGCTTCAGAATCTGTGCTTAAGGCCTCAAAACTGCCCCTCTTTCTTCTCGTCCTTCTCCTCCACCTCCTTCTCAGCTTCAGAATATGAATTTAAGAAGTGTCAAGCAAACTTTCAATTATTAAGTTAAAGAAAGTATAAATAAATGTTCACTAGTTTCGGCTCTATTTAATTCCTAACATAGACATCAGTTTAATCACCCGATTCAAAGTCTCATCTTCTCGGTGCAGTTGAACATCCGATTGCACTTTGTCGCTGTCCGATTGCACTTTGTCGCTGTCAGCTGCATTTGATGAGTCTTTTGAGTTGATTTCATACTCATTGCTGAGCGATTCTGTTTGCCACAACAAATTAGCTTACTTCAGGCGCTCATTATCTACAAAACAGAGTAGCGAGTAGGTAAGTGATAACGATGGTGAAAATAATTAAACTAGGGCTGTTGTTCGATTAAAAATTTTAATCGAAATTAATCGCGCGATTAATTTTTTTAATCGCAATTAACGGCAAATTAATCGCAATACATTTCCTTCAAATATATTAATCTTACTATTTTATAAGGACCCCTGAAGCATAAAATTTTAATGACTGAATGCATTCTTTCTATTGCAAACATATTCAATAACATTTGACTTAGGCCTATTGAATTTCTGCATTTAGTCTATTGCACAGTTTTGTATGACAGACAGAATTGAAACACTGTTCAAATCAGTCAGCTGCTCAAAATCCGTTAATTTTTTCATTTGAGCCACGTAAATTAAAATGACATAGGCCTAAATGTGAAATTAGACAACCGTTTTCTGACTCTCAAGATTAATTATTTATTCAGCCAAATTATTGTATAGGCAGACTAGTTTATTTACATTGGACAGTTCAAGCGATGCTCTTAATAATTAACGATAGGCCTAGTAGGTTTAGGCTACTATTGAGCCTCGTTATTAAGTCACAATTTTTCACAAAGGTTGCGGTTCTTGCCAAACCTCGATCGTTTCAGTTGTAGTTCTGTAAACATTTATCATTTGACACCTTGATCCATTGGTCATCTCATGGAGTTCAGCCAACGTAGTCTGACGGGATGAGGAAAGAGGAAACAACCTTAGCCCAATTGAGCAAAGAATTGCTACGATAATACTCTACTTTTTGTTGGAATATTTGCCAAAGAATGTATCACTAGCTTTAAGAATGAGCCTTTCGTTTAAAACGAGTCTTTCTGCCTCTGATTCCATTTTAATCAGATCTAATTAACGCGTGCGATTAATGCGTTAAAATTTTTAATCGCAAATATTTTTAACGCGTTAATCGCACGCGTTAACGCGATTAAATCAACAGCCCTAAATTAAACTATAGGGTCTAATGCCCACCAAATATCGCTCTGATGCGCGGTTTGACGGATGTCTTGGAATAGATCTAGGCCTATGTTGCAATTCGAGATCACAAAACAGCGATTAAATTCGAAGAAAATTATTAATGGATTTTTAATGTACGTTGATTATATTCCTGATTGTTTACTGAATTCACGATTCAATAGTGGTATACACAATTATTGCGATCATCAAACACGCTTGCCTACGTTGATTCGCCCTGATGGCGAACTTGATGAAAATTATTTGTTTTAAAACTCATTTGAAGATGTAGGAGGTGAGCGGTACCGAAGTAATAGCCTAGCATAAATGATTAGATACAATATAAGAATGGCAGCCAGTCAAAAGGCGCCGACAAAAGAGCGACCCGACAAAAGAGCTCCGACACATTTGAGCGAACGACAGTTGAACTTCATGCATAAAATGCATTGAGAAAATATTCTGCTAAAGGTAATTAGAAACAATGTAATAGCCAAATTCTGTCAAAAAAGTATTTACATTAATTCAACTTCCATTTATGTAAAGAATTATTTTCCTCTTTCCAGCTTCTACTTAGACAAAGAATTATTTTCCTCTATCCAACTTCTTTTCAAGCAAATAATTATTTTTTTATCTAGGCTATCCAGATTTTATGATAGGCAAAACATTATTTTCATCTATCCAGTGTTTATGTCAGCAAATATTATTTTACTCTATCGAACGTTTATTTAAGAAAAGAATTATTTTCATGAATCCAACTTCTATTAATGTAAACAATTATTTTCCTCTATCCATTATTTAGGCAAAACATTATTTCCGTTTATCCAGCTTGTATTTTGGGATAGAATTAGCCTGCTCTCATCAATCTGACTTCTGTAAGAGCAAGGAATTAGGCCTACTTTAATCAATTTAATAGAAATTACAAAATATCCACTTTACGCCATTCACGTAATTTCTCAACCTGAAACACGTGTTTGTTATCATAGAACAAATTTATCGACATAAATTAAGGCATTCTCTCCCATTTGTAAATTAGTATACGCTGCTAATAATAATTTATAGACGGAATGCAAAAGTGCGTGGCCTAATGTGCGACTCTGTGGTCGGTTATATTGGCTTACAGCTGGGAGCTGTTGTCAAAGTAGGCTACGTGCCGTTACCCGGTGAATTGTTAGTTGATGGAATAATGTTATCGTCGTTGGTCAATTGATTGTCCATAGGCCTATACCTTAACCAACATAGCGGTCTAAATAACGTCCAGCCTGGAGCGGCCCGAATCCCTTAAGCGAATTTCGGCCGGAGCCCAGATCTGCTATTTTAAACAAGCAGGTCTAGGCCTATGCTTTATGCTTTTTCACGGACTGGGCTGGGTTGCTTCCAACGTAATTGTAAACCGCCACTTGAAAGCCAAGCGCGGGGCACCAGCTTATTCACGAGCGATGCGTTGAGTCAGAATGGTTGTCAGATAATCTTGAGTAGTCCAAAAGAGGTCCGAGCCCAGCTGCCAGAGTCCATAGGATCAGAGGGGGCAGAGCAGGATGTCGTTTGGGTTGTGAACTGCAATGATCAGATGAGACGGGGTAAGAGTTCTTGAAGAAGTGCCTTTAATTTCCAATGGGAAGCCCGAGCTGTGATGAGTAGAGGAGCCTGAGGAAGGTTAGCAAAACCGCATCAAGACTAGTGCAGACCTGGGGCGGTGGGGCTGTAATTACCCTTCAATGGTCCCTCTGAAACCCATCGATCGGTCCACCAAGCACACATTTACAACTGCGGGCCCAAACACCCTTAGAGGTGTGGTACTGTATTCAGTGGCTCGGTTGGAAAACCTGAGATGAGTTATGATCGGCAGTCGAAAAAGACTGAGACAGACGGATGATCGGGTAGAACGGATTGGCTGCATGTCACGAACTTGACTTATCGTCCTCTGGCTGACATGGACATCTCTTTGGCAAAGAAACAGAAGAATGCTTGGCAGCTAGTTGAGTGCTGGATACTCATATCTTTGTCACTGTATCTGGTCTTGTTAACTATACAGTATCTTATGCACACCATTGTCATCAAGTTCCTTAGCTTCTACATGGTAAGCTGTCTGCCTAATCTGCCTAAATGAATTAAATAACTCCCTAAGGATTGTGGTGTCTGTATTGAGACCATGTCTCTATGCGAGCCGACAAGGTGGTCTGTCATAGAGCATCGCAAAACAGCTCATTGTAACAGAGCCTTTCAGTTTTGCTTGCGATAGATTGTCTCTGGCTGCAGTTTTCAGCCGCCGGTGCTCTTCGCACGTTAACCTGGATATTCAAGCTCGTGTATTTTGGACTTCTCTAATTGAATCTTTATCAATTTCAGTAAGTTTGCCGCAGATAAAACAGTAAAAACACAGGAAATAATTGTTATAATAAGCGCTATTCGCATACGTATCCAATGGTAACAAGTATTGCCTGTATATCAAAATGGCGCAGGCCATTATGCAAATGAGCCGTGACGCGTTACGCAAACCGTCTGACATCATAAGAGGTGTGATAGGTCTATCATTATAAAATTCTTTAGCTGAATATTTTTTCAGTGCATTTCATGTGGGCTAAGAAATGAATATTGTCTTTCACTCACACGTCTCTGCGCTCTTTTGGGCGCTCTTTTGTCGGTCACTCTTCTGACGGGTCACCTACAAAATTATACATGTAGGCATATAGACTACGGAAATGAGATATTTTTGTGGTTGGATGGTTGTAAACATTTCAAATGAGCAATTTACGTTGACCAGGCATAGCTTAATTAATCATTTGAATTTGTATGAGACTAGTTGAGCATCATCTATATCTATAAGAAAGGAAGTACGTATCTTTGTCAGTTATGCTCGCTCACACTTTTGCAACTAGCCTACTGATCTGAAACATTGCAGGGCCTACACAAATAGACTTTCACTCAACTTACTCAGGCGCGCTATTTTCACCTCTTTATTCACTTTAGAACTCGAGATATTAGACATTTTAATTTTCCGTGTTATTTACGCGATCGCTGCAATTGCGACGCCATTATTTGAGTCGTTGTGCAATAACAAATGACGTCATTTTTCGCCAAGGCTTAGCATGAAACGCGAGCCCCCGCTACACAGCGCAACCGCCCTGGGAAAGATAAATGCCTTAGGCCAAGGAGTATATACACTAAGAGGAGCCCCATGCAACATGAGTTTAACCAGCAGAATTGGGGAAGACCTTCCAAGCAGAGGGGCATAAATAACCATTTATAAACCCCAAATGGGCGGCGAAGCCGCCCCACAGGAGCGGGTGGAGCTGGGTTTGGAGACGAAAAATCGGAATTTCCCGTGCAACGCCGGGTACCTCAGCTAGTTTGTTACAACTATGTAGGCTATGCTACGTGATACACTTGAAACTTCATATAATAGGCCTAAATTGGTGAAATCCGCGGTTTGTTGATTGCTATCTAGTGCAGTCACGTTTTTTGAATTGCGCTATCTTGCGATCTCGTTTTGATGATCACTGTTTTGTGCACGGTTTAAAAGCGTTGACTTGGGATAGGAACTGGTTGTGGTTTTTTAAATATGACATAGGCTAATATATATTCTGCTTAGTCTGTCTGCTAGCGGCGCTATTATATAATTCTTCTCCATCTTTTCTCTCTTCCGTCAGATGTACTTTGTCAACGAGGAGGTTAGGCAAGATCGTTACATTTTCCTTTTCTTTTTGTCTTGATAGTGTCCAGCGCCGTTTTCATGTCCAAGCCCTTTTCTGCAAGATCGTGTTTATTATATAGGCTAAATATGACAAATTATATATAGGGCCTATTATACAATATATATAGGCCTATATCACAATTAAGTAACTAACTGTTTGAAAATATTGCCTCTTCTACTTACCAAAAAGTGCTTCTTATGTAAAAGACCTTTTCTGCAAGATCGTGTTTATTATATAAATATAGAATTATAATATCTTATACAATATATATATCACAATTAAGTAAATAACTGTTTGAAAATGTTGCCTCTTCTATTTACCAAAAAGTGCTCATTATCTTCAGGACGGTGTGTTTTAACGTTACGGCACAAATGACAAAGGCGCAGTTTGTCACGTTGGACTAAAGCTGCATGTAAGTGGTCACATCCTTTTCTTCATAGTCAATGCAAGCATTCATTTCATGACTGCTAGAAAATGGCCTAGCAACCTTTATCCTTTCACTCTCGTTAGGCAGCCGATAAGACTCAATCAACACACTCCTCCGTCATTCTAGGCTATAAGCCTATTAATTGCCCTCGCAGGTGTGCGTAATCTCGCGGAATTCAACCTCCACGAATTATGACCCGAATATGTGTTGAAACTTGTCCCAACAGAATGAGTAGGCTATAATTATCCTACATAAGAGAGGATCCCGCGTAGGCCTACTCGCAGGATCAAAACAACAGATTTTCGCCCACAGTTTGACACGTTAAATGTTTGAGAAAGTTGAGACAAAACGGTACTAGTGTCAGGTTTAATGGCTAATGAAGCAGAGTCGATTTCAGTGGCAGCCTAGAAATTGTATAACGTAACGCATTAATGTTCAATAGACTAATTGCTGAGGCGATCGACGCCTCGAGTCCTTAATTGTAACTGTCAATAACAATTATAGTCAATTAGTCTAGGCCTATCACACAAGCAATAACAGGACCTCTTTCACATGCAATCTGAAAGCCACTGTTTTGTGTGCAATGTGACCTTCAGATAAACATTAAACAGTCATGAACTCCAGTTCTAAATCTCTTAGCTCATCGCGGGAATCAGCTTATTCGCAAGCGCCTAGTCAAAACAAATCAACAGCGCTAGCGCTGGCAAATTTGGGCTTAGGCGTACTAAGCTCGCTGAAAGCTTGGATGTCTATTGGCGCTTTTTAAGTTTGGAAATTCCCATAACAATTGCCTTTATCTAGCGCTACAGTTAGGCCTAATAACATACCGTTACTAAGTGATCGATTAATTATCGTTATTTCAGTGCAAATATTGATTAAATAAGTATTGTATGCAGAGCCCTCGTGGAGTCCCTCTATAGACAGAAAGTTACGTGTTGTGGAGGATGAACGGTAGTAAGTTTACACTTAGAAATTTCAAGTGCCTATTTGGGGAGTCACTATTAACAAAACACTGCAATCATTATAACTGTAGGCTACTTTAGCGTATTTAATTGTTTAATTGATCATGTACAGTATTTTAGGTATTTTTAAATTTTAATATAAATTAATCATCAGTAAAAAAAACAATGTGAAGAGACATAGAAAAGATGCGCTGCATCATATTATGAAGCAATTATTGAAAAAGCTTGAAGTCTACCGCTGAAAATTGACGTAGGTCCTATTTAAAGAGAAAGTGAAAATGCTGGCTTGGCGTTTAGACCTGAGCAGTCAACCCATCTGTCGTCTATGTGTTTGGTCGGTCGGTCGGTCGGGTCGAGAGATATGGGTTGACCCGTCGTGTCGGTCTAACGAGAAATGCAAGTCCGAGCACGTGATGGGTTCCGATTAGATGGCTGGGTGAACTATATCCTTTGATTGCCTGAAGTGCAAGGGTGGAGGAGAAGTAACGTTTTGAACATAGAATATAATAATAGAATACCTGGCTAATGATGATTTTTGCTCTCCACACAGAGATCTGAAGTGCACACGCCTCGACGACGCTGACGCAATCATAATATTTATTGCAGGCGTTATTGTGCGCGAATGATTTGCTCACGATCTTTGCACAGATCAAACTCGTAGACCTACTCTACGCGTTAAACAGGTGCATCGTTCTGATCAATCGGGATGCAACCAGCGTTGGGGTTGGGATTTGCCTTCAAACAAAACTGAGCTCTGTCCCACTATAAATCACACGGCAAAAATTTCGCAATAAACAAGAGGAATGATGCTTTAAGTTTATGGAACAGTACACTTGGTCATAACATTGATCTAGAATGCGGCGTATTCACATTTTCAACATTTTATGCATTTGATAGGACTAACTGTCGGAGAAAGACTGCAGAAATGTATCTGCTCTCTGACACTATGGCCTACACTTATTGGATTATAAAGTATGTATTTGTGCCCTAATCCACTTAATATGCTCACCAGAAGTTCAAATAACGTACATTACATTTGAGTTTTAAACTACCTAAAACTTAATATTATCTAATTTTACATGTTAGGCCTACAACTGCATGAAGGCTATTTCTTGGTCACTGAATGGGTCAAATTCGCAGGCTTCCGCGAGCAAATGAGTGCTTTGAGAAAGGTTCCGTCACTGGGAAAAGGTTGAAAACCCCTGCACTAGAATATAGTAGTCGAATAATTAGTTGGAACAACGCGAAGATGTCTTTCTAATCAATTCATCCCGATCAAATGATCCCCATGTTGAGTCACGATTCTGGTGAGAAGCGCCTCTGCCGCTGAGGGGTTGTTCCGTAGGTTCGTTTATTGGTATGTCAAATGTAGAGCCATCCGGACATAGATCAATGTATATAACAAAGGCAACAGAGTAAGAGAAATCAAAGTTATCTAAAATAACGTCACCTTTATGGTTACGTCTTTTCCGTTTTTTCAACCATCTATAGGAAGGATCCCCGTAAAGGTGTCCTAGCGCATGCTGAGCCGCGAAGTAGAGAGCAGTATTTCCACGTAAAGTATTCCATATTTTCAGTGGTTTGATCGTTTCTGTCCAAACTAATCCAGCTGAAACGCGTCGACCATCGGATCTAAAAAGCTGAATTGGCTGGATGCCGCTGGTGGCAATCAAATTATTGTCTTCTTCTTCTTTGAGTTTCTGTCTGTCGTTTGCTAATAGCTCAGAAAACCTTGAGCTGTGCTTCAAAATAACCTTAACAACTTCTATATGACCTCTGTTGACGGCAAGGTGCAATGGTGTTTCCTTATAATGTGTCAGCACGAAATCGCAAACGCCGCGGCTCAGTAATAAATCCGTGACATCTGCATGACCATTCTCAGCTGCAAGGTAAAATGGTGTTTTCTCAGATTGCTTCATTACGTCTACTGTAGCGTGGTTGTCCAGTAGCATCTCAACAATGGAAGTATGACCATTTCGGCAGGCTAAGTGAAGTGGAGTCACCTTGTCGTTGTTACAAGCATTAACATTTGCAACCTGAATTATCAAGGTCTGTAGGCCACCAAAGTCTGCATGTCCACGCTTGGCCGCTATATCACGTTTGAACAGTGATTCAACTGGTCGTCTCCGATTTCAACATTGCCATTGTCTGTTGCGATTTGATTTGTAATATATGACTACCGGCTTCAACTGTGTTTACCATGGGATGTTGTAAAGGCTCAAGTTCATCTGAAAGAGTTTGGTTTACGGCCAGTTGCGGACGAATCTGCACATCCGTTTTAGTGGTTTTCCTGAGCAAGATCTTCACGGCATCGCTGTAACCATTTCTTGCTGCAAGATGAAGAGCAGTGTTACCATTTCCGTCAACCGCATTAACATCACAGTGATAGACTATAATTGCTTGGACTATTTCCGCGAAACCCATTTCAGCAGCGATATGAAGAGGAGTCTTGCAAGAGGCATTGCGAATATTAGCATCTGCGTTATTTCTCAACAAAGCCTTTACAACTTCGTAATGACCATTTTGGGATGCAAGATGGAGCAGATTGTCACCATACAAGTTCGCTGCGTTAACATAGTCGCCATAATATAAAAGCAGCTGCACAATCTTTGCATGACCGAATTTTGCCGCAAGATGTAGCGGCGTGTTACCAGAAAACAGCAGCGAAACGTCTCCATTTTGCATCATAAGAAGCCGGACGAGTTCGTAATGGCCGTGCACAGCTGCAATGTGAACCGGTGTATTCATGTCTTGGTCGGTAACATGAATATCTGCGTCGTCGTCGAGTAATGACAGTGCAATTGCAAAGTCTCCAATTTTAACCGCCAGATGAAGCGAAGTCTGACCTAATCCATTTCTAGAGTTAACACGGGCGTTGTTGCTTATTAGAAGATCTACAACGTCAATGTGACCGTTTAGAGACGCATAGTGTAAAGGAGTGTTATGGCTTCTGTCCCGTATATTGACATTCGCCGACGACAACAGTAAATTTCTAACAACCTCCGTATAACCGAGTTCTGCTGGAAGATGAAGCTGACTAAGACATTGTTCTTCATCTTTCATACGACCTTCGGTATATGTGCTTACGCAATGTATGTCTTCCACAACGTCATCAGTTTCAGAATCTGTACTTGCGAAGCCCTTATACTCATCAGAGTCAGAATATGTACCTGCTACATGTGCATCATTCTCTTCATCATCTGCATCATTCTCTTCATCATCTTCATCATCTGACCACGCATTAGCAACGTCCGATCCCTCATCATCAGAGTTAACATTTGAAATTACTTTCTGACTGTCAGACATGTTGAAAAATTCTTCAATTTAGGGGGATGTATGATATCATAACTGTTCAGTAGATTCGAACCCCTTTGATTCGTAACCGCTAGCTTTACAACCAGTGTCAGTTTTGCGATAGCCTACAGGTCAACAGTTGATTGTACTTTGTCGATGTCAGCTGCATTTGATGTGGCCCGGAAAGGACCAGGAGTCTTTGACGTTGATTTGTTACTCATTGCTAAATCATTCAGTTTGCCATCCATAGTCATGTATTATTAATCTATTATTGGCCACTATCTGCAATACACACTGTTACACAGTACACAAGAATGATGTAACAGATTTAAATATTGAATGGTTGTCTGTTACAAATGGAACTGGTGGAAGGTCGACTGATATCTGTGCACTGAGTTAGATAGTTTTTCTTAGTCATGACATAACACCGTTCAATAAAGCGCGCTAAGATTTAAGAACTCATGAGCATGAGAGTTGGTTGAATGGCAACGCGCTGGTAAAAAGATCAGAGACACGTGGGTCCGATGCCCGCTAGCCACACAGCCTAAGGCTTATCGACCTTCAAATTGTTAAGAAAATATTAGAAAATATTACCGGCTCTACATCTTAAACACATTTTCAAAGATGCTGGTATGGTTCCACGACAACTGGTCTACCGACAACTCGTCTACCGACAACTCGTCTCCGGACAATTGGTCTAACGACAACTGGTCTACAGACGAATAGTATTGATGAAATAGGAGCTGGATTTAAGAAAATGTGTTTTTTTAAGCTTAATTGGAAGCTGGATTGATGATTTTGTTCATGTATTTCGACATGCATCCAGCTTCTACTTCAAATCTAAAAATACCTTCATCCAGCTTCTATTTCTCACCCGTTATTTTCGTCAATCTAGCTTTTATTTCAGATATAATAAAATACCCTCATCCAGCTTCCATTACTTAAGCGTTTTTCATCAATCCAGCTTCTATTTCAGATCAAGAAATTCTTTCATCCAGCTTTTGTTTCTCATACGTTATTTTCGTCAATCCAGCTTCTATTTCAACTGTAAAAGAGCCATCATCCAGATTTCATTTCTCTTGCGTTTTTTCATCAATCCAACCTCCATTTCACCTGTAAAAACTTTCATCCAGCTTCCATTTCTCAAGCTCTGGATCAGTTGTCTGTAGACCAGTTGTCGTTAGACGAATTGTCGGTAAACGAGTTGTCGTGACACCTTCGGAACGTGGGCCTAGGCTAGGCCTACTACATAATGTCAACGCAGTGACGCACGAGTTGATATAGGCTAGCCTACAATATAGCCTACAAAACTGATAGGCCCTAATTTGCAATTTTTTCTAAATTGATATAACCTAATGGTGACAGCATAATCAGCAAAATAAAAATGCATCCATGTTTTAGAGAGGCAGAACCAGATAATTCCATGTTTAATTCTGTGGCGGACAAGCCACAAGAGCGTTACATGTAAAAGATAAATTTCCAGTAACTCGCAGGAGTAACCCTGACGCGAGTTGGGTAGCCTTTTGGCTTGGGTAGAAAGAATCTGAAACCGGTTTCGTTTGGATTTCGGTTTCAACAAGTTTCGTACGGAAGACCGATTTGGTCTTCCAATGTAAAGTATAGAGGGTGCCGGTGGTATAAAGCCTGCCACACGGTGCGCCGCTTATAACGTGGAGTAGCCACCGACTATACTCCATACGTACTGTGTTCCGTTCATTCGTGCATGGTTAAACGGTTGTGTTCGACTGTCTCTACAGGATTGGCTTCGGCCATTCGAACATGATTGGGCGATCCTGAGTGTATGCGGTTGTGAGAGTTCTTCGAAGTGATCTTTCAGGGTTATCTTCCTTGTCATTGATCTCTCAGGGTTCAATCTTCCGTCTCAGGGGTACGTGTTAAAACGGTCGGAGACGCCGCAGCTCCGTTGGTCTGCGGGAGTGTTACTTGTAAGCAAAGGGTGAAATCCCCTGGTGAAGTGTTACCTGAACCTGTGTGTACTTTTCTTCAGGACTGGTTGGGCTCCTTCCTGCAAGGGATTTACTGCGTGGTCTTTCCGATCCTGCCGTGTAGGCGATCGTAGTGTGTGTTTGTCTTTCCGATCCTGCCGTGTAGGCGATCGCAGTGACTTCTTTATCGTAACGAACTGGGTTACGTGGTGTCTGATTGTCTTTCCGATCCTGCCGTGTAGGCGATCGCAGTGACTTCTTTATCGTAACGAGCTGCGTTACGTGGCGTCTGTTGGAGGAGTTGAGACTCCCAAGGTGCGCATGAGGCCGATGCGTCGGTGAGATACGCGCAAAGTAGGAATTATCAGGGGCACCAAGTTATACGGGTTGAACAAAGTTAAACAGTTGAACAGAGGATATTTCGGGGACTTAGTGTCTGAACAAGGGAAGCAGATTAAAACTTGAGAGCTAAGTCCAAGTTTCAGCAGGGTTTCTTACGTGAGGTCCGTAACTGCTGAGAGTAAGAGGCGAACGGCGCCGGTAGAATACACGACAATTACTTAGTCTCTTCGGAGACGGGGTTTCCCGTTACCTGTTCCCCAAGACCGCCAGGTCTTTTATTTTTTTCCAGAAATCTGGGAAAAAGAACAGCATCGCACCGATCCGCTCTTCCGAGCGTCCGAGAAGACCAAGTCCCGGGTGAGGCGAGCACCCAAGGCGGCCGCCGCTTACTCTGTGCGAGGCGGCGGCGCGTGTTAAGGGACGGTTCCGACTTACAGTTTCTCGGGTGAAGCAGCACCCAAGGCGGTCTCCGCGTACTCTGTACGAGGCGGCTGCCCGAAGTAACCGACAGTCCCTGTTGACAGTCACTCGGGTGAGGCAGCACCCAGGGCGGCCGCCGCATACTCTGTGCGAGGCGGCGGCGCGCGTGACAAGGATTCAAGGCAACCGCCGCTTACTCTGTGCGAGGCGGCGGCGCGGGTTACAATCATCCCAGGCGCCCGTCGCACACTCTGTGCAAGGCGACGGCGGCGCGTATCAGGGGATATCTTTGAACGGGAAAGTACGAGGAGTCTTGGCCGCTGACGGTACGATCGCTCCCGGGCTACGGATCGACTCTGCCCGCTAGCGCGTTCTCAGCGTTGGTCATCTCTCCGGTTAACTCACGAGCGACAACATGGGACAAGGAACGTGGCGTGGTCTCGGCTTGGGGCCGTTGGAATGGCCGTGGTTCATGGCGCTATGGACAGTGATGGGCCTCGGAAGGTGCTCAGTAGTCCCCGTTGGTGGCGACGGTTCGAGGGCTGCCAGATGCAGCGTGGTGCACAAGGATACTGAAAAGACGGGCAAGAAGACACGGACCGGCGCCGCGACGGTGGGCGCGCGGCGAGGACGCTCTGCTGGTGGGACAATGAACCCTGTTTTGAGAGTCGGCCATCCTCGGACTCAGGACGTCGCCTATTCGGTGACCGCGGACCCGGCAGAGAGCGAGTCTGACGCCGCCGAGAGGTGCACTCGGTCGCAGGCGTCGGTGTCAGGAAATTCTTCGTCCGTGGAGGACAGCGGTGACGGCGCCCGCGCAGCACACAGTGACCCGGGAGACTCACGGTATCCTGGTAAGATAGAGCTCCTTCCGGGTCCTGGGCAGCCAAAGGCTCTCGGTGAGGCAGGTGCTACCGAGAGGGAACAATTCGCTCAGGCAGAGGCGCGCAGCGGTGAAAGAGGGGCAAATTCACGCGTATCGTCTGTCGGGAGTCGAACGCCACAATTCTACTATAAACTTTTGGTCGCTTTGCAAGGCCTGTCAATTAAACACTGATATTTCATGTAGGACAGAGGTCTCAAATTCAAAATAGGGTCTGAAGGAAGACCGCGTGTGAGTTCGTGGACCGCATAAGTTACATCCTGTTCATTCAGTGAAACACAGGCCAGTTAAGATTAAATGGAGATATACCCATTTTGACGAGTAGTTTATTTAACGTTAATTTTGTAAGAATTCCAAAAGCTGTAAATTATAAATAAAGGCTTTCATTTTGTAATTCAATCAATTTATACAGTTTCTCAACAGGCCCGCAATAGCACCTTTCAATGGTTATTAGAATTTTTCTATTATGTGCAGTAGCCTAAAGTCTGCACACTCTGCGATGTTTCATGCATCTGATAGCCTACTCTGATCAAGAGCAATTAAAAATGTTTGGAAACTTTGTTCCATGATAATTAATTGTGTTTGTACATCATTGGAAATATGAACTTGCTTGCTATTGCATTGACAACCATGTTCATTTCTTTTTAAAACTTTCTTCTTATCCTAATCTAAATTTCCATAACTTTTGCAGGACGTTCTGCTGTAGAATGGCGCTAAGATTTGGCCAACATTTTAGCGAATTAAACAACCTACTCAACTTTGATTTAACTTGCTGAATTTTCGTCACTCTCGTTATTGTCGAGAAACCGATTCCTTGCTTGGCAAATAGCGTACAACTTGAGTTGCTGAGCGTTTTTCATCTCTAATATTGCTCGCCGTTGCGTCGTGCTTCTTGCGATGCTAAGGTGGCTACTTTTAGGCTACTCATTAGGAACAGCAATAAAAATTGCTTGCTTTCAAATTAATTGGACACCACATTTCCTCTATTAGCCGCGTCAAACATGTAAGTTTTCGCATTTCTCTTGCAAATTCTTTTGCTTTCAACGTCTTTCTTACTCGGAAGTAATGTCGAGAGTTTAGTAAATTTTAGTTCCTTAGTGTGAATGCAAATGTTCAGTTAACCTTCTGATCAAGATGGCGGCATCGTGGGATAGAACATTCGCGCTTTATTTTTAGAGAGCCTTCCGCAAGAAAATACTTCGTGGGTTCCGTGCGTCAATCAACCATTCCAGTAGGCTGTTATGCGGATGATTAAGCTCCTGTGCTCAAGTGCTCACACTGCTCAGCTGACTGTGTTAACAGTGTGTCACTGGAAGATTATAATTATTAAATTCGTGAATTAGTGTTTTAAACAACAGTCGGTCAACTGACCGTGTATTTAAGAGAGAGTGCTTCTGGAGTAAACTCAGCCACTTGGGAGGGGCCGGCAAGATAGTGCTCTTGTATGAGTTGTGTCTAATACTAAGCACACGGACACAGACACGCACGCGCACACACAAACACATGCGCACGCACGCACATACACACACTGTCTCTAATTTTAAATTTTAGTTTATATATTATGCACCCGCTGCTACTGAGGTTAGCGACACCTATGTTTCGAGTCCTTGACACTATCGCACTAATACATCTCGCAAACTGTAAACAGTGGAAAGACCATCTTTCACAAGTAATTCACAGGTTTGTCGATACTAGACAGCCCTGTTCCTCAATCTTGTAATGGCTCATTTAGGGTGTAGCCTATCAGCTACAATCTGAGAGAAAGTTGATTATTTGCGTGCAAAACTCTACTCGTGTCCTTTAATCGACGGCACTTTACATAATGTAGGCCTAATGCTATGCAAATCTAAGAGAATTTCTCAGCGTCCATAAAAGCCATGCTTATTCACAGGGTTATGCATAGCTTTCCGATTACAAGTCTTGCGTAGTCACTAATAACTCTATTATTGGTATCACTGCATTTTGGATAATTTTTGACTTATTTTAGCTGGTATTTTGGCGAATTTATAATTTTTATTGAAAATTCGGCCAGTCATTTGAAGAGGAAAACCCAAAGTCAAGAAACAGTGAAAAAAATTGAAAATTACTAAATCACATACGAACGAAGCACTAAAAAATCTCACCGCTGAAATGTCAGAATTTTATTTCACGTATTGAAGGAACAACTGTAAACGCTGGCCCGCGTGTAGATTAGATTGTAGAACTACACTGGCAGCTTGCAACGTCGGTTTTGTGTCGTCGGTCGGTCTAGTCAAGTCGACTGATTTGAGTTAGTCCGTCTTGCAGCTTATAATAATTATTATAAATAGGCCTACGCAGTCTTGAGCGCGATACCGAACTAGCACAGAGAGGGTAGCTGCGCGGCTTATGGCATGCGAGAAAGGGAAGTCAGAACCATGGTATCATCTGCCAGACTTCCAATCGGATCTAGATTAACCATGGGATAAGATTTACCGTGCAGGCCACATTTAAATTTGTTACTTTTTTTGCTAACCTGGTTTATCTGAACTCGTGGTTATTAAATAAAAGTTCTATACAATCAGTTACTGTAAGCTTAGGCCTATGCTACCTAAAAAATGTTACATTCCAACAAGGCCTTCATTATTATTCTAGTTTTCATAAGAAAGAGAATTTGTCAGCGTCCACAAAAGCCGTGGTCATAGAGATCTGCCTATTTGCCTGCGCTACACCAAATCAAGTCCGCATTAGCCACACTGCCCTGCTCGTTTCGGTGTCAGATACAATTTCGAGTAGATCAAACAGAGGAGACAGCGTGATGCAACTGTTACAACCATATGCGTAACGTTCTATTGTGACGGTGGTGTCCAGTCACCACCACGTTTAAAAGTGGTGGTGACAGTCACCACCACTTTTTGGTCCGACAAAGAAATATTTTTTAGAAGCATGAAAGCACTTGACTGTCTTACATATAAAGGTCACTCATGATTAACATCGCAATGGCACCAATGCTGATAGAGGCCTTCACAGTGTGTACACTGTCTACAGTCATGGCCATAAAATCTAAGGAGGGAAGGGAAGGAATTTCCCCTTCCACTTTAAATTTGGGGAAGGAACGTGAAGCAATTCCATCCAACAAATCGTTATGACTCTAAGGCAGTGGCTCACACAGCCTTTTGGAATCATTATTACTATCAAAATAGCATTGGTGGAACCTCCGTGCAAAATTAAGTTGGCTCAGACTTTATGGAAGGGTCAGCAAGCTATACGACTGTTTCTTGGATGAAATAATTGCGCGAATTAGCCTAATGGATACTGGGAGCCTTATACTCTTTGGGCCTGATTCAACTGAAGACCAGGACACATTTAAAGTTGGTCGCTGACAGCAAACTTTTCTGAGCAGTCGGATCATGGACGGTTTTAGGAAGAATGTGACGTACAATAATAAATCACCCTTTTAAGACTGTTTGTGGCATATATAAAATATTAATAGAGGCCGATATTCATACATAATTATTATATAGATGGGAAAATAACGCTTTTGAGTAGGGAGAAGACGGTTCAAATTGGGTCCAATATTACATTCGATTTTACTGAAGATTATAAGTAAATCTTAAACCAGAGAAAAAGACAAGTAACGTGCTATAGTGCTCAGTGTAGCGAAGCACCTTTGAAATCACTTAAACGATCATAATTGTCCGTCGTTTTCCAAGTTAGAAGCAGGATTGGCGTGATGGTCAGTTACTGTACAGCTAAGCACACAGTGCAAATGCACACTACTTTGAGATAGAATTGAAATGACAATCGAGACAGACGAATAGAATAGGAGGAATCTGGAGAAAATTTGTGCAAGAGCTGTGTTTTAAACGTTGACTTAATGACCCGTGAGTACGGTGAGTGGAAAGATCGTGGAGCGCACCATCGAGAGAGACGAAAGGGGTAAAGAGTGGAAATAGAGACGGGAGGGAGTGTCTCAGTGTGAGACTTCTCAGCAGAGTTCGTAGTAAATTTGCATCTTGGAAATGAGGTAGAGGAAACCAAAGAAAAGATGCGAACCGAGTAATAGTGAGCAAAGGAATAGTCACCACCACTTTTACCGAGAAAGTTACGCCCATAGTTACAACTAGTGATGATGGTCGTCGTTTGGTGTTGCACGAATAGAAACAGGAGTCACGATAAAATTATGATCGCCTAAAGAGTTGAGTTTTCAGTCGCGGGTGAGAAATGAGCAAAGTAGGCTAGGCCTAAGATACAGCCGGAGGAGAGTTTAGATTAGCAGGGAAGGTGGGATAATGAGCCAATTAGCACTTAGCACTTAGTCCTTCCTCGCGCAGGTAGCGCATCGGGCGACATAATGAGCCAATAAGCGGATATATATTGGGAACCAGTTCCAAAGTCCTGGTGAAGTGACCATTGTAAGGCTAGCATCGTTGACACGCAATTATTGCTGAAATATATTCAAAACTGCAGCCGTTCTGCAAAAACTAATTCAGACCTGCGTTGCGAATAGCGTAATCAAAATGAGCGTAAAAGATTTAGATAAGTTTATGCATTCATTCATAGCGAGAGTGTGTATTCCTACTTATAAAGCCCGCGTTTCTGGGGACTTGCGTACCCAAAACTACATGGTCGAACGCTTATGGGGACGTCCCCATTAACCCATTTTCAAAGTTGCTTAAAATGCCTTGATTCGTGCTCATTTCGTGTTTTTGGAAAAAGTCCCCATAAACGATTTTTTATAAATCGAACTTTTGTTTATTTTGAGGGTCCATCCCCTTGCGCCACCTATCCCCTATATAAAGAACTAGTGCATGCAGACATGTCGGGTGGTTAAAGCGGACTTAATACGGCAAAGTCATTGAAGCCGTTTATGAGGACTTGACAAGACTATAGCCTAAGGCTACTGACTAGCGACGGTAATATGGCGCTCAGTGCGTCTCTTCTTGCTTTATATGGAAATTGCTTTGATATTGATTATCACAACAGCAGCAAAGAGCACAGATATTTGATTAACCTTGTTTGGTTCCACCACAACTGGTCTACAGACAACAGTTTACTGGTCTGACTACAACTGGTCTGCATATATACAACTCATCTACGACAACTGGTCTACAAACAACTTGTCTAATTTTAACTGGTCTACAGACAACTGGTACACGATAAAAATTATGTTCGCTGGAATTTTTTATTCAATGGTTTTTGCCGCTTGAGGAGAAGCTGTATTGATGAAAAGAACTTATGAGGTGAAAACGTATTGATGAAACCCAAAACAGAAACCAACGAAATAAACGTATCTTTTAATGAAGCCGAATCGATATTTATAATGTTTCTGAAGTTGAAGATTGCTTCACGAAATGACCGCGTTGCTAAATAAACGTTTCATCAATGAAAATAAATTAATTGTATATAGAATTGGATTTAAGAGTTTTTTCTTCAAACCAGCTTATATTTTATCAGTAAACTAGTCTTCATCCAGGTTCCATTTCTTAAGCATTTCTGTGCAATCCGACTTCGACTTCATTATTAAGGGGACCTTAATCCGGCTTCCATTTCTTTAGCAGTTTTTTTATAATCCAGGTTCTATTTAGCATCTAAAAACACCATCCAACTTCCATTTATTTATCGTTCTATTCATAAATCCAGCTGTTTCATATCTATAAATGCCTTCATCCAGGTTTCAGTTCTTTAGCGTTTTTTGTCAATCCAGCGTTTATTTATTAGTAAAGGCACCTTCATCCAGCTTTTCTTTCTTTAAGTTTTTTTCTGTCATAAATCCAGCTTCTACTTCACAACTATAAATAGAAGCTATATTGATTAAAAACGCTAAAAATGGAAGCGGGATAAGGGTATTTATAGCTATGAAATAGAAACTGGAATGACGAAACAACGCTAAAAAAATGGAAGCCAGAGAATAATAATTTTTTTTCTTTAATTAAACACCTGAAACGCTCTGCACTTTACATTTACATGTGCAAGTTAGGTAGTGGCCTTAATTAAGATCAAATTTGGTTACCAACAGAAAAGATTACACTGCGCTAATAGCAGCCTTCAAAACATGTCCGCACAACGGGGCATAGAACTCGTTAGAGTCGTTACCTCTCGCTCTCAACGCCAGCGTGTTATCCGCACTACCAGCCCCAGGGGGAAAAAGAAAATCGAGTACAGAAAAATGAATAGAAATTTTAAAAGTCGGTAAAAACATCGAATGTTGTGGCTTTGCTTAGCTTCCCTTGATCACTATGCTGTCAGCGTCACTCTCAGAATTCTTAGTTAGGCACTAAACAGAAGTAGACCTAGGCCTACATGTATAGAAATTTTGAAGAGGCATAGGCGTAGGCGCGATTGCATTGTTCTGCTTCATAATCCACCTCAAGTCGTCGCGTAGGGACCTTGGGAAAGTCCTTCACTCACAATTGCTCCGCGCTTCGGCGTGAAACTCCGATGCAGTGTCCACTCTGCAGTCGAGAGCGACTTTGATTAGAGTGCTTGATGGGGCGCTATAACAAGTGCACGTACAAACAAAACAAACAAAGGCATAATAATTATGGTCTAATAAATAAACCTGTTTTAGCCGACCGCCCATCGTAATCATTGGACGTATTAGGACCTATGTTAATCATTAGCAGCCATATAGTCTACACCGGTGTAAAACAATGGACGACTAGAGTTATCGAAATTAACCGACTTAGAATAAAATTTAGACACAAACCATCAATGTCACGACCGGCTATAAAAACGCACCCATACATGCATATTCTTCACATTCATTCTGTGCATCGATATAATATACCAGCTGGGGTATCCGGCGTTGCCAGGTAATTTTAGGATCCGTGTCGTTCCCCGCCAATCCCTCCCTCCGTCCCTCCCTTCCTCCATCCCACCCTCCCTCCTTCCCTCCCACCTCCATCACTCACTCTCTCCCACCCTGCCTCCCTCCATCTCTCTCACCCACCCCACCCAAACCACCCAAACCCACCACACCCCACCACACCCCTTTACTCCCCATCAAACCTCCACCTCCATCGGTACGCCACCCGTGAAATTTAGGCCGAGCTGTGTGTTTGGTGAATGGGAGGCGTCCCGTATAAAATATGTGTATTTGTAATGTTTGAGGTGAATAAGTGTGAAACTAAGCATGGAAGCGTCTGAAAAAGTAGAAAAATGAACGTTTTGCCCCCACCCTGGCCCCCATGGCAGCAGAAATTCGCCGAACCCCCCTCACCCAATGACCTGCTCCGGGTCGACCCCGACCCTCTACGAAAGATTGTAATCGACTGCTTTAACACTGTGGCCGTGCATAGCTAACCCACAAACCCACAAACAAACAAACAGACACACAGACTTACTGAAAATATTAATAAGATCTTCCTCTTCTGGTTCTCTGCCGCTATGCAGGTTCGGCTGTCCAATGTCGCCACTCCTCCCTCCGCTGGGCCTTCTCTTTTAGATTTTGGTATCCAATCCTCGTCATCAACGTGCCCAACATCATCTGTCGTGGTCTTCCTCTTGTTCTTTTCCCCTCCATTTTTCTTTCGATCACCGTTTTTACCAGGTTGTCTCCTCTCAGCGTATGCCATATCCAGTTTTTGTCTTTCTCTGATTGTTTTTTATCTTTTTCTTTCCTCTCCAATCCTTTCCAGAACTTCCTCGTTTGAAATAAGACACGCACGCATTTATGGGCCTCGCAAACACAATGTGCGAAATGGTCTATTATGGTTATTTCACGAACAATCAATCTAGAAATCGGGTTTTGTTCAATCCTAACACTAACTTGCGGCAGACATGTCACTGAATTTCTGCACCACCTTCGCCATATTTGCCTAAGGCCTAATGAGATCAATGATCGTTTAATTACGCTTTCGTAGGTCGGATTATCAGACTGAGCAAATAAGTGTTTAGAAACTTGCTAAGGCGAGTATATGCTACTGAGCACGTTTCACCCACCCGTAAATGAGTCCATTAATCTCTGCTGCTCAACCATAAATTATACACGTTTTAACCCTCATAGGGTCACCGGGAGGTAAAAAATACCTCCATCTCGGTTTTGCACGGATATTTTACTCCCTGAAAATAGTTGAAGAAATCGTTTCTGTGACTTTTCCTAAATATGTTTCATGCACAGACTGCATCCAGTTTCAATAATTATTCATGCACCTAAATCAACTACCAAGTCCTAGCTATTTTACTCAGAAATTTTTAAACAGCATTATGCATGCTTTACACATGAGTGTCTTGCTGTTAAAATGTCTCCTTTTCATTCATTCATTCATTCATTCATTCAAAGTATTTATATAGCGCCCCTTCAAGAAACTACTCAGAGGTGCTCCCAGCTCAACCACGAACAAAGAATCAGTATCTGGACATTATGATAGAAATCGTTTTGGTTTCATAAAATTAGGATGAATAAATGAAATTGTTTTCAGCAAATCACGCGAAGTTAACAAGTGTAGCATCAAGACCTACTGCTGTCGAAGTGCGATCTTGCCATGTACACTTGAACGCAATTGCATTGACAGCAACAAGACCTGAATAGACTGTATACCCTTTATCTCTCAAGTCATGAAACATTGAACTATTATCAAGTTATGAAACTTTGAAGTATGAATACGGCACATATATAATGCCAGCAATAGTTAAACTGTAGTGTAATCATAGGCTACTAAAAATTTCGACTAGATATGATAATTTCATTGCATAATAGGCACAATGCTACATATAGAATGTGGCTTTCATGAAATTATTTGATCAAGAAATTATTAAATCATATTTTCATTAGATACAGAATTTTACTGATAGCCAATTCAAGAATCTGGCCGCCATTTTATCCCAATTGTGGTTTCCTTGCAGTGCCATATAAGTGGAATGGGTTCCATCGCATTCCTTGACCTAGAAAATGCTGACTTAGGCCCTGAGATCATGTTTCCATTGCACATGTGACTTCACTAGTAGCCATTTTAATAATCTGGCCGCCATGTTGTCCGCCATTTTGATTTTCGTGCAGTGCCACACATGTGACATTGGTTCCATTGCATTCCTTGACCACGAAAATGTTGATTTAGACTCTGAAATCATGTTTCCATTGCATACATAACTTCACTTATAGCCATTTAAGATCCTGACCGCCATTTTGTTCGCCATTTTGAATTTCGTGCAGTCCTGCATATGTTACTTTGGTTCCAGTGCATTCCGCGAACCTTCTATAAATAATTTCTTTTAGTTTTATACTTCAAAATCGGGGTTTATCATATAAATCATGCGAATCACAGTGGGGGTATTTTTTACCCCCCCCCCGGTGAGCAAAATCGGTTGAGAAAAATCGTGACCCTATGAGGGTTAATTTTACTATGCTTTACGTTTGATTAGGCTGCATTTTGCTGAATGGACGAATGGATATATCGATGAATGGACTGTTGGGTGTATTGATAAATGGATTGACAGGCATATGCATTGTTGAATTGATGGGTGAATGGAAGGATGGGTGATTGGATGAATGAACGAATGGACGGATTGATGGGTGCATGTATGGGTTTATGGATGGACAAATGGATGGATGGATGGATGGATGGATGGATGGATGGATGGATGGATGGATGGATGGATGGATGGATGGATGGATGGATGGATGGACTGGTTAGTTCATGAATGGCAGATTTCCTGAATAGCGAACTGGCTGATTGTTTCTGTTACTGAATGAATGATTCGTTGGTTGTATGACTGCATGGCTGACTCACTCATCCATTGGCTGACTGCTTGGAGCATTCCGTGAATGAGTCACTAACTTTTTAGTTGTCTGCTTGCATGACTGAATGAATAACTATCCTACTGATTGTCTTGCTGGCTGATGGGATTTGTCATTGATAATGCTTCAGTTTAAAAAAAAATGACAACGCATTTTAAATTAAAGACGCTAGGCCGTGACCGGGTGATTTTTAGAAGCCTTGACAAGACCACGTGAGTGATTAGGCTGTATAATACACAATGGCAGACTGATCTTGAAGAGCAGCTAAGAGGTTTTCTTAGAGCACGTCTTTTGAGGAATTGGCCACCAGTAATACCAGGGTGGTGCAAGATTAAAGTGCATTATAAATGCACACGCTGGTCGGTGTCCGGGTGATTGATTGACTGACCGATTGAATATGAAAATGACTAAGTGTCTACTTGGTAGGCTGAATGTACGCCAAGTTGTCAGACTCACTGATCGTCTGGTTGGAAAATAACTGAATGACTCGCTGACTTCTTCTTTGTTTTTCCTAAACGCAGTGCAATTTGATTTCTATCTAGCTGACTGACTGCCTTGTTGGCTGAATGAATGAGTAGAATGACTTGGAAATCTGTTTGAAAGATATACTTTTATTATGACTGATTTTTTGCTTGAATAACAGCTTGTATGATTTATGACTTTCGCTTCTCAGATTCACACTTTGGTGTGATCTTGCTCGCGTTATAAATTTATGTAATAATAATAATAATGGACTTACATATTGAATGTAGACCTGGGAGTCCACCCCAATAAGTCTATCCCAGTCGACTAGGTCATCCCAAGTCAGGTTGGGTCGTTTCTGATCACCGCAACTGACACCAAGTCGAATTATGTCGAGAGAAGTCACTTGTTGTTTTTACCACAATTCGACTTAATTCGACTTGAGACACAAACATAGTGAAATTTGTCACTTCAAACCAATAATCGTGAGACCAGGACAACATTTCGCAGCCTTTGTAGTGTGTTTGCTAAACAGATGCTTAGCCTACTGATTATTTGACCGGTAGGCTATCTTGCAGACTGACGTCTGCCGATCGATTAATTTAATATGTTAGTCTATGCTAAAACGTCACGCGCATGCATGCGCATATTTAAAATTATGAAATTTCTTAAACTAAAATATTTGCACGTGTTGTTATAAAGACATGAACATCAGCAAATCAGAGAACTTCAAGTGATCAATGAATTCGGTGTAAAAAAGCTGGATCTACATGTACAAGGCCTACTAATGGTTCGATAATTCGGCGCTATAGTGTCTACTTTGGTGCGCTGCATCTGCAGTAACTGTTGTCTGCAGAAGGAAAACTACTGTATGGCCAATTGGATAACGAAAAACCTTACTGTCAGTGAGTAGGCCTAGCCTACTAGCAGTAGCCGACTGTATGGGATAATTCGCTTGCAATGATATTTGCTCAGTCGCGGAATGATGGTAGTGGCCGTATAATAATGAAAGCAGAATTACAAATTAGGCACATCATAAGATTCACAACACGGAATTCAGTGCAACCAGTCCGCCGTCCTCCGCTTCATCTTAGACATTAGGGGCCGTCCATAAAGTACGTCACGCTCCAGGGGGGGGAGGAGGTGTAAGAAAGTGTGACAGTTTGTGACAGGGGGGAGGGGGGTCAGGCCATGTGTGACGTCACACATTTATTTTTTAAATTCTTTATTATATTTTTTTTCTTAGTACCTAAAATCCGACCCGGTCCGGCCAGGCGTGTCTAAAACCCGGCCTGGCGGGATAAAAGTTGATTTCCCGTCACTATCAAAGCGTTTAGGGACACACGTCACTATCAGAGGTATTAGGGATAGTATCCTAGGGTTTAGAGGGTTAGGTAAATGGTTATGTTTAAAAAAAAAATCGAAAGTGTGACGTACTTTAGGGGGGGGGGTCCAAGATTTGTGACAGTTTGTGACAGGGGGAGGGGGGGTCAAAAATGGTCAAAAATAGCGTGACGTACTTTATGGACGGCCCCTTACACGTGTGACAAATCTATTTAATGTAAAATTACTAAAATAAATAAATAATAATAATGATGAGTAAAATCTGAATAATCACAGGCAATGAACAAGCTAAAATTCATAGGCCTAATAATTTTCCGTCACATTGTCTAGGCTATTATAGGCCTACCAGAATGCCCAAAGCATAACGAAACAATTCAAACTGAAACACAAACAGCCTGAAATGGGTTTAATAAAACTTTGACAATTGTGTGCATCAAGTGTTGATGCTTCATTACTCATCGGTAGGCCTATTTGAAATTGATGCTTGCCAGTCACAATTGACTTGAGTCACTTGACTTCTTACATTATTAGCCGTAGCCTACTTATGTTAATGGTTTTTACCATGCCAGACGTCGATTTCAAGTCGGAAGTCGCTTGTTTTTCAGCCAAGTCCGGTAAAGTCGTTTTGACTCCAACAAGTCGACTTCAAGTCGACCTGAAGTCACTTTAGGGTCAAGTGAGATCAGATTAGCTGACCAAAGCCACTCCCAGATCTGATTGAATGGCCATCTGGTAAACTGAATTGTTGTCCGATTAGCGTGCTGACGAATGCCATTTTCTGAATGACGAGCTGACTGGATGACTTAATTATTGAATGACAAGATAACTGTTTTAACAGGTTTGCTCACTGAATGATTCATTGAATAGCTCACTGACTGTCTGACTGTATAGACCATTTAAAAAATAACAAACTGGATCTTTGGTTGAAGGAATAACCAGATATCATAATTAATGAATGACTGACTTTGAATTGCAGACTGATTGCCTGATTCGTTATGTGAC
This sequence comes from Lumbricus terrestris, assembly GCA_949752735.1. NCBI lineage: Eukaryota > Metazoa > Annelida > Clitellata > Crassiclitellata > Lumbricidae > Lumbricus > Lumbricus terrestris. The sequence continues at coordinate 23,097,069 of OX457048.1, forward strand.
TGATTATCTCTGTTACTCCGCGACCTGTTGCATGGCTGAATGACTAAATGGTTGACTCATTGACTGAATGATTTTCAGATCATTCAGTGCATGACTCATTTATAATTTCGCTGCTTAAGTGAATGAATGACTCAATTATTAAATTATTTACAAACTGACTGACATGGTTAGCTCATTTACTGAATAATTGATTACCATTAATTCTTTGTACTGGCAGAGCGTGGAATCCAGTGAAGTAATAAGGTGAATGTAGCCATATGGAACAGTCGAGGAAGACTGGACTCATGCATGCATACATACATAAATAAATACATACATACATACATACATAGGCGTAACTTTCTATTGTGACGGTGGTGTCCTGTCACCACCACTTTTAAAAGTGGTGGTGACAGTCACCACCACTTTTTTGGGCCGACAAAGAAATATTTTTTTAAATCATGAAAGCATTTTGCTGTCTAACATAAAAAGGCTATTCATGATTAGCACCGCAATGGCGTCAATGCTAATAGATGCGTCCACAGTCATGTCCGTAGGCCTAAATCCTAAAATATTATGGAGAGAAGGGAAGGAATTCCCATTCCACCTTAAACTTGGAGAGGGAATGTGATGCAATTCCCTTCCACAAGTGACAAATCGTTATGGCTTCGAGGCACTGGCTTACACAACCACTCAGCATCATTATTAGGCTACTATCACGAGTATCACGATAGCATTGATGGCACCTCCGTACCCTAAACCGGACAATTAGCTCAGAGTTTTAATTTTAAGGAAAGGTCAGCAGGCTAGACCATTGTCTCTTGGATGATATAATTGCGCGAATGAGACTGATTCAACTGAAGACCACAGCACACAATTATACGAAGTTGGTCGCTGACAGCAAACTTTTCCGCACAATCGAATCATGGACTCTTTCCGCGCCTCAGATTCACATTTCGATGTGACCTTGCGCGCGTTACAAAATTTATTTAATAATAATGGACGGTTTTAGGAGGAATGGGACGCACAATAGGCCTAATATGTCATCCTATTAAACTGGTTGGTCAGATAAGAGATATGGCAACTAATTATTAAGACAGCTGTGACTTATGAAATATTTTCAAACATATTCTTATATAGATGGGAAAGGAACGCTTCTAGAGAGGGATGATATATATATATTTTGATCGATTTTACAGAGGATATAAGTAAATTTAATTGAATAAAATTGATAACCCTCGAGTGCCCAAGGGGGGGTCCGACCGGACCCCAGGTCCGTTTTTTCCGGATAACTTTTTAACGACTATAGATGTGCACAAATGCTTTTAGGTATTCCTAGAGCAACCATTTGGACATCGAATGGTATATTTTGCGTGAGTATTGTCCAACCCTGTACCCCGCAACAACATCGTATACTAAGGGTACCGCAAGATTTGCGGCTATTCCTTCGGTAAATGACGCAAGCAAGCATTATACTGTGTATCATGAGATTTTTACACTATTATTTTGCACCAGGTGGTTCTATTGTGATATAAGATACATCAGTCGACTGAAAATTCATTTAGGATTACACAGAACTAAATTATGTTATGATATTCCAATACCTTCTTAAGATTTTAGAATGAAAACGATAGACTTCCTTCGGTAAATGACGCAAGCAAGCATAAAATGTGTATCAAGAGATTTTTACACTATTATTTTACACCAGGTGGTGCTATAATTGTGGTATAAGATACATCAATCGATTGCAAATTCATCTGAGAATACATAGAACTAAATTCTGTAACGATATTCCAGTCCCTTCTCAAGATATTAGCATGAAAACGCTGGGGTCCGCGCGGACCCCCCCGTTGGGCCTTCGTGTACCAAAAAATACCTTGGGCACTCGAGTGATAAGTAAAGCGCTGTGTGCACAGGAGTGCCTTTGAAATCACTTCAACGATTTTATCCGTCGTTTTCCAAGTTACAAGCAGGATTTGCGTGATGGTAGGCTAAATAGGCTATACGCTACAACTAATTATTGAACACCGCAAATGCACACTATTTAGGCTAGAGATAGAACTGAAGTAGCGATCGAGACAGACGAATGGAATGGGAGGAATCTGAATAAAATTTGTGAAAGAGTTGTGTTTCAAACATTGATTTGGTGATCCGTGAGTGGAAAGATAGTGAAGCGCACCAGCCATAGAGACGAAATGGTAAAGATTGAGAATAGAGAAGGAAGTGAGTGAGAGAGTTCTCATCAGAGTTCAGACTAAATTTATATCTGGGTAAGGGGTGTACGAAGCCGTGGAAAAAATGGAAGGGAGAAGTTGTGAGCAAAGAAATAGTCACCATGCACCACTTTTCCGGGGAAAGTTACGCCCATGCATACATACATGCATGCATGCATACATACATACATACATACATACATACATACATACATACATACATACATACATACATACATACATACATACATACATACATACATACATACATACATACATACATACATACATACATACATACATACATACATACATACATACATACATACATACATACATACATACATACATACATACATACATACATACACACATGCGTCTTGTAGGCCTAACAGCTCATTCTTTGTATTGACGTTTATAACTCTTAGAATATGTGGGGTGGCAAATCTTAGTGCCCTCGGGTATTATCGCACCTCCCCTCCGCATTTGCTGGTTCACAAGGACCCTTGAAAGACCTCTTTGTGTCGGCTCTGTGCAATTTAATTATCTTCACATCAAAATGGTGACTCATCCCCCTCTACCTGTTATTATTTCTGTGAGTCGCTAAATTCCGCGCTACTCCAGACTTTGTGGGAGCGCGTCCATGTGAATAAAATTGGGAGCTTTATAAATTGCGACTGATCCTTCAACTCCGACATCGCCAGTCACAAGCTAGCAAATCATCTTTGAAATGACAGCGTCGTTAAACAACAACAAGCTGTTGATTGGCTTGACTCCAGTGTGTTGTGTTGCTTCGACATAAAGTTAAACAAGGAAGAGCATTGGAATTTAGAGGGTGAGGAATGGTCACATTTCCAGGACTGTCCAGGTGATCATTTAGGGCAGCCGTTCTTAACACCTTTTGGTATGGCGACCCGTTGATAAGGCTTCAAAGACGTTGTGGCACCCCGTCACTGCAATTTTACCATTGTCCGTCGTTATTCATTTTTACTTCATAATTTGAAATTGCTTTTAGCAATAATATTGTGGCTGTCGGGCTATTCTCGGTGCTATCTATTAGGCAGTTTGAAGTTGAAGTTTCACTGGTGGAATAGACACTTTGTGACACTTAATCAACTGGCAAGTCTTGCTGCTGGAACTCCCCACCATCTTTGTGTCATCAGTTTTGTTATTAAAAGTATTGGTCATGCTGTCCTACACGCAATCATATATTGCATTTAGTTTTTACAGTATCCAAGTGTCATCTTTATATTTTCGTTAGACTGTGTGTTTGTTTGTTAGACGAACACGGCCACCGTTTTGAATCAATCGACCCCAATCCTTCGCAGCGGGTCAGGGTCGACCTGGGCAGGTCATGGGGGATCGAGTAGGAAGGGAGGGAGGGAGGGAGGGAGGGAGGGAGGGAGGGAGGGAGGGAGGGAGGGAGGGAGGGAGGGAGGGAGGGAGGGAGGGAGGGAGGGAGGGAGGGAGGGGCGGGTGTGCAGACGGACGGACGGACGGACGAACGAACGAACGAAAAGGCGGAGGGACGGAGGGTCGGAGGGTCGGAGGGACGGTAGGAGGGGCGGGTGTGCAGACGGACAGACAGATAGATGAACAAAATATTATGTCTGTAATTATAGGGAGACATAAAGACAGAAATACAGACGTGCAGCTAGATGGCTCGATGGATGGATCATGGTTGGACGGACGGATTGGCGGATTGATGGATTTATGGATTTACTAGATGTGTAACCCGGCGCTGCCCGGGAAATTTACGGTTTTAAACACTACTCCACTGTGGTACCCAACGTTGACCGCTAAATTTCGGGTTTTCGCCAACCCTCTACCCCACCCCGCTTCCCCAAAAAGCCAAACGTAACCCGCCCCTGCGAGGCGCTACGGAAATTATTACTATTCTTGTATGACGTCATTCGGGCTGTAGACTCTTTTACTAAAGCTCGATACTGTTTACCAAAGCGTAAGCGATGAAATCTGTCTTAAAACGCTTCTGTCTTAAAACGCTAATAACTCGAGTTCTAAAGTGAAAGTTAGGGTTTTAAAAAACTACTCCACTCTGGTATTCATCGTTGACTGCTAAATTTCGGTTTTTCGCCAACCCTCCACCCCACCTCGCTTCCCCAAGAAGCCAAACTTGATCCACCCCTACGGGGCGCTACGGACGTCATGCGGTGTAGACTCTTGACTTACGCGCTAGTGTGATCAATTACTGATGAATTCTGTCTTAAAACGCTAATAACTTTTGTTTTAAACTGAATTAAAACCTGAAAATAGTTGCGATGACCTTATAATTTGGGTAAGAATCGATTGCAATAATTGTTTTAAACCGACGCTGTTTCATTTCCGAGCCTATTCTGCAGGGGAGAGTAAAAGCGTACAAACAAACAAACATATGGAAAGTGTTTCGGAATTTTAATATAGATGGATAGACAGTAGACATCGTCAGTTACTTTTTTTATATCAAATGACAGCCAATGTACAATGTTTGATTTAATATGATATTTGTATCTCTACATGTATGTAGCCAAAACTTTGATCTTTCTGTGGCATTTCTTTTGTTACAGAAACTACGTTGTCATAATTTCGTGACCTGACAATAATTATTATCTTCGCGTATGTCCACTTTTGTGAATTCCGAGAAAAACGAGGCAGACGTTTCGCAATTTTGGACGCCAAAAAAAGATATTCAGTGCAATAGAACTTCTGGCAAAGACGTCATATTAAAGCATCGACATTAATTAAAGGATGTTGCATTAAAATTAAACTGAAATTTAGAACGGTTTTGTGAAATTTTGGAATATGTTGTTTCATATAGATTTAAATCAATTGCAAGTAATCCTGACGAGTGAAAAATTTGAAAAAATTCAAATAATTAAAGAAAGCAATACACAATCATTTGCGACTTTGTTCTTTTCAATTTTCGCAAGTTTAATACCCTTTTTAAATAAAAGAACGTTTTTATTCCCTGGACATACGACACTATGATACAAAGAAGTGCAGTGTAATTATGTCGTATCTCCTTATCGTCCAATCAGCAACGAGCTTTCTCTGGAGATACGACAAAAGCAACACTGAAATTGGACATACGACAAGTAGTTTTCGTTGAATATCTTTAAAACGACTTGTCGTTTCTCCTAACGGTCAACAGTGAAGAAAGATAAATATTTTTTCTTTAAAAATTAAGTCTAAAGTCGATTTGGAAAAAAATGGACGTACGCGAAGATATATTTGTCAGGTCACGATTTGTTTTTTCTTGGGCATGGCTGCAATAGAAGAATTGATTGATCTATCGATTGATTTATTTATAGAGTGACTGATAATAATAAAAATGATAATAATATTAGCAAAAGAAATAGTATTAGTAATAGTAATAATAATAGTAATAACAATAATAAACTAAAAATAACAATAACAACAGCAATAACAATAACAATAGTAATGATATTGATAATGATAATGATAGTGATGACAATGATGATGATGATAACGATAATGACAATGATAATGATTATAATAATGACAATGATAATGATAATGATAATAGTTCTTTATTCCCCTTAGCCGTGGAAACAAAGATGATCTCGCCTTTGTGTCCGAGATCAGACGACGGCTAAGGAAGTTATCCGGATATTTACGGGAAACAGATTTCTAGTCCAGAGCATCTCAATCATTGTTCAAAGCTACAAACCGTTGCCTAAAAGGGCACCTTGTCTGTTTTGCGCGGGTGCATGGACCGGCCACCTCAATCAAAATAAAATCTGTGTCACATATTTCATCATCAACTTCAAAAACAATTCGGTTATATTCTTCAAAAATGCTGTGACAAGGCGTTAAAGCATGTCAAACACTTGAGTGAATCTCAGTCAATCATAGCCTATTAGGCCTACATAGAAATCAGGCGAATAAAACTATTTTTAACACTCATCCTACCAAGTGGTGTCCGTTCGGACCCCAAGCACAAAAACTGCTGTGAAACATTTCTTCGATATACAATTAATAAGAGTCGGCATTTTATGAATAATTTGTTCATAGGTCTGTCCTACATGACATACATAACCGTAGCTACTTTTTTGAAACAAATTCTGAATTTTTACTAATTTTTCTTCTCCTGGGGTCCGAACGGATATCTGCAACTGTGCATTACAAGGTTTGGGTTCTAGGACTGTTTTTCAAAGGACAATTCGTCAAGGTAATGTTATTTATGTACATAACCCAAAAATACATACATACATACATACATACATACATACATACATACATACATACATACATACATACATACATACATACATACATACATACATACATACATACATACATACATACATAAAAACATACATACATGCATACATAAATACATACATACATACATACAGACGTGCGTATATATTTGTATGTATGTATGTATGCATGTATCTTTGAATGTATGCATGTATGTATGTATGCATGTACGCATATATAATTATGTATATGTCTGTTTGTCTGTATGTATGTACATGTATGTAGGACCAGGTATAAATATATGTACGTATGCATGCATGCATTATTTGTTTATTAATATTTTTTATGAACTTTGTCTATGTAGGGGTTAATGTCCTACTTCGAGGGGAACGTCCGTGGGGGTTAAATGTCGAGTGTAGGACATTTCCCCCTAGACAAAACCCCGGACAAACCCCCCGGACAAACCCCCCGGACAATTCCCCCTCCCCCATTTTGCCTAGGACATTAACCCCCCGGACAATCCCCCCCTTGCTGCGAAAAGAGCCTATTTCTGTAGGTATAAATTCGTTTTATCCAACTTATATTTAAATAACAATTGTTTTATCCATCCAGCTCCAATTTAAGCAAGAATATTTTCACGAATCCAGCTTCAATATAAGCAAGAATATTTTCATCAATCCAGCTCTTATTTAAGCAAGAATATTTTCATCAATCCAGCTTCAATTTAAGCAAGAATATTTTCATCAATCCAGGTCCCATTTAAAACAAGAATATTTTCATCAATCCAGCTCTTATTTAAGCAAGAATATTTTCATCAATCCAGCTTCAATTTAAGCAAGAATATTTTCATCAATCCATGTCCCATTTAAACAAGAATATTTTCATCAATCCAGCTTCAATTTAAGCAAGAACATTTTTATCAATCCAGCTTCCATTTAAGTAAAATTTATTTTGTACCAATCCGGCTTCTATTTAGCGAGAATTCTTTTCATCAATTTAACTTGCGTACTTAGCACCGGCGTTTTACAGTACAACCACTTATACGCAATATGTTCTACCAGGGGGGAATTGTCCTACCCTAGGGGGGAATTTTCCGGGAGGGGTTTGTCCGGAGGGGTTTGTCCGAGGGGAATTGTCCAGGGGGGAAATGTCCGCGCCCCGTCCGGGGAATATGTCATGGGGGAAATGTCCTACATTCACTACGCAAACTGACCAAAACAGATTCTTTCCGTGGAAGAAATAAAAAATTATTACATGATTGTATCTGACTATAATGATAAAATGCTGTTTGTCACTTTCTTATGCACATGTTTAGGCAGTGGCTAATAGGCTAATAATATTATTGTTTATGTACGCTATGTGAAAAGCTGTTCTTAGTATACCAGGCAGTGCACATTTGCACCATTTTCTAGGCACGTACCAGGACACAATTATGCTTGAAGTTATTTAGAAAACGAAAAAGACGAACCCGTTTAAATTATTTAACGCACAGTACTCTATTCATGAAGATTATTGTTTTTAATATTATTTCTGATCCACTGGATTGAATAATTCGAATATGCGTTATATTGTGGTTTCGACATAAACTGATCTATTTTCCCTTTCAAATCTGAGAGACCACACTCAAAATAATATTATATGATGATAACATAATGTACTTATTATACATGTTATGTATGCATGAATCATGAACGCATGTAGCCTATGTAGGCTGTCTATTGTCTTGTATGGTAGGCTATAATTACGGGAATTTATTAAGCGCCTTGTACGCTATTAGCTATTCCGTGGCGCTCTCACATTGACAGCCTAGAGGAAATAAGAAAGACTTCAAGCAGCAATGGGTTACCGATAGAGGGGGGGGGGGGGAATCATTCAATATCGAATTAAGGGTATACAGTGGCAACGGCTCTTTGTTGCAAGATCAAACCACACACAGGTCGCGCCGTCAGGGGCTTATGAATAATTATGCGTGAATCGGAGTGGTGAGCCGTCACGTCACATTCCTGGTCGACCTGCGCTGCTGGCAAAGACACCTCCTATAGGTCTCTTCATGTTCTATCGGTTTCACTTAGCCTACATTGTACATGTCACTTAGACTCACTCCCGCCGAGAGGGGGAGCAGGGGGAGGGGGACAAATGCCCAGGGGTCCGGGAGCTTTTAGAGGGCCCGCGCCAGACTGATTATTATTATTTTATTTATATTAATATTATTATTTTATTATTATTATTATTATTATTAATATCATTATTATTCTTTCTTTCTCCTCCGTCAAGTGTTCACCGACGATGAGGCTCTAACAAAACTTCTCCATTTCGGCCGGTCTCTTGCGAGTTATCATTATTATTACTCGGCTATTATTATCAAACTGTCATTTATAAAGCAAGCGCCTAACAAAAGAACCTTGCATGAAAGCGCGTAGCAGGAACGTCTACTCAAAATAACTCTTAAACAACATGGCCTAATTTAAGTCTTCAAGTTTTTCTTGAAGAGTAAACTAATAAAGATGATTTGCCTAGGTCTATAAGGTCCGGAAGGTTATTCCAATCAGTGACCAGCCACTGGTTTTTGTTGCCCGACTTCAATCATAAAACAAGAAAATCTAGGTTATAAATGATAGCCTAATTTTTTTTCGTAGACTAGGCTAAAGATTGAATAAAAATAAAATCTGGAGGACTACTGTAAAATGAAAACAAAATAGCTAATATGAGCGTTTGAATAGGCAAACGTCGGCAGTAACATGGGTTACGTGGGCCTAGGTTTATTCTATCTAAATTCTGAATATCAAAGTTAGACAAATCGGATGGTTAATCACACCCACGACCATGGGCGGAGTTAATCAGGGGCTATGTGGGCTATGCCCCCCAAGAAGACCTAGATTCATTTTTTTACCGTGTAAGCGATATCTTTTCCCAGGCTTAGCTCCCCCCCCCCCCCAAGAAGGGGAAGACTCATAAGTTAGCCCCTTCAAGAACGAAAACCAAACTCCGCCCATGTCAACTATGGTTGATTCTAGTGAATTAAAAACGTTCCTGATGAATGTAGGCTAAACGAATGGATGAAAGTGAAGTTTGTGGTGTTAGTATTGTTATTGCAAAAGATGACATTATAAATAAAACTTACGAAAGCTGAAATTATAGAAATTGTGGAAAGGCTTGGTTTTGATCTTGGCACTCTGCCAGCGTACGAGGCGGGGTACAGGGGGGGGGGGGAAATGCCCAGCCAAATTTCGGGCAAATATGTTTTTCGGGCAAAAGAGGCATGGACGAGCCAAAAAATTTCGAAAATAATTTTCAGGCAAAACAGGTACGGGAGGATTTTTTTCGGGCACCAGATTTTTCGGTCGAGAAAATCCTAATTTTTTTGGGTGGATGACTAAAGAAAAGGTCATCAGGTTTTTCTGGCACAAATTTTTTACCCCCCACTGCCGAAACGTCCCGTAGGCCTATGTAAGGACGTGTGACTGTTACGGAAGCTGAACGATCGTTCAGCAAGCTCAAACAAATTAAAAATAGTCAACGATCTGTCATTAAACAAAATAAACTGAATATAGGCCTATTATACTCTTGCAGTCGTAAAATTAATGACCTAGCGAAATCATTGAACTACGAGGATAAGCTTATTGTAAACAATTTTGCTCTAGTTAGCCTATATCTAGAAAAGTATTTTGATTACCATAAATTTGAAATTATAACTCATAATATTAAGAACTGATTATATCATAAATCATAATGTAGCCTATTTAGATCTAACAGTGTACATTCGCACCCACACTTTTGTTATTTTTATTTGCTTTATTTAAATTTGTCCAGAAAACTTAAAGGTAGTTTTAGGACTTTAGGGCCGGTGACTGCTCAGCCCATGGGCCCGGAATTTCTATCGGCAGGCCTGCTTAGACTTCCTTCTAATCCTCTGCGTGTAGGCCTACACAATTTATAATTTGAATCCTGTCAGTCTGAGACGAATAATCAATAGTCATTGTGCATTGTGGACATAGGCACAACCACCCTACGAGACCCACGGGACCGTCCCCCCAACTTTCGACGAGAGGCCTCGGACGGTCCCTCCCAACTTTTGCCACAGACTGCTGCTAATAGCCATTTCAATATAGATATTAAGAGCGTAGCTTCACAGCATTAATACAACATTAATACCGAATCAAAAGCGTTTTAATCCTACCTGTACATCTACATCTTACCCCGACAGTGTTGGCGTTTCACACAGCTTGCACGTGAAACTGTTGCTATGTGTGAATCACGTAAACTGTTCTTTGGTGATAATATTGTGTTACTCTTGAGTTTTGACTTTCTTTCAGTAGGCTATTTTCGTGTCCGGTGCGAATGTTTATGTCTTTCCAAAAGCAAAGTGCCAGGCCATTTGCAGTCATATGTGCCAGTATGTATAATATCATTATTTAGACATACATCAATCCATCCATCCATACATCCATCCATCCATCCATCCATTCATCCATCCATCCATCCATCCATCCATCCATCCATCCATCCATCCATCCATCCATCCATCCATCCATCCATCCATCCATCCATCCATCCATCCATCCATCCATCCATCCATCCATCCATCCATCCATCCATCCATCCATCCATCCATCCATCCATCCATCCATCCATCCATCCATCCATCCATACATACATACATACATACATACATACATACATACATACATACATACATACATACATACATACATACATACATACATACATACATACATACATACATAACATAACATAACATAACATAACATAACATAACATAGGTTTTTTATTGCTCCCATGAAAAACATAACATGATACAATTTCAAATCAGTACTAGGTAGGGATACAAAGGGAAGTCCTAAAGGGACCAAAGTCCCGCTAGCAGGGCCACCTGTGTACCATTATAAATATAGGTGGAAATTGGTAACATAAGCAGCGGGAGTCATCTAAGTTCAAAATGAAATTATACGTATATATTGTCTATAGTGTAAGGATATTTTTGGGTAAACAAACAGAATATAGCCAACAGCTATTCGTTTAAAGTGAGAAGGTGGGCATGCAAATGTTTTTTAAAGAGGAGGAGATTAGGTGCACCATGCATATCGATAGGAAGATTGTTCCAAACAGTTGGACCAGCTATCTTAATTGAAAACTTGCGGGTGTTGGTGTGAGCAAATGCCGGTCTATAGTTAGACGCTGTTCTAGTGCTATTATAAGAGTGAATGGCCGAACCGGTGTTAAAATAGTTGGCAAAAGTTTGAAGTAATAGGCCATGCTTATAGCGAAACATGAATTCCCCAGTTTGAAATATTCTTATTTGATCTAGTTTTAAAATACCGTTGAGGGAAAAAAGTTGGGCAGTATGACCCTTGTAAGAAGATTTAGTTATTATTCTAATGGCCCTTTTTGCAGAATAATCAATGCATGCATACATACATACATACATACATACATACATACATACATACATACATACATACATACATACATACATACATACATACATACATACATACATACATACATACATACATACATACATACATACATACATACATACATACATACATACATACATACATACATACATACATACATACATACATACATACATACATACATCCAAACAAACAAACAAACATACATGCATATATACAAACAAACATACATGCATATATGCATACGAACTTACAAACATAAAGCACCCACTAATTTGTATTATTTCTACCCACTGGTGAAAATGATTGAGCAAGTTACAAATACCCTAAAAGTCTGCGCCCATCGTGTAGACGTGCATTACCACAGAAATATAACAGCAAGAAAAAAGAGCAAGAACCTAACTAAATCAATCCTATGTATGTCTAAACATAATAATAAATCATCATAGAGTCGCTCAGGCACAATATTTTTCAAAAACATTTCATCACACCTTTCGCACCCCCCCCCCCCCAATATGATTGTGTATTGATATTTTGGAAGGATAATTGGAGAGGAAATAATTCATGCAATAAAATTATATGTTTCAGTTGGCCTATTTTCATGTCTGGTGTGAATGTTTCTGTCTTTCCAAATGCAAGACACCTCGCTATTTGCAGTCAAATGTGCCAGAAAGTACATATGATTATATGTAGACCTGGGATGATTCATTTAACTGGGTCTACTTATATTTGGTCACATAATGGCGGACATTTGGGGCACGTGCCCCGTAATTTTCAAAGCAAAATACAAGACGCCAATTTATTATGTATAAGTGATTGTAATGCAAATAAAATCGAGTTCCTGCATCGAGTTTTCATTCGTAATCGTATAAGACTTGCGCCTCCAAACTTCTAAATCGCCTCTCGAAAGTCAAACTCGGGGCACTAGCTTATTCAAGAGTGCTGCGTTAAGTCAATAGGGGTTGCCGCAAGAGAAGTCTAAAGAATGCCGTGTCGGTTGTCATAGAGTCAGAGTGGGGGTAGTAACTGTTAAGGCGTGTGTCATCTGTGTCGAGAATTGGAAGGGGGGTGATCAGATGAGACAGTGCAGAGTTCTTAAAGAAGAGTGTCTTCAATTTCCAGTGAAAAGTCTTAGTGTTATTGATAGAGGTGCATGAGGCAGATGATGGTATGAAATTAGTGATGATGTGGAGAAAGTTAAAATGAGCAGAATTCAGGAGGCAGATCATTGAAAAGGCGTGGTGCTGAGTTGGATATGGCTCGGTTTGAGAACATGGGATGACTTGTAACCGGCGGTCGAGCAAGAGTAACACAAGAGATTGATCGGGTAGAGCGGTTTGGCTGAATGGTGAACAGTTCTCGAAGACAATTTAGGCTGGGATCATTGTAGGGAGTTGTAGGTCAAGGAGAGAGCTTTCAAGGGAATACACTCTGGATTTTTCAACCAGCGAAGTGACTTATTTGAGAATGGGGTTGATGTGATGAACTGATTATGTCTGGGTGTTCTGGTGACGGCTCTGGCTAATGAATTTTCGATGAGTTGGGGGCACTTATGTTGAGCGGATTCAAGGCTTAAGAACAGGGAATTACAGTAACCAAGCTTTGAGTGGAAGGTGGATGTAGCAATGGTGGAAGCAGTTTTGAAATCAAACATAGGTCGGATGCAGCAGAAGTCAGGGGCGGATCCAGGGGGGGGCCAATCCGGCCATGGCCCCCCCATTTCAAATCTCCATGGGACGTGGCCCCTCCCATCCACGGGCGACCACAAGATTTTTTGCAGGGGCCAGTCATGCATTTCAAGTCTTCCCTGATGAATTATGGACAATTGGAAACAATTGACTCTTTAGTTGTAGCACACATTTGCAATTGCACACCTTTTTAACATAATTGCAATTATATGCATTTCAAAACAATGGACTTTTAGCTTTGGCACACATTTGCCATTGCACACCTTTTTTTAAATTATAATTGCAATTATGGACATTTCAAAACAATGGACTTAATGGTTTTGGCACACCCTTTTTATTATAATTTGAATTATGGAATTTTCGAAACGATTGACTTTTTAGTTTTGGCACACATTTGCAATTGCACACCTATTTAACATAATTGCAATCGTATGCATTTCAAAACAATGGACTTTTTAGCTTTGGCACACATTTGCCATTGCACACCCTTTTTTTTTATTATAATTGCAATTATGGACATTTCAAAAGAATGGACTTAATGGTTTTGGCACACCTTTTTTATTATAATTTGAATTATGGACATTTCGAAACAATTGACTTTTTAGTTTTGGCACACATTTGCAATTGCACACTTTTTTAACATAATTGCAGTTATATGCATTTCACAACAATGGACTTTTTAGCTTTGGAATACATTTGCCATTGCACACCCTTTTTTATTATAATTGCAATTATGGACTTTTCAAAACCATGGACTTTTTAGTTTTGGCACAAATTTGCAATTCCACACCTTCTTTATGATAAATGCAATTATATGTATTTCAAAACAATGGACTTCTTAGCTTTGGCACACATTTTCGATTGCACACCTTTTTTTTATTATAATTGCAATTATGGACTTTTCAAAACAATGGACTTTTAGTTTTGGCACACATTTGCAATTGCACACCTTTTTATTATAATTTCAATTATGGACATTTCAAAACAATGGACTTTTTAGTTTTGGCACAAATTTGCAATTCCACACCTTCTTTATGATAAATGCAATTATATGTATTTCAAAACAATGGACTTCTTAGCTTTGGCACACATTTGCAATTACACACCTTTTCATTATAAATGCTATTAAATTGCATTTCAAAACAATGGACTTTTTAGCTTTGGCACACATTTTCGATTGCACACCTTTTTTTATTATAATTGCAATTATGGACTTTTCAAAACAATGGACTTTTAGTTTTGGCACACATTTGCAATTGCACACCTTTTTATTATAATTTCAATTATGGACATTTCAAAACAATGGACTTTTAGCTTTGGCACACATTTGCAATTGCACACCTTTTTATTATAAATGCTTATGTATGCATTTAAAAACAATGGATTTTTTAGCTTTGGCGCACATTTGCACTTGCACACCTTTTTGTTATAATTTCAATTATGGACATTTCAAAACAATGGACTTTCAAGAAGCAGAGCAATTTCATTAAGATGGCAGCATAAAATGCTGCCATTGCAGTGCGTAAATTACAAAAATTTCTGGGTGGGGAGGGGGCACATCCCCCTCCCCACACCCCTCCCCCTCTCCCCCAACTTCTCGGCGCTACGCGCCTCGGCGAGCGGCCTTCGGCCGCTCGTCCTCCACCCTCCCAATTTGGCCCCCCCCATTTAAACCTTCTGGATCCGCCACTGGCAGAAGTCACGTATGTGAATGAAGTAAGAGCGCATAGGTTAGATGTGTGGTTAGACAAGTATAGGTATGAATCAAATATTACACCAATATTGCGGACAGGGGCATCAGAGGTAAAGGTACGACTAGGAAGAGATGAAGAGTTAGTTAATAGCTGTACGGAAAGGTCGGGTATTTTCTTGGTTTGGTCAGGAGGCCTAGAATAATGAACTGTATTTTGGAGGATTTGAGGCAGAGGAGGTAAAACGACACCATTTGAGGTATTATATTGACCACATTGAGAAGTTGAACAAGGGGAATGGCAAATGCATTGTGGAAAAGGATTATAAAGCTGGGTGTCGTAGGCTATGCAAGAGATGGTGGTCTTCTATGAGATGACTTAAAGGAGTGGTGTATAAAATGAAGAGCTGTGGATTCAAGACGGAACATTGAGGAATGCAGCAAGAGAGTGGAAGGGTTGCGAATAGTGGCTGTAGGCTCTAAAAGATAACAATCTGGAAGACAAGTAGAACTGGAATCATGGTAAAGCAGAGGCCAAAAACAAATTCATATTGAAGGTACACGTACAGGTTGCGCCAAAAAAGACCCATTGGTTTTTTGCCAATATCTTGACCAAAAGTAAACATTTCAAAATGAAATTTTATAGTCTTAAAGACAATTCATATTTACACATGATGGTCAGATTTCATCAAAATATCTCAAACACAACAAAAGATACCCCACTTTTAGTGAGGTCACCCACCGTTTCTTGACGATTCAAAAACGCGACGCCACAAAAAGTAACAAAAACCAATCTAATTATTCTGGCCAATATCTTGGTCAAAAGTAAGAATATCGAAATGAAATTTTACAGCCTTAAAGACAATTCATATCTGCACATGATGGTCAAATTCCCTCAAAATATTTAAAACAGAACAAAAGTAATACCACTTTTAGGGAGGTCACCCACCGTTTTTTGAGGATTCAAAAACGAAACGCAACTAAAAAAGTACCAAAAACACGATTTTTTCTCATCTCAAATAAATGGTATCAAATAGCCTTGATTTTGCAAGATGATCATTATTATTACAATTTAAAAAATAAACAGGGTACCAGCGTAGCTGCGCGTCACTGAGAAGTCACTTAGCAAGATGACAATCAAATTGGTAAATAAGGTATCTGTCAGACTAATCAACAGGTCCATCAATAACTTTGCAAAATGACTCGAAAGAAGATTTGGCACTGGTTGTCTGCACATTGAACACTAGTTTTGAAGCACTACCAGGTTCATTTGACAACAGTTATTTGAGATGGGACTTGATAAAATCGTGTTTTTGTTACTGTTTGTTGCGTTTCGTTTTTGAATAGTCAAAAACAATGGGCGGCCTAACTAAAAGTGGTATAACTTTTGTTCTGTTTGAAAGATGTTAATGAAATTTTACCATTATAAGTGTAAATATGAATTGTCTTTGAGCGTGTAAAATTTCATTTGGAAATTCTTATGTTCTGGCCATGATATTGGTAAAAACTACGGGGGTCTTTTTTGGCGCACACTGTATAGGCCTACATGCAAAAACTGTGGTGCTTTTTGGACGAGTTAATAGGTGTATAACTGTATATAGGCGCTTGTGTGCTACAGCTACATGTACTTTTCAACTAACTTTCATCTCTTCCTAATAGTGAATTAGTGCATTCCAGTGTTTTGCAACCTAATAAGGGAAGCATTGCTTCTCTCTCAGTACTCATGTAGCTTCGGCATTTGAGTTTTTACAACAATCAAACAGACATTGTATTTGCAACTGAATGGGGTACAAAAGAGTAATTCGTAACAGTAGTCCAAAGGAGGAGACCCAAGTCCGATTGTCAGAGGATCATACATGCAGCTGCTCGCGAGCAGCTGCAGTGAATGCGATAATAAAGAAGGCACCTTTAACGAATGTGATGACACTCGTATCAATGATGTTGATAGGGAAAGACAATTTCTGTCTATCGATCACCACATCTCAGTAATTGTAATGAACAGTTACTAGGCCTGCTTGATGCAAAAATTTAGATCTTCGATGGCTTGGAGCACAGACGTCGTATGTGCAAAAAACAAAATTTTTCAGGAAGTAGAAAAAACTTTTTTTCAAGATACGTGTTCCTTTCTCATAAAAAGTGAGATAGCCAAAATGTTTATTTTGATTGAGCAAGTGATATTGTCAGTGTCTTTTATGCAGCATCATAACGGAAAGACTTCAAAATGTATTTAAAGGTCAGATACGACATCTGTGCAGTAGATTATTTTTGACGGACAACCGCACGATCATCGTAATGTGCAAGAACAAGAGCATTTAAGACGACAGAACAAAACTATCTGTTACAAGCATGTTGCTTTTTCATACACAGTGGTGGCGGTAGGGGGCTAGGGGCTCAGCCCCCCCACCAAATGCACAAATATCGCATGTGGCAGAAATTACTGCACAGATGTCGTATGTGACAGAAATTACTGCACAGATGTCGTATGTGACAGAAATTACTGCAAAAATGTCGTATGTGCGGCAGACATTGGAGCACAAATGTCGTATGTGCGGCAGATACGACATTTGTAACCTTGACTTGCAGATACGACATTCAGTTTATGAACGATATCTTAGTGCCTATTCCCCGTATGTACATACAACCTTTGTGAGGCTGTGAAGAATAATTTTACGCATCGAATAGCGTCAAAAAGTGATTTTCGGAAAAAATGGTAGATACGACGTCTGTGCTCTAAGCCCTCGTCTTTCATTTGTATTACAATCATTTACACATAGCAAATGGTCGCTTTGTATTTTGGTTAGAACATTATGGGGCAGGTGTCCCGTGGCAACTTCCAATAACCTGTCAACAAAAATAAGTAGGCCTGACTGTAATGAACAACTCTTTATGCAGGAACTCAATAATATTTTATCTGTATAAAAATATTTATACATAATAAATATTCGCTTTGTATTTTGTTTAGAACATTATGGGGCACGTGCCCCAACTGTCCCATAACCTGTCAACAAATATAAGTAGGCCTAACTGTAATAAACTACACTTGATGCAGAAACTCAAGGATTTTACTTGTATTACAATCAAAACAATTATACATAATAAACGGTCGTTTTGTATTTTGCTTAGAACATATGGGGCACGTGCCCCAACTACCCCTCGAGTCTCCTAAGAGTGCATGAGTATACTTATAAATGTTCTGAGAAGGGCAACCAACAACATTAATCTTGAAAACATCACTTTTCAGCCAGCACATCTAAGTCATCAGCAGCCCGACATTCAATGTAAAAACACACTAGAAACCGTTATATTTTGAACTCCATTCTGGGGGTATGACCCCATGGTCGGATTTTGTCGGATTTGGATATGTTATTCAGGAACAAATTCTGAACGGGAAGCCGTTTGAAAAGCTTGGGTGCCAATTTTGCCCAGGTTTGGCTGTATTTAATTTTTTTTATCTAGATAGCCTGAACTAAAACCTAGATATACACGTAGGCCTACCATTATGTGCAGAAATAAATGCTCTATTATTTTGTAAGTTTACTGCAAGTGTATAAGTGGCTTGCTACTGGCGATGCTATATAAATTGTCTCAATTACTTTACATTACATTACAAGTTTTGATATCTCAAACCATACTCAAAACCCAAATGGTGGTAACCATCCCTCCCCGTTGGTAGTCCATGTCACAGAAAAGCTTGCTAGCCTAGTGGTTAAAGTCCTCAGGCTCATATGGCTGAGTTGCTAGGCAGTTGTATGCTACGTGTTGTATTCACAAAGCATGTGCATCCTAATCTTATTAATATCCAAAGATAATCCAGCAGCAAACATTCCATTAGTCTGACTGTTGAGTCAAGTAATTAACGCCTAGTCATGAAAAGGTGCAAAATCGCAAATTTAGATTAGTAGATTTTGAAATTTTAGAATAATTAGAAACTAGAATGCATTCAGTGTAAACATTTCATTCAATAAAATTTAAAAAGAATATAAATATATAGAAAAAGCTGACTTAGTCCTAATTTAAATTTTGAAACCATAGGTATTTGCATGACGATTGGCATGGTGTGTCGCGAAATTTGTTTGCATGTTTGGTGGCTCGCGCAAAACAAGGTTGAGAAAAAGGAAAAAAGCACCAGCAGATTTCTGCTGGTTTAACAAGATATGACTGTTAGCATAACTTTTGCTAGCACACAGAGTAACATTGAACCTGACAGATGACTGAAGGGAATGAAAACAATTATTTGTACCCATCGCTTCCAATTGGTTGTTGTCGAGAACTCATTGTGATTGTTTTGACGAGGAATAAGAGTGGTCTGCTGTGTAGCGCCTTTGGTATTCATATCATGTGTCTTTGTGACGCGTAGGCGCTAGTCAGAAGCTGCCTGAGGCAAGAAGGTGTCCACCGTCTTTAGAGCCTACTGTAATTAAGTCACAAACCCTATCTGACACCCCGCTGATGAGGCTTTGTATTGGGACCTGCATCACCTGCCGCTGCCAAATTAGGTCGACTATGTCATCGTGGCATCATGATATTATTATTAACTCCGCCACTGGTTGCACTCTGCCAGTGCCAGTCCCGAGCGCGGATAAATGAGGAGGGCGACGCTCATAGTCTTTGATACCACACCCACTGACGTTAAACTGCAAATACTACTATGATATTATTATTGCAATCGAAATTTATATGATCTGAAACGAATTCAAAATAATGCACAGAGTGTGGCATTAATACAAATAACATGACTCTAGCATTGTCAGCAATTCAAATGGCTGAAGCCTTTTATGGCTGAATATGAGTTCAGGCCCATAATTTTAGATTATCCTGAGATTGCTTTTGAGACGGCGACGGCGACGGCGACGACGACGACGACGACGACGACGACGACGATGACGATGACGATGACGATGATGATGATGATGATGATGATGATGATGATGATGATGATGATGATGATGATGATGCATAGTAGAAGGATTATAATTGACGACGACAATGATGACGACGACGACTACGACTTGCTTAAAGACAATGACTAAGATTTTAGCTAATAAATATAGTGTTGAAAAACATTTTTTCAGTTTCTTACATACTTTATAAAAAAAATCCCATATAAATTATTCGCCGAAAGAGTAAGTTTTAAAAATTTTAATAGCCGGTAAACTTTGACAAAACGAAAACAATGATATTTGGCGACAAAGATATCACCTAGCGGATTGGTGTGGATCGTGTACAGCTGGAAAATGTAGAAAGGTTTACTTACCTTTGAAGAAACATGACTTATGATCTAGATTGCGGAAGTGAAACAAGATAAGAATAGCCAAGGGAACAGCGGTGTTGAAAGCAATGGACAAGATTTGGAAGAGCAGTGCAATCAGCATGAAAACCAAAATGGGAGTTTTAGAGACATGTGTGTTCAGCAGCATGATGTATGGGTGCGAGACATGGGTGCTAACAAAAGATTCGCGAAGGAGAGTGTTGACATTTGAAAGAAAATGTTATAGGACAATTCCGAGAATAGGATGGACTCAGAAGATAACCATTGAAGAGGTATATAAAAGAGTGGACATGACCGAGAACCTCATGCAGAAAGTTATAAAACCGAAAAAACTTGGATTGTTCGGGCACATTAATTTTGTCGAATGAAAGATGACAGAAAGATCAAGACCCTGATATTTGGGATAATGGAAGGCTAGAACAGAAAATCGAAGGGAAAAGAACAAGAGGAAGACCACGACAGATGATGTTGGACACTATGATGACGAGGATTGGATACCAAAAACTAAAAGAGAAGGCCCAGCGGAGGGAGGAGTGGCGACATTGGACAGCCGAACCTGCCTAATGGCAGAGAACCAGAAGAAGAAGAACAGAAGAGGCAGGCCGCACAAAGAATGGACAGATGACTTTGAAGAGTAGTGTACAACAGATTTGCAGAATTTATATCATGCAGCTCAGAACAGAATGGAATGGAAAGACATTATGAGGAGGGCATCGGACTCCTACGGGCACTGTGCCCATGGTTATTAAATTGAAAAAAAGGGGTTGATACGGCCCTGCTCTGCCTAAGTGTCTGTGACTCTGTCTTTAGCTGCAATGAGAGAGAAGGTTGGGATTCAATATCACTAATAATATTTCTTTATGAATCGTATAATAATTATTATCTGTCAGAGTATCTGTCTCTGTCTGTGTGTCTTTTTATGTCTCTCTCTTCATTGTTGCACATAGTATGTGACTAGAACGGTTATGCGTGAGAGAGCGTATGAGAATGGCTGTGGTTTGACAATTTGTGAACCTATTTAGCGCCTGTTTTTCAATACCTGTCTGCAGGCCCGGCCTTAGGCATAGGCAAAGTAGGCAGTTGCCTAGGGCGCCGCAGTCTTTGGGGGCCGCCGCGGCACCGGCGATTATTTTTTTACACTATATTCTTTCATACTGAAGACTTTGGAAAGAATTTAAGATAATTGTTGATTTCACTGCGCCAATTCAGGCAGGCCTAATTCAATTTCAAGGACTGCATAAATTTTTTATCGACTAATAAAATTCAATTTGAACGGTATTCGTTACTCTGTGTTTTGTGGTCTATGTCTATTATAATAAACCCGGTGTCTATGGGCATAGTGACATCTTTCTGCTGAATACGCAAACAACTGAAAAATTGTTGTGTTATTTATAGTCGTGTCTGGTGCGAATCTTTTGATCTTAAAAATTAAATGATATCAAACTCTATGATTCTATGAAGCTTCAAAAGTTATCGGGCGCCCAAAACCGTAAGAAAAAACAGAAGACAGAAGTTATAATAAAAAAGACAGTAGGGGTCGGTTTTCAATTATTTAAACAAAACTGAGACAACTTTATCTGACAATGTTAGCACCCAGTCAGCAGCTATAGTGAAAAATGTATGTGAGTGGAATTATGAATTACTAGGCTAAGCCTAGGCCTATAGTAGCCTTACTAGCCTAATTCAGTCTACGCGACGCTCAATTTCGATAGTGAAGATCAGGCACAGGCAACGCAGGCAGTTGCCTGTGGCGCCAAAGTCTAGTGAGGGGATCATTTGCACAAAAAGTATGTTAACCCTCGGGCTACCAAGAGGGGGTGGTTGCCACCCCTCCCTAGGTTTTTCGCAAATCAAACGCGTTCCGTCTGGAATAAAATTTTGAAAAAATTGGTAGCTGTAGAGGGTTCATTGGGACACATTTTGAGGTAAAATGTTTGATGATGCCTC
Source organism: Lumbricus terrestris (assembly GCA_949752735.1). Classification (NCBI taxonomy): domain Eukaryota; kingdom Metazoa; phylum Annelida; class Clitellata; order Crassiclitellata; family Lumbricidae; genus Lumbricus; species Lumbricus terrestris. The sequence continues at coordinate 23,119,514 of OX457048.1, forward strand.
CTACCGTTCAAAAGTTACACCCGATATACCAAAGGTACCGGGGGGGGGGGGTGGATACCACCCCCTAGATTATCATCTATAACTTTTCTGCCCTTTAATATTAAGAGACACAAATTATACCATTCTATAGAGGGAATGTGGGGCTACATTTCCATGCTCACTGAGTTGTCTTCTGTCAACCGGAAGTGCTCAAAATAAATTAAAATATATATATAAAGGTGTTTTATTTTCATAAAATGTTCATGTTTGTTCTATTATAACTTATTCATAATTTATTTTTTTACCGAAATAAATTATGCCATTCTGTAGAGGGCATTCAGGGCTATTTTGTGATACTAAATATTTGAATTGGATGACCGGAAGTGCTCAAAATAAATTAAAATGTATAAAAATGTTGGTTTTTTTTTGCAACGTGAACCGATATGTCTGCGTAAACGTTTTTCAGCAGCTATAACATGTTTTTTTGTTTTGTTTGTACATAAAACATACTTATTACTAGTTTTTATTGTTAATAATTGGACTTTATTATATGTAAACTTTTATTGTATATATAAATCATGTTCAAAACACACAAAATCCAATATATTCTCTATGCGTAAGTATACGTTTTCGTGTAATCGACGGGTACCCATGGTAAAAAATTCATAATTTCGAGGGGCACTCATATTTTCTAAACCTAAATATGCCATTTTGTGCAGAAATGAATGCTGAATCGAATGGTGTATTACAAGTTATGATATCTCAAACGAAACCCAAAATCCAGGGTGGTGGTAACCACCCCCCCCCCTTGGTAGTCAATGTTACAAAAAAGCTTGGTAGCCTGAGGGTTAATAGCCTTTTTCAGTTTTAGCCATTGTGTGTGAAATTGAATTTTATCCAGCCTTCAGTGTACGACTAAAAAAATATAAATTACTCAGCTGAGTGTAGAGGCACTGACTGGTTCATCTTTGGGTTTTAACTTGGGCTTGGCAATTGAGTTTGAGTGGGAATCTGAGGGCGCGAAAGGTATCCTTTGCCTGAGGTGCCCAATGCATGCTTTGCCTATGGCGCCAAATGCATGCTGGGGCGCCAAATACATGCTTTGCCTAGGGCGCCATTTTTCCTAAGGCCGGCCCTGCCTGTCTGTTTGCTCTTACTTGCTCAAGTGCATCTCTGCCTATTCTGTCAGTGGCCTATAATTCTGTTTCTCTGTTTCTCTGTTTTTGTCTATGTGCCACGCTGCCTGTTTGACTGTTTGCCTGTGCCAAATTGTTTCTGGTTACTGTCTGTATCCGTGTACATGTAGGTCTATCTATCCATGCCTCCGTCTATACATTTTTTTAATTCTATCTCTGTTAGACTAAATGAAAGCGACAATCGCTGTTGCCCGGTCAGCGGCCATATTGGTTGTTTATTAGACCACTCCGTCATTTCGGTGGATTATTTCAACTTTATGCAGAATTCTCGCAGTAATTTCACACACGTTGGAGTTTACTGGTTCTAGGTTCGTGTTCCGAACTTATTCGTCGGGTTTGTCAAGGATTTTGCGTTGGAAGGAAGGATTTTGTTCGCAAGTCGTCTTGTGTCGCCCACGTGTTGACGTTGGACGCTTCTTGATGCACACGGTCGAGCTCAACCATCAAGACCGTGCGGCTTCACCGCTGTTGTCTGGTGTTTACATCTCGCCGAAGAACGGTTCACGCAGGTCAGTGGAGTTAACTCGATCGGATGTTGTCTCTGGTGGCGTTCAAAACTACCGACCGACAAGCGACAAATGCCTTCTACTGTGCATACCTTGTGCCCGACGATTGGCCGGACGCGCACATCATCTTCGATCAGCGAGGAGCTTCAGTTTCGTCAGCGTTTCGTGTTTGCGAGCCCTGTCACCTGTCGCCGCTCTACTCTATTGATGCAACCTGTACCAGAGACTCTGAACATTTGCACCAGATGAAAGCTGTTGACGGGATTCGGTTGGATGATTCTACGTGTCTGCGAGGGATCGCCACTGATGACTGTTTCCGGCTCCCTGTGACTTATTTTGCTAATTGATGAAATTTTCTTGTTGTTATGACACTTAACATCATTTCGGCTAGTTAGCGCAGAGAGCGCCTCTGAGTAGGTTTCTTGAAGAGGCGCTATATAAATACTTGAAATAAATAAATAAATAAATAAATAATGCGAGAGAAGCGCCAAGGCGCTAACGTTCGTCTCATCGTCCAGCACCTCATTATAGCATAATAATTACACAGGATGTAGACTTGCATTACATAACAACGTCTGATGTGAAGGTTCATGACGCCCGCTCATCTTCAGTTTCTGATTGCGTCCAAATGTTCTCGACTCATTCGACTTCTGGCAGTTTGATAAACGGGTTCTTGAAGGATATTGGTATGAAATTTAGAGAATAGGGCCTAGACTTAAGGCAGTGAAAAATAATAAATTGTCTTCGAAGCTCTAAATAGACCTCTAACTCTCTCCCCTCCCTCTCTCTGCCTTGCATTCCTCCTAAACTGTTTAATCTTGTTCTTTTTTCCTTGCACTCCTCTTTGTACTCGGTTTTTGCTCTTATTTTCAATTTTTATACATTTCTTTACTCCTTTTTTCCATTTCTTTGCATGCTTTGTCTTTGCATTATCATCATCATCATCATCATCATCATCATCATCATCATCATCATCATCATCATCATCATCATCATCATCATCGTCATCGTCATCGTCATCGTCATCGTCATCGTCATCGTCATCGTCATCGCCATCGCCATCGTCATCGTCATCGTCATCGTCATCGTCATCGTCATCGTCATCGTCATCGTCGGCGTCGTCGTCGTCATAGCCATCGCCATCGCCGTCACAGTCATCGTCATCGCCACCACCACCACCAACATCACCACCACCGCAATCATAGTCCTCATCGTCATCATTATCACGAATACTAGTTCTATTCTGAACGTCGTTCTTTCATTACAGGATTAAAACAGCGGTTTTTTTCAATGTGACTACTAACAGTGGGAAACAGACATTATACCCCTGGACAATTATTCCCCGGACAATAGCCCCGGACATTATCCCCGCGGGGTAGGATATTATCCCCCCGGTCTATGATACCATCACCTAAAAATAACGCAAACATATAAGTACAGGCCTATGAACTGTTGAATATTATTTTGTAAAGGAGCTATGTCTTATTTTTGTATTTTAAATATGAAAATTATGCATAGAGAAATCTACAAGAATAATATATCAGGGTAGGCCTATATATCAGCATATAAGCAGACTATAGGTCCAAATATACCCTTAAGAATATATTGTTTATTTATTTCACTAGTCGTCAAATTTCCTGACAGATGTACAGGGTGGGCCATAAATAAAGACACCCTAGGTTTTTTGCCAATATCTTGGCCAAAGGTAAGAAGTTCCAAATGAAATTTTACAGGCTTATTATAGACAATTCATATTTACACAAGATCGCCAGAATTCATCAATATATTTCAAACAGAACAAAAGTTATACCACTTGATTTACGTGGTCCTCAACGAATGTCCCCACAATGCACCCATGATCAATATTATATATACGTGGTTTAAGTGGTTATCAACGAATGTCCCCACAATGCACCCATGGTGAAGATTATATATACGTGGTTTACGTGGTCCTCAACGAATGTCCCCACAATGCACCCATGGTGAAGATTATATATACGTGGTTTACGTGGTCCTCAACGAATGTCCCCACAATGCACCCATGATGAAGATCATATAAACGTGGTTTGCGTGGTCCTCAACGAATGTCCCCACAATGCACCCATGGTGAAAATTATATATACGTGATATACGTGGTCCTCAACGAATGTCTCCACAATGCACCCGTTGTCAAAATTATATATACGTGATTTACGTGGTCCTCAACGAATGTCCCCACAATGCACCCATGATGAAGATTATATATACGTGATTTACGTGGTCCTCAATGAATGTCCCCACACTGCACCCATGGTGAAGATTATACATACGTGATTTACGTGGTCCTCAACGAATGTCCCCACAATGCACCCGTTGTCAAGATTATATTTACGTGGTTTACGTGGTCCTCAACGAATGTCCCCACAATGCACCCATGGTGAAGATTATATAAACGTGGTGTACGTGGTCCTCAACGAATGTCCCCACAATGCACCCATGGTGAAGATTATATATACGTGGTTTACGTGGTCCTCAACGAATGTCCCCACAATGCACCCATGGTGAAGATTATATATACATGGTTTACGTGGTCCTCAACGAATGTCCCCACAATGCACCCATGATGAAGATTATATAAACGTGGTTTACGTGGTCCTCAACGAATGTCCCCACAATGCACCCATGGTGAAGATTATATATACGTGGTTTACGTGGTCCTCAACGAATGTCCCCACAATGCACCCATGGTGAAGATTATATATACATGGTTTACGTGGTCCTCAACGAATGTCCCCACAATGCACCCATGATGAAGATTATATAAACGTGGTTTACGTGGTCCTCAACGAATGTCCCCACAATGCACCCATGGTGAAGATTATACATACGTGATTTACGTGGTCCTCAACGAATGTCCCCACAATGCACCCGTTGTCAAGATTGAATTTACGTGGTTTACGTGGTCCTCAACGAATGTCCCCACAATGCACCCATGGTGAAGATTATATAAACGTGGTTTACGTGGTCCTCAACGAATGTCCCCACAATGCACCCATGGTGAAGATTATATATACGTGGTTTACGTGGTCCTCAACGAATGTCCCCACAATGCACCCATGGTGAAGATTATATATACATGGTTTACGTGGTCCTCAAGGAATGTCCCCACAATGCACCCATGCTGAAGATTATTTAAACGTGGTTTACGTGGTCCTCAACGAATGTCCCCACAATGCACCCATGGTGAAGATTATATATACGTGGTTTACGTGGTCCTCAACGAATGTCCCCACAATGCACCCATGGTGAAGATTATATATACATGGTTTACGTGGTCCTCAACGAATGTCCCCACAATGCACCCGTTGTCAAGATTATATTTACGTGGTTTACGTGGTCCTCAACGAATGTCCCCACAATGCACCCATGGTGAAGATTATATAAACGTGGTTTACGTGGTCCTCAACGAATGTCCCCACAATGCACCCATGGTGAAGATTATATATACGTGATTTACGTGGTCCTCGACGGATGTCCCCACAATGCACCCATGGTGAAGATTATATAAACGTGGTTTACGTGGTCCTCAACGAATGTCCCCACAATGCACCCATGGTGAAGATTATATATACGTGATTTACGTGGTCCTCAACGAATGTCCCCACAATGCACCCATGGTGAAGATTATATATATACGTGGTTTACGTGATCCTCGACGGATGTCCCCACAATGCACCCGTTGTCAGAGTAATGTGATGTAATGTAAATCTTCGATAATTTCTCGGCGCCCGCAAAAGCCACGTCAGGGAGACCATGCAGTTTATTCACCGGCGCTATACATGTATCAAATCAAGTCCGCAATAGCCAGAGCTGCCGTTTTCGTTCCGGTGCCAGGTCAAAATACGGGGAGGTCAAACCGAGGAGACAGCGTGGTGCTACGGTGGTTGTCTGTGATGTTGGTAGTATAGGGTGATGGAACCTGATTGAAATCTGCGTAGGATAGCTTGAAGAGTTCGGTTTTCAGACGTGAATGGAATGCAGCAGAGGAGAGTGCAAGCGGAGGAGAGGTTGAAATTGGAGGGGATATGGGAGAGATAGGAGGATGAGCGAGCAGCGGAGGTATGTTTGGAGTCCATTCCAAAGAGCTGGTGGAGCGTGGACTAAGGAGCGGTTGCAGAATTTCAGAGAGGATGATACTGGAGGCCGAGAGAGAGAAAGATAATTTTATGATGATGAGCGAGTAGACCTGGGCGGTTGGATGGTGATTAGTTGACGAATGTAGGATGGCTGAGAGGTTTGAAGAGCGTTTACAGTAGGTTAGAGAAACAATTTTGTAATGGATGCGCTGAGGGACTTTTAGTCAATGAAGAGACTTGAGAACAGGTGTTATGTGGTGATGTTTGGGAGTCTTAGTGACTGCGCGGGCAAGAGCATTCTGAATAGTTTGCAGGCGTTTAATTTGAATAGAATATATTTTTTGGAAGAGCGAATTGCAGTAGTCGAGTTTGGAATGAACTATTGAAGTGGCTATTGTGCATGCGGTCTTGTAGAGTACATATTATATATACGCAAGGCGATGAAATTACACTTGTGTCGGACCTGTTTATGGGGCCAATAATATTATTATTCGATCAGCCAGTTCTTCGTATAGGTCGCTGTAGTAGACAATGCGGGAGACAACGAAAGAGTGAGTAGGGTTAGACGCGGTTCCAAAAGTCACATAGCGGGTGCTAATGGCGTTTGATTCGTGATCTCTCGCCATTTTGCCACTTTACCCGATTTCCTTGTAATCATTGGAAGTGAAAATGTTAATAATTTTTTTATTGTCAGCTTTTCTATAGACCTAGATAAACGCACGTTGTGGCAGAGTGTCACGACGCATTGGTTCCTATGTGCTGCTGCGGGGCGCGGTGGTGTAGTGGGTACGTTCGTTGCCTTGCAGCCGGAGAGTTGCAGATTCGAGTCCATCTCAAGTCGTCTCGTAGGCACATTGAACAACTGGCAATTGCTAAACTCATTGGCGTGAAACTCCAATTCAGTGTCCGCGCTGTAGTCGGAAGCTCTTCTGAGTAGAACTTGAAGGAGCGATATAGCAACTCCACATACTTACATACTCAATACAAGTAGCCCCTATTGTTGGAAACGGACTGAATATGCCTATTATATACTAAGTGATCTAAAGCTGCCGTTTTAGATCGTATTCGACATGGGGTACAGGACCTTAATTGCCTGAGTAAATTGTATCATCTAAATGCAAAATTCGCTGAAGATTTGAGACATAGTGGACATTGTTGAGAACCAGAAGTGACTAGGTAATGATGCTGCTGCATAGTCTGCTTAAATTCTCATTTCGCGAAGTGTATGCCTCAGCTCACCTGAATAATAATTATTTTTAATTTTATCGGTTTAGTGCTAAAAATTACTCGCCAGATGCAACATAATTATTTTTCAGCAATAGAGATCCTCGGTGGTCGAGTGGGTTGGTAGCCCGCTCGCCGCGCCGGCGACCCGGGTTCGATTCCCGGTCAGTCAGAGATTAATTTCTCGGATCTTTACTGGGGGGGGGGGCTCGGTCGCAATATAAACGTGGAGTAGCGGTGGTGAAGGATCTCACTCTCAGGGTCGAAGCCATAACACAGCCGCTATATAAATATGCGATTACATTTACATTTACATTACATTTACATTTGACCTCTACTTTTTCATGAAATCTTTTCAAATATCCAGCTTCATTTGTGCATATATTTCTTAATCAATCCAGCTACTATTTTGGACTAAATAACATTATTTATTTTTACAATCCAATTCCTGTATAACGGTATTGCTACGCGTGCGTAATTTTTATTCCATATAGCTACGTACTGTATAGACCTACGATTATTGCATCAATAATTATAGCTCCAATTCAAGCAATAATGCTTTCGTAAATCCCGCTTCAACATGCATTTCAAACAATAATATTAATCAATCGTTCCTTTAGTCCATCTAGTATTTAGTGTTAATCAATTTAAACTGAATGCGACCAACGTTGAAACCCATGCAATGGAGAGTAATTATTTTAGTACGCTAATGCGATAGATTTCCAGTGAATTATTTTTGGTGTGAATTGGAACTTCCACTGAGTGTTGATTGGGCAAAATAAAGTTAAAATAAATTAATTCTAGGACAAGATACCTTATTGCGCTGTACTAGGCCTACAGCGCAATAAGGTATCTTGTCCTAGAATTAAATGAGACGAAAGAGGCTACATTGACCAAAAATGAAAATATTTTATCGTAATGCTATGGCGCTTCTTGATCAGTTCCAGTGAATTCCAATTCATTCAGATGAACAACAATTATTCATCCTAACGAACTTTTTCATCATGTAATGCAAAGTCATTAGTGACATTGGATAATATCTACCTATGGAGGGGCAATGGTTAATGTAATACTCTTTTTGGCGCCGAATGTGGCTTCCTGTTTCAGAGTGCGTCGCTTGAATCTGACTGTGTAGCCTACTTACGTTCATCGTGGCGCCTTTGTATAGATGTGTGCTGTGTAACTGTCCCATAAAAAATTAATTGTGGTCATCATCATTATTATTATTGAAGTCTATTGAAACAGGAGATTTGTGTCATACTGTAAGTGAGCAACTTTTCAGATAATAGATCTACGAAGAATACAAAGGTCCAATGCTTATAGTCAATCATGAGAGGACTCATACTGAAGCTAATCCTCATTAACTGCTGGAAATCATGAGGTATTGTTCCAGAAGCTTAAATATTCATGTTATTGGGATCCCGTTAAATGTTACATCATTGCGATCCCGTTAAATGTTACATCGAATCTGCCAGTGGAATACTTTGTCACTGATGAGCAAATCGCTGATGTCAAATTAAGCCCTGCTCTTTATGCTATAAACAGATTTCGTGGAATACTTCGTCACAGATGAGCAAATCACTGATGCTATATTAGGTCCTGATCTTATTGTCGCTAAACTGTATGTGAGGCACCAACAATCAATACTTATTCTTCTTCTGCATCAATCTAGGTACTTTGTTGACAGATAACAATACACACATTAAGTTTTATTCACCTTGAAGAGAATCTTGCTAAAAAATTGTTTTTTTTTATTGTGTATTAGAAATGTGCTACGATTAATTTGCAGTCAATTGCGATTAAAAAATCGTGCGATCGATTTCGATTAAATCTTTTAATCGGTTTGTATCGGCGTCCACAAGATTTAAAGTAAAGCACACTGCTTACGATTAACCACTTTACAGGTTATTAAAAATTTTAAAACCTACCCTTATTTGGCGAATAAATTTGATGTCGATCTAAGTGGAATTAGGCCTATAGCATACCTCACTTATGAGTTTGCGAATATATGGTGTTTCAAATGACGACATTGACAATTGAAGACGTCATTGATGATGTCATTGAGGATTGTTGACGTCATTTGTGACGTCATTGAGGATTGAAAACTTAAATGAAGACGTCATTGATGATTGATGACGTCAATGATGTCATTGACGACTGAAGACTTCATTGAGGATACATGCCTTCATCGATGGCGTTACTATTGATGTCATTGACGATTGACGACGTCATCCATGACGTCATTGACGACGTCATGAACGATTTATGACGTTATTTACGACCTCATTGGCGATTTATGACATCAACGTTAGTATCATCAACTACCTCATCATCATCATCGTCGTCATCGTTGTCATCTTCATCATCATCATCGTCGTCCTAGTCGTCATCTTCATCATCGTAGTCGTCATCATCGTCGTCGTCATAATCCTCATCATCGTCGTCGTCATCATCATCGTCGTCGTCATCTTCATCATCATCATCGTCGTCGTAGTTGTCATCGTCATCATCGTCGTCGTCGTAATCCTCATTATTAGTCGTTGTCGGCATCATCAGGCGCAGTGACTCGTGGTCAGTTATATATAAGTCCGCATAAACCAGGCGCAGTGACTGGTGGTCAGTTATATATAAGTCCGCATAAACCAGGCGCGGTGACTCGTGGTCAGTTATATATAAGTCCGCATAAACCAGGCGCAGTGACTGGTGGTCAGTTATATATAAGTCCGCATAAACCAGGCGCAGTGACGGGTGGTCAGTTATATATAAGTACGCATAAACCAGGCGCAGTGACGGGTGGTCAGTTATATATAAGTCCGCATAAACCAGGCGCAGTGACTGGTGGTCAGTTATATATAAGTCCGCATAAACAAGGCGTGGTCACTCGTGGTCAGTTATATATAAGTCCGCATAAACCAGGCGTAGTCACTCGTGTTCATATACATATATGAGTCCCACAACAACGCTGGTCAGTTAAGTCCCCTCAAACCAGGCGCGATAACTATATATATATATATATATATATATATATATATCTATATATATATAGCCTATATAGGCCTAGAGTGTTTTTCAAGGGTCTGCTCAGAGGCGCTTAGGCCTACAGCCCCGAGAGTCTAAATAAGACCATCTAGGGTTTAGAGATTTAGGATCTCTCAGCTCTAAGTTGAGAGAAAAAATAATAGTTGATTAACATTAAGACTATTGTGCGTATTTTTATATAGCTTTCTTGCGTGGTCCTTAATAGACACGTCACCTTAACTTGGTGGGAGGGCATACATTTCTCAATTAATTTAAAGTATTGACTCAGTCATCATTAGGCTAACACTGTGATTGCTAAACTATATTTTAGTGTAAATTAGTCATTTAATCGATTGCGGGTTATGCCCAGCATTGTAGCCAATTTATTTGTATTATTAAGTCAGTCAATCATTATTAAAAGCAAAACAAAGTCAAGAAACACTTGAAACAATTATTTACTTAACTACACATGATCGAAGTATTGAAAAAACCTACGGCTGAAATTTGGCGTAAGCAAAATTGAAAGAGAAACCGAAAGCGCTGGCTCGGCGTTTAAGATTAACTCGAGCAACCCGCTATGTCTGCTGCTTATAATAATATTATGATCGGTCGGTGGAGTCGAGTGATTTGCTCACGGTCCCTACACACTGTACACAGTGACTGCTTGGGACGAGGATGGAACCGTAAGACCTACTCTCAGCGTTAGGCCTACTGGTCGACCGCTCTAATCAGTCGACCGCCGTAAGTTACCACAGGAGAACGTATACTGGGCGGTTGATTTGCTATTGCCTAAGCCTAATAAAGTTTGCAATGTGATTCTGAGTGAGTTGCTGTTTAACGACTCCGTGTCATACCAAAGATGATTAGCGCATGCCTACTCCTTAGGCCTAAGTCAGGTTTTGGACTGGCGCAAACCGAAGAGAACAGGCAGTGGGGAAGCTCTGTGTGACTTCTGAGCCTCCAATAAGCATACGCGCTTTCGTGCCCAAAAGGAACAAAAATTTTGTTCCTTTTAATTTAATTAGTTACTAGGCTCAATAACTTTCGAAGGATTTTGATAATTAGTCATTTCCCATATCAATGCCATTGCCTCCATCCGTATCCTGCCAGAATTGGATTAAATATTATAGCCGTAGCTACTAAGTGCATTTGGACAACTATTGTTTAGCCTACTGCGCTACCATTAGCTTAAATTAAAAGGATGAAGTTACCTGACGACAGACATCCCATACCTTGCAGTTAGATATAGCCTACACACAATCGTGGAAATGGCATTTCACAAAATAATATGATTTGCCACAGTCACAATTGTAGCAATCAAGCTACAAACTGCACGCGCGTTTGAATTGAGGTCCGACACAGATTGAACTGGTTGTGTAGTCGAGTAGGTCTATGTTTGCACGCATTTGTGTTTGAAATGTTGTCACGGCATCATAGGCCTACATCTGTTTTGGAGTAGGCCTAAATGATACAGATTAAGTATTAATATTAACTTGCACTAAAAATTGTCTCGGAGCTAGGGTCAGGGTTGTATAAGCTGTTATCTTTTCCTGATTCCTTTTGCACTCTGTTTATTGAGTCACGTTTATACTGTGTGTGCAATAAACAAGTTCATTCATTCATTCATTCATCTGTAAAAACAGAAACAGGGATATTCAAATTAAAAGCTGAAAGGAAAAACCCATGAATAGGCAACTTATATCAAACTAACCAGTTCGCTAATACACTATCTTGTTTCTGATGCAAGTAAAGCTCATCTGCATTTGAACGTAGCCGACACAAACTCTAAAACTTTAAGTGAGCCCAGCACAAGCGAAAACACTTGAGACAAGACAATATAGGCCTAATTAAAATTTATCAATGAGAAGAGAGGTCTACTCCTATTTCGGAAACAAGTAGGCTACGGAAGGTCATTCTCAACTATGAAAAAGCGTTTAGCCTAATCACGATAATTATTATAGAACTGGGTCAACTTATCATAATATGATAAGTTGACCCAGTTCTATAATAATTATATTATTCGGAAAGAAGCGCTGAAAGTCTTTACCAACAATGCCGTGACTCTCCATGGTCTTGACCCTTTGTCTATCGAATTTGTTTTGCTTAAGCGCCTGTGAATAAGCCACTTCCCACAACTTTGCTTTTGTGGACGATGGAGAAATCCCGAAAATACGACTACGATTACGAAACCCTTCTTTTACCGTAAATAGCACGTGCTCTGGACTGGCTTCACAGAGGCGGATAATGTGTTGGGGTAATTGGCAATCTCGAGAATTTGCTCAACTCTATGTATGCTCTGGTGTAGTTTAAATTTCATTATGAATGCCTGCATAATCATGCTGCATTACATTAGAATTACATCAATTAGTGGGACTTACGCGCAGATAGTATTCTAGTGAATTCATCCCGATCAAATCGTTCCCAAAAGGGGTCATTATTCGGATCAAAATTCATGGTTTTTTCTCGGTGTCTGCTATGTTCTACAGGTATATCGATTGCCGTGTCATCTGGACATACGTTCAGGTACAAGTTATAGGAATCACAGTAACTGAAAGGAATTGTACGCCAGTTAACCTCATCGTCTATCTTAAAACATATATGGCTATCACCTAAATGTTTTGCTTCCTGTCTGAATGAATGCATGAAGTAACAAGGAAAAACGTAATGGCGAGAAAACTCCATAAAGCAAAACATGATCCTCTCGACCCAGAAGGCGAATTGTGTTGGCGCAGCGCTGTCTTCGACTCTTGATTCATTTTCGTTTTTGGCAATAAGAGCTTCCATGCAAAACAGAAGACAAGTCTTCAATTGATATGTAATCCCCCTCTCACAATAAAGTATCATCTTGCAAACCATATAAGCTGACTTTATTAAATACGAGCTTTCCTTTATGACTCGACTTTCTAGCGGTGCAAATGAAATTCTCGCAAACGTCTTGGAAAATATAAAACGAGTACCACGTAACTTACAGAGCCTAATGTCAGGCCGATGAAAGACGAACGTACAGCCGTCTGTTTTTACGGCTGGACTGATGCCAACTGGCAATGGGTCTTCTGGCCACCAATCTTCCACGCAGACACATGCGGCTATGTCAATTGAAATGTTTGCAAAGATTAAGCCACCCTCTCCATCCTCAATGGGATTAAGCATTCTCAGTCGTATATTCGTATACAAACCATCTAGATTCCCATATCGACTGCTGTATTTGTGATTCATGTTCCAATCGAAATGATGTTCACCTTGCCAGAGATCAGGATCATTTAAGACTTCTTCTAAAATAACCTTGAATCTAGAATTGACTTCGTCAGTCAACAAACAATGATCTGCGTTGAAGAAAATGTCAAACAACTCGTCATTCCTATTATGTACATCAGCGTTCGCCTTCCTCCTTAGTTCAAAGTATCCACTCGGACCCAGTGGGTGTGGAAACGGTTCACAAAGTTGGCTGAATTTAATCAGTCTGAAGTTAAAGTCAAAGTCTGCTGAAATGACTATTTTCGTTTCTTCCTCGGCACTGCCGACAAAAATCGGCTGGCACTCAAATCGCCAGTCCTTTTCCTTTATACCATAGGCCAAACGATCAATGAAATGCTTCACGGGTGGTTTAAGTTGACTCAGACGTCTATTAAGGCAAAGAAATTCGTTTTCAGCCCTCATCCTCCAAATCGCTTCTTCTGATGACTCTTGGGGGCGAGGTGATTGGGAGTAAATTCGAACCTTTTCTACAAGTCTATGTCTCGTTAATTCTGTCACATGATTTGTAGTGAGCATTTTCGCAATATCTATGGACGAGTGAAGTTCCCTATTTGTCCAATAACCCTTTCGTTGTTTGTTGACCAAGTGTCGAAGCCGTCTGAGATCTCTAGGTGAATATCCAAAGTTATCCTTTTTGTTTTTATCCGCTCCGTACTGGACGAGGAGTTTGTAATGCTCGTTTTCCTCTGCGTAATGCAAAGGGATTTTGCCGTAAATATCAACTGCGTTTACTTTGGAACCGATTTTCAATAACACTTTTATTCGATAACAATTTTCCTTCATTTCATAATCATGTGACAACATGGCGGCGTAATGAAGAGGAGTTCTTCCCTTGTTATCTTTTCCAGTGGTTGACTCTCTGAAATTCTTCCGACTCAGTAGGATTGCATTAAACATGAAATCGAATTGTTCGTCGCTCTGCTCCTCTTCAGTGTGGTTATATTTAAACAAGCGATCTGAAATGCGGGAGATGATCAGTCGATGAAGTGGGTTTCGACCTCTGCTGTCAATTCTTGCCACTTCTAATGGTGCTTCTTGGAAATTTCGAATTGCTCCGCTACTTTTACTTGCTTTCAAACTTGTCGATTTAATTTCCTCGAATGCCTCCATTGCCAAAAAAAGTGGCGTATATCCTCTGAAGTCTTTTGCATTTACATTATTTTCGTCTTTATCTAGCAACAATTTAACCGCATCTAATCTAAGTCGAAGGTTACTCAGCTGCCGGTGAAACACGGTATACGGCCCAAGCGGATAGGATATTTCTCTTCTCACACGGTGTAGCACATGTTTTCTACTTAGAATAGTTCCCTCGATCAACTCAATATGACTCTGTAGCCAGTCAATTAATCGATGTGGATCAATGCTTTCTGCTCCCCAAGTAAGTTTTTCTCCGCTGCTCGTAGCAAGGGGGTCTACGCCATCAAAATGTCGCTTACGAAGATCTTTACAAAAGAAATGCAGGTCAAACCAGTTTGTATTTGGCTCGTAGATCGCAGTGTGTAAGGCAGTAAACCCGTAATAGTCTCGCACATTCACAGAAGCTTTATGGTCTAATAGCAGACGCATCACTGAGACGTGATTTCTTTCAACTGTTTTAATCAAAGGGGTTTCCCCATCTCGATCTTTTGCCTCAATATTGAGTTTCTTTCGGGATTTGTTCGTCCAGTCAAACTCAATTTCAAAAGCATGGCAGAAGTCATAACTTGCAACAGCTTTCATCAACGCAGTTTCCCCATATCGGTCTTTTGCGTTAAGTTCGAGCTTCGTTCCTGATTTCCTCTCCCAGTCAAACAGAATTTGAATGGCATCATAGCAACCTCTCTCGGAAGCAATCATCAAAGGCGTTTCTCCTTTTGAATTCCTCAGGTTCAAATCTGCACCTTTCTCTAATAACAATTGAATGAAGTAGATCATATGAATCTTTTTACCTGGCACATTATGAACACATCCTATGTCTTCTATCACTTCGAAAATGGGAGTTACCCCTAGCTCATTTTGGTGGTTTACGTTAAATTTGCCCGAACTGATCAGAGCTTGAGCGATTTCTTTGATATGTTTGGAAAACATTTCGTACTTTTCAGCGTCACTTAGATCTATGGCGGTTTCATTGTTACTTCTGCAATCTGTGACCATGTCGTAGACCATCGAATGTCTCAAGTGATAGAATGCACTTGTAAGATGCTCCTCTGAGTACGTACCTTGGTCTGCGTTGAGCAACAGCTTCACCATTTTTGGTTGGTTCGATCTAACCGCGATGTCGAGAGCAATTTTTCCAAATTCGTCTTCCCATATTTCCAGAGGCTTGTTTTCAACTGACCAAGCTATTCCAGCAGAAAGGCGTCGACCATCGGATCTGGAAAGTTGAATTTGCTGGATGCCGCTGGTTTCATTGAAGCTCTCGGCACTTTCTTGAAGTTTATACCGGGAATTTATCAATTTTCCAGATATTCTGCCGCTGTGCTTCAAAATAACCTCAACAACTTCTGTATGACCTCCTTTCACGGCAGCGTGTAATGGTGTCTCCTTATAATCACCTGTTAATACGAAATCGCAAACGCCGCGGCTCAATAATAGATCTGTAACATTTGCATGACCATTCTTAGCTGCAAGGTAAAATGGTGTTTCATCCGATTGTATCAAGACATCTAGTGTAGCATGGTTGTCCAGTAAAATATCAACAATGGAAGTATGACCATTTCGGCAGGCTAAATGAAGTGCAGTCATCTTTTCTTTGTTACACGCATTAACATTTGCACCGTTAATTATCAACTTCTGTACAATGTCTTCATGACCACCCTTAGCTGCAATGTGAAGTGGTGTTTCCTGGGATTGTGTTTCAAAATCGACGGTAGCATGGTTGTCCAGTAAAATCTCAACGATTGAAGCATGACCATTTTGGCAGGCTAAATGAAGTGCAGTCATCTTTCCTTTGTTACACGCATTAACATTTGCAACGTTATTTATCAAATTATCTGCAATGCGTGCATGTCCATGCTTAGCCGCCGGATGAAGCGAAGTGTGGCAGTGTGCATTTCTAGAGATAGGCCTACCATTTGGGTTCTTGCTTAGAAGTCGATTGACAACGTCAACGTGACCATTTTGAGACGCATAATGCAAGGGAGTGTTATTCTCTGTGTCAAGTGCATCGACATTCGCTGACGAAGTTAGTAGGCCTAAGCTTCTAGCAGCTTCCGTATCAACATGTTTGGCAGCTTCGTGAAGTTCACTTTGGCCTTCATCTTTCTTACAGACTTTCTGACGATTGCCCATCTTGTCAGCTACATAATTTTTATTTGCTTCTTTACTTTTTTTTAAAGCGTCAATGAATTAAAAAAATTAATGGTGGCAACCTTCGGATCTAGTAAATTCATATAATATTATTTTTGTTTTTGTTATCAGAATCAACGTCTTTTTCGGACCAAGTTAAACCTCAGTTCGCGCGGCAGTTATTAAATCTTACAGCTGATCATGGTTTCTTCAGACTCATCAAAGGAGTCTTTGGCGTTGATTTCTTACTCATTGTCTAGAGATTCAGTTTGTTATTCAAATTCAAAACTACGCATTCTCGTTGGTCTTTACCTGCAAAGCAGAACACTCGTCAATGACATAACAGATAATCGAAATGCGTGCCAACAAATATTGAACAGGTGCTCAGTTCGACGAATATCAGGGCACTGCGTTAGATATTTGAGTAGTAAGCATATGCTCTCTCTAAGACAATGGGTGACGTCACAGCGCTAGTAGGACAACAGGGATGTAATCAATACACGACGGTTCATAGGACTGTCTTAAGCGCTGTCGTTATCAAAGGGCCTATCGATTGCAGCAGCTGCTCTATGAAAGCCCAGTGTCCTAGGAGCGGCCATAGGCGCTGTCCTAGCAGCAGCAGTCATTAGAGAGGGTATTGATTACATCCCCATTGTCCTACTAGCACTGTGACGTCACCCGTTGTCTTAGAGAGAGCATATGCTAACTACTTATTTGTGACACTGGGGGTCAAAATCCGTGGTTTTGAATTTTTATTCAATCATATTTTACAGATATTCTGCTTCAAAATACTTTTTACAGAATCAAAATATCTTTTATCTAATTGAAGTTATATGCGTTTGATTCTGTAATTTGTATAATAATAACAATTGAGAAAATCGAGCTCAAAGTTTCAGAACATTTGTGTCATGAAAGTCCTTAGTAACCATTAATTGATTCTTCTGCAATTTTGCTGGTCAATACCTGGCTATCTTCTGTCTTCTCTTCCGTCATCGATATGACGATGAGGCCTTTATGAAATGTCTCCAGACTTCTCTGTTCCTGATTGTTTATCTGATTTCAGCTAAGCTGGTTCCCTTCTCTCTTAGGTCTTCTTTGATGTTGTCCATCCAGGTCTTCCTCTGTCTCCCTCAACTTCTTTCTCCCTCAACATGTCCATGGAGTGCAGCGTTTGGCAGTCTTTGTTCCGCCATTCTTCTCCTATGACCGAACAACCTGAGTCTTCTCTTCTTGATTTTTTCTATTATTGTTTCATCAACTCCTAGTTCCTCTCTTGTTATTTCATTTCTGATCTTCTCTCTCCTGCTCCTGCCTATGATTCTCCTCAGCCAGCTCATCTCTGCTACCAACAGTCTTCGTTCGTCTTCCTTCCCTAAGCACCAGCACTCTGATCCGTATAGTAATACCGGTTCTACTAAGGTATGATAGAGCTTCATCTTAGTTCTGATAACTAGCTATATTGCGCCCAATTCTCAATTACCAGACCGCCTGCACGATAGCCACCTCAATAGTTCATTCCAAACTCGACTACTGCAATTCGCTCTTCCATAAAATGGATTCTCTTCAAATTAAACGCCTGCAAACTATCCAGAATGCTCTTGCCCGCGCAGTAACTAAGACTCCCAAACATCACCACATAACCCCTGTTCTCAACTCTCTTCATTGGCTAAAAGTCCCTCAGCGCATCCATTACAAAATTGTTTCTCTAACCTACAACGCTCTTCAAACCTCTCAGCCTTCCTACATTCGTCAACTAATCACCATCCAACCGCCCAGGTCTACTCGCTCATCATCATACCTTTCTCTCTCTCGACCACCAGTATCATCCTCTCTGAAATTCTTCAACCGCTCCTTAGTCTATGCTGCACCAGCTCTTTGGAACGGACTCTCAACATACCTCCGCCTGTTCGCTCATCCGCCTATCTCTCCAGTCTCCCCTCCAAATTCAACCTCTCCTCCGCTTGCACTCTCCTCTGCTGCATTCCATTCACGACTGAAAACCGAACTCTTCAAGCTATCCTATCCAGATTCCAATCAGGTTCCATCATCCAACTACCACCATCACCGACAACCACCGTAGCACCACGCTGTCTCCTCGGCTTGACCTCCCCGGATTTTGACCTGGCACCGGAACGAAAACGGCAGCTCTGGCTATTGCGGACTTGATTTGATATAGCGCCGGTGAATAAGCTGGTCTCCCTGACGTGGCTTTTGTGGGCGCTGAGAAATTCTCGAAGATTTACATTACATTACATTACATTTTACTATATTCTGTATCAAATACATCAAACGGCATGAAAATAGACCTGCTTTTTCCAACTTGTGATGGAATTACAGGCAGATGCTGTATTGAGGAATAGGAATGAATGAATTGGCTAAAGGTAATTTAAACCAACGCGCCCAAAGCGCAGAGAGACCATCAGATGCTTTGTCTTAAGGATATGCAATGTATGTCATTGTATGAGTGTAATTATACACTGTAATATACCTCAAATGAAATATTAACAAGGCTGTCCAAGAGAGGCAAGAAATTTAATAATTATGTACAGGGTGGTCCAGCATAAATGAACCAACTTTGAAAGCATATAACTCTGCCAATTTTTGGAATTTATTTATACTTTATGCGTCAAATTAAAGATATTTCACTCATGTATATGTACTGAAAAAATGGATCTAGTACAGGTTTCGATTTTAATTATATGCTCGGAACAGCGCGAGCTACCATATTTTGGTGTCATTTGTGACGTAATAAGAATAGGGTTACTAAACGTCCGGGTTTCCCCGGACACGTCCTCTTTTTTGACCCCTGCTCGGGCGTCCGGGCGGCTTTCCAGAAATACGGATTTTGTCCGGGTTTTCCCCGTCCGTCCCCGATCAATAGATCTTACTTACTTCTCCGTGTTATAATACTTTTTTCCGTGAATTAAACACGCGTCCCAGCAGTATTTAGCTCAACAGTATGGTTGCCATCGGACTTCCGGTACCTGATGCGGTTTTTGTGTGCCAAACGCAAAACTATAGCCTAACGCTAGTTAGCCTACATAATGATAATTGAAGGGCTTATTTCCAAAACCTGTTAAGTCCACTCGACACCAAACTGAGAAAAACGACTTTGTATGAAAAGTCACTACCAATCACCGCAACGTACGTTTTACGTAAATTGCTCTTTGCTTCCATTGTAGCCAACTTAGATAAAAGAAGTTTTGAAATCTACGCTTCTTCATTCCAATAAGGCCTATTTGCAGTTAAATTGGCTTTATTTACGTACATAACATCATTTTTCGCTACGCGATCATACAGACTCATACTTAGCTGCGCTTCGGCCAGATGTGACGCGTAAAGATTTGAGCTCAAAATAATGACGTCATTAGTTTAGTGAACATGTGCCGTCTTTAATGTTTCGTTTTTATCACATTGAAATTTAAAATTTTCGTAACTCGGGATATGGAAATATTTTTGGATCGCGATATTTATGTTTTTCTCGGGTGGATCAGAAGAAATAGGCCCAGAATAATCCCCACAAATATTTTCGGCCATGAGGGAAGTAAATATCACGCGACCTCAAACCGTCGCGCCATTGGCTGTAGGACTTAACAGGTTTTGGAAACAAAACCAGGTAGGACTTAACCGCTTTTGGAAACAACACCGAATTTTGCCAGGCTGCTGATATGGGACTTAAGCGATTTTGACGCCAAACTTTTGAGAGAACATGCATTGTTTGTATGTTTGTTTGTTTGTTTGTATGTGCACTTGTTATAGCGCCCCTTCAAGCTCTCTACTCAGAGGCGCTCCCGAATGCAGAGCGGACACTGCATCGGAGTTTCACGCCGAAGCGCTGAGCAATTGCGAGTGAAGGACTTGCCCAAGGTCCCTACGCGGCGAGGTGGATTCGAACCTCGAACCTTCCGGCTTCAAGGCAACGACGCCACCACTACTCCACCCAGGGCCGGATTTGAACAGAGTGAGGCCCTAAGCAATTTCAATTATGAGGCCCCAATTAAGGAAAAAACAGACAAAATGCAATTGGCTAAATCTAAGTATATTCATAATGCATATTGCGCCAGTGATCCATGTTTGATCAACTACTGCTAGTCTTTATAACGAGTCGAAATTTTGGAATTGATAGGCCTACACTCGTTTTATTCCAGTTTTTTATGGTATACATACTAAAAATCACAATGAAGTTTTACATAAACTTTTCTTGCATTTCTGCATCGTATAATCTGCGATAATGTCATCAAACGGACTTTTGCGTAGTTGTTTGCATTCAATGAAAAAGCAAGCTCAATGAGCAGATCGAGTTTATTCTGGTGCATCGTGGAGCGAAGTTCGCTTTTTTATGCGCTTGAGCTGCGAGAACGATCGCTCGCCAGTGCAATTTGTTAGGCCTACCATTAACCTCAGAAACATACGAAGCACCACTTCAAGGTTAGGGAAAGCGCTTTTGATGCCGTCCCTGACAATGATGTCATACAAATCTTGATGACTGTATTTCCTTATATTCACCATTTCTCCAGTTGGATTGGAAGTTATTTTTCATCAATAGGCCTAGGCTATCACTTCTGTTTAATTAGAAATTATTATTAATTTTATGATTCCAACTTCGACTTCAGCGAAATTGTTTTAAATAATCCCATTTCTATTTCAGTAAAAATTATTTTTATGAATCCGACTGCTATGTTGCAAGAATTATTTTTCGTCAATCCGACTTGTATCTGATAAACACTGAAACGGTGAAAACCGTGAAACCCATGCAATGGTGAATAACTAAATACGCTAAAATGCACTTTTACCATCGATCAAACATTCAAAAAACGTGTTCTTCCTCATATCACTTTCCGCATTAAACAATGATGTATCGGCGGTCGTAGGTTCTTACCAGATGAAATATCGATGAGACGCAAGCGCTCAACTTAATTATTAAAGAACTGAGACTAAGAGCAAGTTTGTTCGATCTTACGCATTAGCCGCATCAATTCCTACTAAAAAGTAAGCTAAAATGATTGATTACTATCAATAGTGAACTAAAGAAAAAATCAGTGGCTTATAATTTATAAGTTATAATTTAAAAGCCACTGAGTTTTTTCTTTAGTTCACTTTTGGAGGCCCCCAGACCCCGGAGGCCCTAAGCACGGGCTTAGTTGGCTTACAGGTAAATACGGCCCTGACTCCACCGCGCCACACATTGCCATATATAGGCCTACTTGCAGCTGGCGCCCAGAACTTAATTTTTGCGAAAAGTGGACTTAACAGGTTTTGGAAATAAACCCTTCAATTGTAGATAAAATAATAAATTTTTCAATTTCACGGAAAATTTTGAAATAAAAAATGCCGAAACGTAAGTGGTTATTTACAGCCGCCCTGAAAGCCCAATACACAGGTTTTCGTGCACGTCGTTATGACTGAGGAGCAGACGGACATTTTGTGTCTTCTCTTTCATCTGAGCACTTATGGTAACCCTATATTCGTCTAACAATGTCTTATCGCCATTTGAGCAGTTTAACAACGAACTTCACTTTACACTAGGCCTTTGTAAAATAATTTGGATGAATCCTTTCCGAAACTAACGCAATAAATAGCCTATAAATATAGGCTACACCATAAAACAAAATTCTGTATTTTTTATCCGTCTCGCGTATTTTGGCCTCCAGCGCTTTAACAAGAAAGCGACAGATAAAGGCCTATTTTTTTGTAATTATGGCGCAACATCATCCGATTAGTTTCTTTCAGGGCTGTTTTTAAGGAATTTTTAGAACTGCATAACCCTTTTTTCCTTCCCATCCTCCATGGTAAATTACTTCCAATCTGAAGACAATGGCCATTTTTGCTAGACTTAACTGTACAAAAACCGGGATAGAATGGTTTATCCCCCGGATGGTATAGACCGGTTAATTTCATCCAGGGGGATAGATTAATTCATCCCCCCGGATAACTTTCATGGGGGATACTCCGTTTCGTGTCACCGGTGTCACGTGATATTCTAAAAGTCCCTTAAAGCTATCCGGGGGATGAATTAATCTATCCCTCCAAATGGAATTAACCGGTCTAAACTATCCGGGTGGGGTAAACCATTATATCCTCTTTATTGAACCATGCGTATAATTGAAACATTTACATGTATGTTGAAATCAAAATTTAAAGTGACTCTAATAATTATTTGTTGATAGTGTCCTAAGCAATGTTCAGAGAAGGGCAACTCCAATTTATTTAGTGACGTTGAGTGTTCTTTAGTGTTTTAAATGTTCTAAGTGCTCTAAAAGCAAAGCAAGGCAAATTATCTAGTAGTAATAAACATACCTGTTAGTGTCGTTGTTCAAAACAAAGTAGATAGAAATTAATTTGCAAGAATAAATACACGTGGAAGTGGCTTTTTCGACTTCTCTTCATTTGGGGGAACAGATTAATCTATCTATTAAATAGAGTATCCCCCTTTTAATCGTATCCCCCCAAATGAAGAGAAATTTTTGTGACACCGGCAAAATGTAAGATTATTGTCTCTGATGCTTAACACACACCCAAACACCCACACACACACACACATCCACACACGCACACAAGCACACACTAGGGGTCTGCGGGTATACCCGTACCCGCGGATTTACCCGTACCCGACCCGTACCCGCGGGTCGGGTACGCTTTTCACGGGTCGGGTCGGGTACGGGTTTGGTCATCACGGGTACGGGTATTCCCGGTTTTACCCGTGATAATATGGTGTGGAGGCTACAGGTTACGACAGTTTTCACCTTAAAAGATTCTGTGTGTTTGCATTTCCACAGTTTTAGGCTTTTCATTGCAAACCTTCACTACTGTGTCCATCTGGGCATGGTGGGAGCGATAAACCAAAAAATTTACACATTTTGTGTGTAAAATCATTGGCATTTCCACACTTTTTGCGCTTTTCCCACAGTTTTAGGCTTTTCATTGCAAACCTTCACTACTGTGTCCGTCTGGGCATGGTGGGAGCGATAAACCAAAAAATTTACACATTTTGTGTGTAAAATCATTGGCATTTCCACACTTTTTGAGCTTTTCCACAGTTTTAGGCTTGTCATTGCAAACCTTCACTACTGTGTCCGTCTGGGCATGGTGGGAGCGATAAACCAAAAATTTACACATTTTGTGTGTAAAATCATTGGCATTTCCACACTTTTTGTGCTTGTCCACAGTTTTTCAACTTTTCACTCGTGACCTTCAGTATTCTGTCGGAGTGGGCATGGGAGCATGGGACGGAGGCAGAGAGGGAGGGAGCGTGGGAGGGAAGGACGGATGGAGGGGCGGGAGAGAGAGGGGTGAAGGAGGGAGAGAGGGAGAGAGGCAGAGGAGGGAGAGATGAGGGAGTGATGGGCAAGGAGGGACGGAGGGATGGAGGGACGGAGGGAGGGAAGAGAGTGAGGGGCGAGGGTGGGAGAGGTGCAGGAGGGAGGGATGGAGGGAAAGAGGCAGAAGGAATGAGGGAGGGGAGGGAGGGAGAGAGGAAGGAAGGGACGGAAGGAGGGATGCACGAAGGGAAGGAGGGGTGAGGGAGAGACAAGAGAAGGAGGGAGTGGGAGGGAGGAAGGGAGGGAGGAATGGAGGGAGGGGTGAGAGGCGAGGGAGGGATGGGGTGCAGGAAGAAGGAATGGAAGGAGAGAGGCAGGATGAGTTAAGGAGTGGAGAGAGGGAGGAAGGGAGTGACGGATGGAGGTATGCACGGAGGGAGGGGTGAAAGATGGAGGAAGGGAAGAAGGGAGTGGGAGGGAGGGACGGAGGGAGGGGTGAGGGTGAGATGGGTGAAGGAGAAAGGAGTGGAGGGAGGGAGGGAGGGAGAGAGGCTTCTTTCTCCTCCAATTTCTCTACATTTCAATCTCCCTCTCTTCTTCTCA
The DNA here is from genome assembly GCA_949752735.1 of Lumbricus terrestris. Lineage (NCBI taxonomy): Eukaryota > Metazoa > Annelida > Clitellata > Crassiclitellata > Lumbricidae > Lumbricus > Lumbricus terrestris. Next base: position 23,143,936 of record OX457048.1, read on the forward strand.
CTCATTCTCTGCCTCTGTCTCTCTGTTTCTGTGCCTGCATCTGTCTATGCCTTTGCATATACTTCTCTGCCTATTCATATTTCTCTCTGCCTTTCCCTCTCCGTCTCCCTCGCCGTCTCTTCCTCTTCTTCTTCTTCCCCATTTCCTTGCCGTCTCACTCTCAAATTCTGCATCTGGTTCTACCTATGTCTTTTCCACTCTGCCACTGCTATTTTCTCTTTGCCTCTGCCTCTGCTTCTGCCTATTCCTATGCCTCTGCTTCTGTTTTTGCCTCTCTCTATCCCCTTCTCCTGCCCGTCTTCATCGTCATCTTAATTTTCCCCTCTCTATAACCATATTCATTACCAGCGGCCACTCCTCCTCCTACTCCTCTCCTATGAACTTGGTCATTTATTAATGGGTGTCGAATCACAGTTGCAGAGTGAGTGGCTTGTTCTCTTAGGGCAGTGGGCAGTCCTATTGCTGTCCCACAAATGTTTGATCTGTCTGGTCCGGCAAGAGGCAGGTCAGAGGTCGCTGACTTTGATGCTCTGATAAACAGTCCTTGATTCAAGCAGTCCAAGCAGATAGCTTTCGAAGGTTTCCACCCCTTGGCCTCTGATATATATATATATATATATATATATATATATATATATATATATATATATACAGGGGCTTCTATCCCCCCTAAGCAACCGGGCGCAATCCATTTTCTCCCCCCCTTTTCTGGACCGGCCTTCCTCTATATATGCAATATAATGTAATCTAGCGCATGCCCTCCTCTAGTTTGGGAATGAAGGTTTGTTTGGAGAGGGACGAGCGAGCATCCAACAGCCGATCGCCGAAGCATGTGTAGCGCCGAGAAGGGAACTGGTATGGGAAGGGAATGTGCCCCTCCCCATAAGAAATTTTTGCGATTTCCGCATTGCAATTTTAGCATTTTAGGCTGTCCTCTTAGCAAAAACTCTGCTATTTCAGTGGAGGAATTGCTGCCAAAATTGAGCAGCCATATGTTTTGCGCTTCTGATCAGTGTGCACTCGAGAGGCGTTACATAAATTTTTAGAGCACAATGCAATACAATAAAATACAATGAAGAGCCTATACATTGTAATTCCACGTAATAATGACGTTGCTTTACTAAGTGTTCAAGGACCAAAATTTGACTGTCTGAAATTTGAAAGACAACATTGGAGAGAAGCCATTCAGTTGTGCAAAATAGTATTTGTATTAACATTATTTTTTTCAATTATAATATGATTGTATTATTTATTAACATAGTAAAACCATAATTATAATCTAACTAAAAACTCAAAGTGTATAAAGTGTATACATTTTGCTAAAAACTATTAGGCATACCATTTTGTCCAAATTTATATGGAGGGGAAGTATTTTCTGGGGGGATTTTCCTCCTAGTGATGCCTAGATTGAACGCTGCCCTCCATGTACGTCCGACCTTCCCCCTCCAACCGACGTGAATTTTGGCTGTCTTCTGATTCCCCCCCAATTTTTCACTGGGCGCAAGCTGCGCCCGCCATGTATAGGGATAGAAGCCCCTGCATATATATATATAATTATTAGTCGTGTCAAGTTTGGCTGCAGAGATCATATCCACCAGGTGGGAAGTATCGACATCTGACGCTGTGACAAGTCATCGGTCTCTTTGACGGTGTGCAGGTTGGAAAAGTAATACGATGAATGATAACAGTAGCTCACTGACGACTATAATCTATGGACACGAGGATACATATAAATATACATATATTTATGTATATACCTATCCATTTACCATTCCGTATACACGAATTCGTGGAATAGCCAACAGTACTGTTGCTTGCTAGCAGTCTTATTGAGACTTCATCAATTTTTGCTAAAGCCTGCAGTCATTTCAGCATAGCACGTTGGATGATAGTAATACAACTCTGTATTTTCTCACATCAAATAATGCCGGATGACAAAACTACGTCAGATGTAAGTAATAAACCTGCATACTTCCACTACATCAATAATTGAATTGTTTAGGCAAACTGCGCATTGTTTTTCTTAGCATGTTCTTCATCCTCATTTCCTTCTCCCTCCTTCTCGACCTCTTCTTCTTCCTCTTCATGATCACGTCTTCTTTTCCTTCTTCGTCTACTCCTCCTTCTTCTTCCTCTTTCTCATCTTCATATTCATTTCGATCCGTTACCTCTTCGTCGTGGTCTTCCTCTCTTCCACTTCCTTCTCCTCCCTCCTTCTCTTCCCTCCTTCTCTCCCTCACGATGCTCATGTTACTGAATAACAACTGCTACTGCCTCTGCTACTGCTACTGCAACTGCTACTATATCTTATACTGCTGCTACTACTGCCACTACTGCTGCTACTGCTACTATATCTTATACTTCTGCTACTACTGCAACTACTGCAACTACTACTACTGCTACTACTGCTGCTGCTGCTGCTGTTGCTACTACTACCACAACTACTATACCACCACCACCACCACTACTACTACAATTGGGGTGCGGTGGTGCAGTGGGTATGTTCGTCGCCTTGCAGCCGAATGGTTGCAGGATCGCATCCACCTCAAGTCGCCGCGTAGGGACCTTTGGCAAGTCCTTCGCTCGTAATTGCTCAGCGCTTCGGCGTGAAACTCCGCCCTGTAGTCGGGAGCGCCTCTGAGTAGAGAGCTTGAAGGAGCGCTATGACAAATGCACGTATACAAAATACGATTAATACTATTACTGCTGCTACTATTACTAATACTGCTACTACTACTACTACTACTACTACTACTACTACTACTACTACTACTACTACTACTACTACTACTACTACTACTACTACTACTACTACTACTACTACTACTACTACTACTACTACTACTACTACTACTACTACTACTACTACTACTACTACTACTACTACTACTACAACTACCTAAACTACTACAATACTACAACTACTACATCTACTACTACTATTACTGCATCACAGTTACTACTACTACCGCTTCCACTACAACGACTATTACTACTACTACTACTACCACTACTACTTCTACTATCAACACTACTACTACTACTACTACTACTACTACTACTACTACTACTACTACTACTACTACTACTACTACTACTACTACTATATACTTCTAGTAGTGGTACTGCTGCTGCTACTGCGATATCACTATATACAGCTACAACGACTACTACTGACTACTACTACTATATATATACTACCAACACTACCAAAACTACTATAACTACTACGGCTACTGCTACTGCTACTGCCACTGCTACTACTTCCACTACAACAAATACTACTTCTCTTCTATGACTACTACCAACACTACCAAAACTACTACAATTATACTACAGCTACTGCTACTACTACTACTTCTATACTACCAATACTACTATTACTACCACTACCACAACTGCTACAATTACTACATCTGCTACTACCACTACCACCATGACCATCACTGTCACTACTACTGCTACTCCTATTAATACTACTAGAATGACTATTATAACAACTACTACTACCACCGTGACCATGACTTTTACTACTAAAACTTCTCCCAATGCCATCACCACCACATTACTACAAATTACTACTACAACTACTACAACTGCTACAACTACTGCTACTACCAACACCATCATCAGCCATATACATATATACTAAAAAAGAAAAGGTGAAAATCTGTGGAAATGCATCCCGGTGAAACAGCGAAAATTATGGTTTTCGCCCCAACCCTGGCCCCATGGTGGTACATAATCGCCAATCCCTCCAGCGGGTGTCACTTGCCCACACCGACACAGTAGTGAAGGTTTGGAGTGAAAAGCTGAAAAACTGTAGAAATGCATCCCAGTGAAAGAGGGAAAATTATGGTTTTCGTTCCGCCAACCCAGCCCCCCTCGTGGTGGCAGAGATTCACCAATCCCTTCACTGGGTGGTTCTGATAACCCCCGCTGTCTACATAGAAAGATTCAGATCAATAGCTGCGTTTTTCGGGAAATTTTTTCTCCCCCTAACCCTGGCCACACCCAACCCCTGCGGGGTGAGGTGTGTGTTGGGTCGGGCGAGGTGAGCAGGTAGCATTCGGTGTAATTGGAACGTTTCAGATGAATAGCTGTGAAACTATTGCGACGAAATGGATATTGCAAAAAGTTTGGGTTATCGCCCCTCCCTGGCTCCAATGGTGGGGATTCGCCAGCCCCTCCAACGGGTGGTTCTGATGGCCCTCTCTCTAGGTAGAAAGTTTCAGACCAATAGCTGCGTTTTATCGACAAAAATTTGAGGGTTTTTATATAGATTGCTGCCAATGTATTACATGATGAGTTGTAAATTTATTCGTCTGGAAAGCTATGGCATCAGGAAGTTTAGAAGGCGTGCTAATGACGTCGCGGGTACGATACGGGTACGGGTATACCCGCGGGTACGGGTCGGGTCGGGTAGCAATTTTGAGTACGGGTCGGGTACGGGTACGGGTAGCAGTCTTACGTCACGGGTACGGGTCGGATAGCAAAATTCCTTACCCGCAGAACCCTAGCACACACACGCACACACATACACACGCACACATATGCACGCACACGCGCGCACACACACACACTCTCTCTCTCTCGATGTATACACCCGTTGGTGCTGAGGTTATCGACACCTCTGCTTTCAAGTCCTTGGCACTATCGCACTAATCCATCTCGCAAACCTTGGAATGTAGCCTAATTCACAGGTTTGTAAGGATGTCGACACCAATCTTATAATCGCTAGTTTACGGTGTGGCTATTACAAACTAAGAGCAAGTTGGTTATTTATGTGCAAAACTCTAGTAGTCGTGTTAATCGACGGTGCTTTACATAATGTAATGTTATACAGATCTAAGAGAATCTCAGCGTCCATAAAAGCCATGCTTATTCACCGGGCTATATAGACCTACATCTTTGATATCAAGTCTTGCGTAGTCACTATTAACCCCATAATTGGTATAACTGTATTCTGGATAACTTTTTCATTCATTATAATTAGCACCAAAAAATCTCACCGCTGACATGTCAAAATTCTATTTGACGCATTGAACGAGAAACTGTAGACCCTAAACGCTGGCTCGCGTGTAGAACTACACATAGTACACAACACATACAGCATACAACGTCGGCCTTTTGTGTCGGTCGTGTAATCGAGTCGACTGATTTAGTTAGTCCGTCGTGCAGCCTACTCAGTCGTGCGCGCGATACCGAACTAGTACAGAGCCGTAGCAGCTCGGCTTGCGGTATGCGAGAAAGGGAAGTGCGAACCAGTAGCATCTACCAATCGGGATTGGATTAACCACGTGTTCAGATTAACCAGGTCCAGAAAAATTACATTTAAATTTGTGGATTTTTTTATTAAATAAAGGGTCTAGACCAGCGTTTCCCAAACTTTTTGGGCCGCGGAACCCTTCGCGTCCTAATATTCTCTGGCGGAACCCCAATCTCAACTAAATGCATTGAATCATGTAGAACGCACGGGAAGCAAAGTCTACTAATAATTATACGTCTAAATAAGCCTACCTAAATGCACTAAATTATTGAAAGGCTATTTTCTTACAATATCATGAAAAATTAAATTGCTCTGTTTTCAAACCACAATTTGTGGATCCTACTTAGAGTAGCCTATGCCCTACACGAGGTTAGAATGTGAAGGTTCATTGGAATTCTGCTTCATTAAGAAGTCATTAAGAAGTTTGTAGTCTCCTTTAGAAAAGTTGGTTGCTTTTCACCTTCATTGAGTGGTTTCGTATCCTATTATTATCGTAATTCATGAAAAGAAAGTATTGAACCTAGTTCGGTTTCAGGTCGTGAATAATAATGATATGCAATTTCTGAACGATGGTTTCCTCAACAACATCGTCCATTAAAAAAATCGTGTGAGTTTGGAAAGCGTTCCACGTTTCTAAATTAAATAAAAGATGTTTAGAACCCTAGTTAGCCTGCGTAGAAGTTACTCAATTTTGGGAAATTTTTACACAAACATATAAAAATCATTAGGCTATTTGTTGCTACTCCTGCAAGATCTGACTAGGCGATACTTTTTAAACTGTTGCGTTTAACGGTGCTCACGCTCGTTTCGTCGAGTTACAAAGATGACTGCGTCTCTGTTCAGACTTAGGCCTAAAGCCTTGACCTACGTTACGTTCAGCAGTGATGTATAAGCTTATAATTATACATAGTAATCGGATTGCTAATAATCACTGAAAGGTCACGTGAGGACAAAACACAAAAGACGACTGACGCTAGTTAAAAAATTCCAGTGCATTTTCAAAGCTGCTGTATTGCAGTAAAATTTCTCAAAAAAATTATTTTTTTCTCAACTTCTCGCGGAACCCTTGTGATCGCCTCGCGGAACCCTTGGGTTCCGCGGAACCCACTTTGGGAAACGCTGGTCTAGACTACAATTTCTATGCTACCTTAAATATTTTACATTCTAACGATGCCTTTAGGCTACTATTATTCTAGTTTCCATGTGTAGACTTGCAGGCTAATGCAAGTCTAAGAGAATTTCTCAATGTCCACAAAATCATGGTCATAGAGATATTCTTATGCACCGGCGCTGTATCGAATCACGTTCGCATTGGCCAAACTGCCCAGTTCGTTCCGGTGCCAGCCTGCTGGGCAAAAATCTTGGGAGATCTATCGGAGGAGACAGCGTGATGCTACTGTGGTAAACAGTGAAGATGGTGGTCGTTTGGTGTTGCAGGAATAGAAGCACGGGCCAGGGGCGGATCCAGAGGAGCCCAATCCAGCCATGGGCCATGACGTCCATTTAAAAAGTGCATAGGACGTAGGCCTATAGCTCCCCATTTTGGTTTCAACAAGCCATTAAATCAACGCAGCGGAAGAGAAAAGTAGGATACTAGAGTGGCCATAGTATATTATTGCTTGCAGAGATTACTTATAGACTGATGACTAAAAAGGTCATCAGTTATTTTGGCGGGGAAATTGGCACATTTTCCAGACATTTCGACCAAACGACTAAAAAAGGTCATCAGATTTCTTCTCGCAAAGATCACGGAAAATGTTCGCCCCCTCGAAAATTTTTGTATCCACCCCTGACACGGACCACTGATAAAAATTATGATTGCCTGAAAAGTTTAGTTTTCAGGCGTGAGTGGAGAGTAGCAGAGGAGAATGCAACCGGTGGAGAGTTTAGATTAGCAGTAAATAAAGGATAATATGCCAACAGGCGGAGGTATTTTGGGAATCAGTTCCAAAGTCCTAGTGAAATGGCGACTGTAGGCTACAGGTTCACATCGTTGACATGCAACTTAGGCTGAAATATATTATATTCAAGCACTGCAGCCGTTCTGCAAAAACCAACCATAGCCACATACAGCTGAACATCAAAGACACTACTAATCTCGGTTCTCGGTTAGGCCGTTGAGGTTCCGATGAGGGCCATGACAGTTTACCATGCCGATGCTACTAATACCGTCTTCCACCTCTCACCATCGGTCGTCAAGGTCATGTCCAAAGCACTAGGCCTAGAATTCATCAGCCGTAAGCTCACCCTTCCCCTCGCCCATCTGAAGGCTTCCGGAATGAGTCAGTGCGAGTAAAATAGTAGTTGCAATAGTAGTAGTAGTAGTAGTAGTAGTAGTAGTAGTAGTAGTAGTAGTAGTAGTAGTAGTAGTAGTAGTAGTAGTAGTAGTAGTAGTAGTAGTAGTAGTAGTAGTAGTAGTAGTAGTAGTAGTAGTAGTAGTAGTAGTAGTAGTAGTAAAAGTAGTAAAAGTAGTAGTAGTAGTAGTAGTAGTAGTAGTAGTAGTAGTAGTAGTGGTGGTGGTAGTAGTAGTAGTAGTAGTAGTAGTAGTAGTAGTAGTAGTAGTAGTAGTAGTAGTAGTAGTAGTAGTAGTAGTAGTAGTAGTAGTAGTAGTAGTAGTAGTAGAAGTAGAAGTAGTAGTAGTAGTAGTAGAAGGAAGCACTTTTCACAACACTTCGACATTCCGCAGACCTACCTCCAAGCTTATAAAACCTTCCGTAGGCGACTTCAGCACATCTACAAGGACGCCACTGACTATCCAAAATAAAAGCCCTCTCAAACCTCAAATCAGCCACAAACAGATACCACAAACTCATCGCTGCTACCAAAAAGAAATAATTATTACTCCTAACTTGTTCACTCCAGCTCTGCCGACCCTCGCCATCTCTGGAGAGCTGTCAACTCTCTCCTCCATCGCAAATCTCTCTCTCCACTGCCAGGCTCCATTCCCGCCACTCCATGGCCGATACATTCTGTTCATTCTTCTCGGATAAAGTCTCCTCCCTTCGCTTCACATTGCAGTCCCTTCTTGATTCACGATCCTCCAACACCGATGCATCTCCGTTTCCAAATCCTACTCCTTCTGTCTCTCAGTCATCGCTTTCAATTCTCAATCCCGCCTCTGAAGCTGAAGTGTCACTCCTGTCAAATTCTCTTCCAAACAAAGAGTGTGAATTGGATCCCATTCCCACTGCTCTCCAAAAGACTGCGCCTTAGTCCTCATTCCTATTATCACTAAAATAATCTATCTTTCACTCTCCACAGGCAATTTTCCAATGGTTTTCAAGCAGTCCCTCGTCACTCCTCTTCTGAAAAAGGCAAATCTTGACAAGGAAAACCTTTCAAATTACCGACCCATCTCAAACCTTTCTTTTCTATTTAAATTAACCGAACGAATTATCCTTTCCCGGCTAAACGATTACCTCTCCTCCAACTCACTCCTCAACCCCCATTAATATGGCTTCACTAAGCATCACTACACAGAAACTCTACTTGCCTTTCCGTATAATAAACAGTTTAACTGGTTTCTGCCGTCAGTCATCAACAAGTCTCCTGCCTCTGCCTCCTCGACATCTCCGCTGCATTCGACACCATCGATCACAATCTTCTTCTTAACCGACTCTCTTCTTCTTTTGGCGTCTCTGTCACTGCTCTACTTTGGTTCCAGTCATATCTCTCTTCCAGATCCTTATCTCTTAACGCCTCCAGTCACTGTTCACAACCCTTTCCACTATCTTGTGGCGTTCCACAAGGTTCCGTCCTGGGTCCGTTGCTCTTCATTCTCTACACTCCTCCTTTAAGTCATCTCATAGGATCCTCGTCTGTTGACCACCATCTCAACGCAGACGACACTGAACTCTTCACATCCTTCTCCCCAGGTTCTTTTTCCACCTCTATTGCTCAACTTCTCAATGTGGTCAATCTAATCTCTAAATGGATGTCTTCAAAACTCCTCTGCCTCAACCCCTCCAAAACAGAGTTCATTATTCTTGGCCTTCCTGACCAAATCAAGAAAATTCCAGACCCTTCAATACACCTTTCGACTAACTCTTCGTCTCTTACCTTTACTTCTGATGCTCCTGTCCACAATCTTGGTGCAATGCTTGATTCGCATCTCTCCTTCTCTAACCACATCTCCAACCTATCCCGTTCCTGCATCATGCACATCCGGGACCTCCGTCGCATCCGATCTATGCTCAATTTTAACACTGCTTCTACCATTGCGACGTCCATCGTCCACTCAAAACTTGACTATTGCAACTCTCTGTTCTTAAGCCTTGACTTCTCACACTTCTCAGCCCAGTTATCTTCGCGAACTCTTCACCATCCAGTCTACCCGTTCTATCCGATCATCTGTCTGCCTTACACTCTCTCGACTGCCGGTTACAAGTCATCTGAAGTTCTCCAACCGAGTCATATCAATCTCAGCACCACGTCTTTGGAATGATCTGCCTGCTGAGTTCCGATCCTTTTAAGTCCCTCCACCATCATTACTAATCAATTCAATTCATTTATTGTAACCATCAACCATAAACAATAGACATAGTATAACATGCTTCACATAATGGCAACAAGGAAGGCCCACCACAACCTTCCTCAGGCTCCTCTATGCATCACACCTCGGCCTTTTCATTCGAAACTTAAGACACTCCTTTTCACGAACTCTTCCCTGTCTCATCTGATCCTCAACCTCCACTTCCCGGCCCTGACGACACCCGCCTTAATAGCTGTTCCGCCCCTCTGATCCTATGGTAACTCGACCCGGACCACCAGAAACTACTCTCACGAATAACCCTTCTAATTCAACGCATTTGATCCTGATCCTATGGTTACTCGACCCGGACCACCACGGACTACTCTCACGCACAACCCTTCTAACTCAACGCAGCGCTCGTGAATAAGCTGGTGCCCCGCGCTTGACTTTCGAGTGGCGCTTTAGAAATCTCGAGTTTTACGATTACTATTACGTTTACGATTATGATGGTGTCGTTGGCTGTTTCAAAGCGTGTGAAGACGGCGCCATTCTTTGTTACTACAAAGGCTAAGGTGAACAGCATTTATAAGTACTCGCTAGAGGACTGCTACGTGATATTCGCCAACTGTCTGGAGTTGATGGTTTCATCTTTCAGCAAGATGGAGCACCGCCACATCGTTCACGTCATACGGTTGCCTATCTGAACACCAACATGCCAGAGTTTATTGAACCGGAGAACTTGCCACCGAACAGTTCGGATTTAAACCCGGTTGACTATTCGATCTGGGGTTGTCTTCAGCAACTGGTCTATCATGAACCAATCGATGGCTTGGAGCACAGACGTCGTATGTGCAAAAAACAAAACTTTTCAGGAAGTAGAAAAAACTTTTTTTCAAGATACATGTTCCTTTCTCATAAAAAGTGAGATAGCCAAAATGTTTATTTTGATTCAGCAAGTGACATTGTCAGTGTCTTTTATGCAGCAGCATAACGAAAAGACTTTTTCAATGTAATTAATGGCCAGATACGACATCTGTGCACTAGATTATGTCGTATGTGTGGCATAAATTACTGCACAAAATGTCGTATCTCTTGCAGATACGACGTTTGTGACCTTAAAAATGCAGATACGACATTCAGATTCTAAACGATATGAACGATATCTTAGTGCCTATTCGTCGTATGTACATACAACCTTTGTGAGGCTGTGAAGAATAATTTTACGCATCGAATAGCGTCAAAAAGTGATTTTCTGAAAAAATTGCAGATACGACGTCTGTGCTCTAAGCCATCGCAATATGTCACACATTTGAAAGAAGTGATTCTTTGCTGCTGGGCTGAAATACCCTAAGCACTGGTGGACTCAGGCCATCGATCATTGGTCGTCTCGTGTTGATGCAATCATTAAAGCACGTGGTGGACATATTAAGTAGCCTATTTGTTTGACTGATGGTAAATCCGCTCAAGATATTAATTGCTGTTAATGATATTGTTAGTACTAAGTGATTGTTCAGAATCAGACATTTTGAGTTCTTTTCTTGCAGTTTTATGGCAAGAAAATGGCACGTCGAATATTAATAGCATTATCTCCAAACGTCGTAGTAGTAGGCCTATAGATAGAATGGATAATTATGTTCAATCTGATATATTGGACAAGATGCTCAGATAAAAAGTATATAAGGCGTCAAAGTTATAAGTCGTCAAAGTTGTTGCATTTCTACAGGCCCACCCTGTAGTAGTAGTTTCTGTTTATCACAACGACACTGCATGATAACAAAAATCGTTTGCGTCGACCTCCTCCTTCATTGCTTGTCAAATTTTGTTGCGAAAAGGAATAGGAAGATGATGCACGGAAGCCTGATCCAGGTTGAAACGCTCAGTACGAAAATAGTCTCATTCATTGCAAAAACATAGATACAAAATCCCAAGCAATTGCAATAATATTAAAATATACTAAGATTTATCCGAGTTGAGTGCACTTGCTAAATCAGTCAAATCCGTCACTGACACAAGTCATGAGACTCGTGGCACTTCGTGAGCAAACCAGATTCTATCAACTCTCATTTAGCCCATTTTGCCGCTGATTCAAACTATAGGTGGCTCTAAAACTTGCGATCAACTATCTTAACTACTGCCAAAAAGCGTCGTTAAGTTTCTGCCGGAATTAGAAATAAAGAAACTCTCGTCAACTGCATAACAGACAACTCCAGGGTCCAGATCGCCCTGCTGAGTTCCGACTTGCGACAAGCACCATACACGTATGTGATATTTGATGGCTCGGATATGCCAGAAAGCAAAAGGGTGCGAGTTCAGAGAGTACCGCAGAAGAGTGAGAGAGAGAGAGGAGAGATAGATAGATAGATAGATAGATAGATAGATAGATAGATAGATAAATAGATAGATAGATAGATAGATAGATAGATAGATTGTTAGGTAGGTCGGTAGGTAGGTAGGTAGGTAGGTAGGTAGGTAGGTAGGTAGGTGGGTAGGTAGGTAGGTAGGTAGGTAGGTAGGTAGGTGGGTAGGTAGGTAGGTAGGTAGGTAGGTAGGTACGTAGGTACGTAGGTAGATAGGTAGATAGGTAGATAAATAGATAGATAGATAGATAGAAAGATAGATAGATAGATAGATAGATAGATAGATAGATAGATAGATAGATAGATAGATAGATAGATAGATAGATAGATAGATAGATAGACAGACAGACAGACAGACAGACAGACAGACAGACAGAAAGACAGACAGACAGACAGACAGACAGACAGACAGACAGATAGATAGATAGATAGATAGATAGATAGATAGATAGATAGATAGATAGATAGATAGATAGATAGATAGATAATAGATAGATAGATAGATAGATAGATAGATAGATAGATAGATAGATAGATAGATAGATAGATAGAGTAGCATTTGGTCTCTAAAATTGCTGTTAAAGACATTAGAAAAGTCCACCTTTACTAGGGTAGAGTCATCGTCCATGGACTCCAAGAAACGTCGCGCAGCGTGCACCACCGCCTCACACCCACCCTTTACACCCACTGCCATCTCACAGTGGCACCACTTCGTTACTGTGGCCATGGAAACCGGAGGGAGCTGCCATCCGAGTCTCTGGAATTTGCAGAAGATTATGGAAAGAGCAGCAGTGTTACGGGAAGCGAGCGGAGAACAGCAGAGAGGCCATTCCAGATAGCTGGACACATCGTAATGGTACGAAAAAAGGAACAAGGTTGTCACCACAGGCATTTGAGCGCAGTGAACAGCGCCCTAGAGAAACTGAGACCAGGGTAAATAGCTCACAAATGTAGGATGGAGCTTGAACCAGGACGCTTTGCCAAACAATAGAATGATGAGATCTACACACGATGCGTTGCTTGCTGCAGTGGGAGCCAGTGGAGGTCGTCCTCATGGGCGGAGACTTAGGAGGGGGACAGGGGGGAACGGTACCCCCAATGGAGGTGTTGGGGGGACGGCCCATGCATTAGTCCCCACCAATCGTTGAGCGCCAAGACTAAAAAAAAGGTCATCAACTTCTTTGGCGGCGAAAATAGATTTTTTTTTCGAGATTTCGCCGGTCATCAGAAATTTTGGCCGGCAAAAGATGGACATTTTTCTGCAGAAACTCAGCCATTCGTCCAGCAAAAATCTTTCCGTCCCCCCAAGTTTTCGCCTATGGTCGTCCTTCATGAAGGCAGAGACATCAGCATACTGGGAGATGCAACCAACCAAGTTGGCTGCAGATCGAAGGACCCTAACATAAGAAGTTCAGGCGGATCTGAGGAAGACCAACACAAAGCGAAGATCAGTAGTAGATAGAGAATTAAGCGGCTGGCTCATTTGACCTAAACCCTGGTTCAAAAAAAATAATTTATGGTTCAAAAAATAAATTGACCCATAACCCTGGTTCAAAAAAATAAATTGATCCATAAACTGGTTCAAAAAATTTTTTTTTAAAATAAAAAAAATAAATAAAATAAAAAAAATTAGAAACTTTCCCAAACTTTCGACCCATCACACCCAAACCTAAACCATGGTCCAAAAAAAACTGACCCTAACACGCGCCTATGACTCATCATGCTGGGAGTTCACGGTAGTTTCGATGATGAGTCATAGGGTGGCTGGGAAAATACCAATGGTATCGATGAGTCATTATCACAACAATTTTTTTTCTCTTGTGTAAATAAAATAACTGAAAATGGAACATACGACTCGACTTAAAGATAAGAAATCTCAATATAAAATGGACTACACAAAGTATAATCTGAAAGAATTGCGGCAAATTCCTAAACAGAGAGGACAAATAGGATACTCGAAACTACGAAAAGCGGAACTTATCGCAATCATATTGCAAGGAGATCGGCTAGGCGCACGGGCCCCAGACATCAAGGCTCCAGCACGTACACCCGGTACTCTACGAGAATTACAGCAAATTGCGAAACAGAGAGGCCAAAAAGGATACTCGAGACTACGAAAAGCGGAACTCGCAGCATTCATATCGCGCGGAGATCTGTCAGACGCTCAGGCACCAACGCCCATTCCTGGCACTGTACGAGAATTGCGAGAAATTGTAAAAAATAGAGGCCAAAAAGGATATTCAAGACTAGGAAAAGCGGGACTTATCACATTATTGACTAATTATACCTGGAAATTTTTGAAGTCGAAAAATCAATCTTTCCCAGATTGGCTGACTAGTGAGATTAGTCAGTTACCTCCTCAAATAAAAGCACCCGTTCATAGGTTCAAACTTCGAGAGACTGCGACGGCCATCAAAGGGTTTACAAAAAGATACACGATCGATGGCAACAACATGATCGATGTTGCATCTTTTCTCAAGGCTGTAAGACCGCATGTAGTTAGGCTGCTAGCGAAAAATCGAGGGGTAAAAGTTCAACTCAATCTCATGTGTGTAATGGAGAAAGTAGACATGAAATCCGGCAAAATAACAACAGCCGAACCTAATTTCAAATCAAAGACTGATATTATTTTAGAAGCAACTGATGTGAGGGAAATATATACCAGCGCAGTGGATAAAATTAAGGAGAGCATGGCAAGCTATCAGATGCGGGGTAGTAATTGGCGATTCAGGGCTGTTTTGAAGTTGGATATCGATACAGTGGTATACAAACCATTGAAAGGCAGTTCATATATTCAGCTTCCCGAGTATTTGGCAAATAAAAAGGCCATTATTAATATGAAAAACGAGGACGACGAATGTTTCAAATGGTGTATCACTAGAGCCTTGAACTTAACGGACGACAACTCTGAAAGAATCACGCGAGAACTGAAAGAACAATCTAAGAAACTCGATTGGAGTGGTATTGAATTCCCAGTTGCTGCCAATGCTAATATTATACAAAAGTTTGAGCGACGTAATAACATTAGCGTTAGTGTATTCGGGTATGAGGATGAAGTATACCCATTATACATATCGACGCATGAAAGCGATGCCCGCGTAGATCTATTACTCATTTCCGAGGAAGAAAAGAAGCATTATTGTTGGATCAAGAACTTTAATAAGTTGTTAGCGCGTCGAACCGAAACAAGCCATTATTCAATGCACTATTGCAGAAGATGTTTAATCGGCTACAGAACGATAGAATCGCTTAATAAACACAGCGAGTACTGTTCGCATCAGGACGCTCAACGAATAGAATTGCCAGGACCCGGAACTATGCTAAGTTTTGGTCATTATTTCAAATCGATGAGAGTACCTTTTATTGTCTATGCGGATTATGAGTCCTTCATTAAACCGATCGATACTTGTCAGCCCGATCCCAACACGTCTTTCACCAATAAATACCAGAAACACACACCTAGTTCGTTTTGCTACCACATAAAATGTTTCGACGACAGCGTTTCTTCTCAAGATCCGGTGACGTATACGGCTGAAAACGAAGACGACGATGTTGCCCAGAAATTCGTAGATTCTCTTGTAGAAAATATAAAACGAATATATAGTCAGTTTAAATTTCCAAAGGATATGATATTCGGTAAAACTGAGAAGAAATGTTACGATGAAGCCGTCAACTGTCATATCTGTGGAAAAGCGCTACAAAACGATGATCCAGACAATATCCGAGTCAGAGATCATTGTCATCTGACTGGCAAATTCAGAGGCGCCGCTCATAACTTTTGTAACCTGCAATATAAAGTCCCCAAGTTTTTCCCAGTAGTATTCCATAATCTAACTGGATACGATGCTCATCTATTCGTAAAGAAATTGCGTGGAGGTGATGATGAAAAGATTAATTGTATTCCATGCAACGAAGAGAAGTACATCTCATTTAGTCGAGAGATCATAGTCGACAAGTTTATTAATAAAGAGGGGAAAGAGAAAATCGTCAAGCGCGAACTCCGCTTCATCGACAGTTTTAGATTCATGCCCTCGAGTCTTGACGCGTTATCGAAGAATCTTAGCAAAGATCAGTGTAAGAATTTAGGGAAATTTTACAAAAGCGAAAAGTTAGATCTTCTACTCAGAAAAGGTGTTTACCCATACGATTACGTCGACGGCGTTGAAAGATAAATGAAACCGAATTACCCCCGAAGCAAAACTTCTATTCAAAACTAAACGACTCGGACATCAGCGATGAGGATTACGAGCACGCGAGAACGGTATGGAATAAATTTGGTTGCAAAACGTTGCGAGATTATCACAACTTATACAACCTTTCGGATGTTCTGTTATTAGCCGATGTTTTCGAAAACTTCAGGGACGTGTGCAACGAACATTATAAGCTCGACCCCGCTTGGTATTTTACTTCACCCGGTCTAGCATGGGACGCAGCGTTAAAGTTGACTGAAGTAGAGTTGGAGTTGTTGAGCGACTACGATATGTTACTGATGATCAAGCAAGGAATAAGAGGAGGAGTCAGCACGATTTCGAATCGATACGCGAAAGCGAACAACAAGTACATAGGCGAAGCATTTGATCCAGCCCAGCCTTCGACATTCATACCTTACTTGGACGCAAATAATTTGTATGGATGGGCAATGTGCAAACCGCTGCCAACTCATGGATTCAAATGGATGACCGATGATGAATTGAATGATTGGAAAAGCATTGCCGACCGGGATGGGATGGGGTGTATACTAGAAGTCGATTTAGAATATTCCGAGGAATTACACGACCTGCATAACGATTATCCCTTAGCCCCTGAGAGTGTAAAACCGCCGGGATCGGTCGTGTCGAAACTAATTCCAAATTTGAACGACAAAAAGAAGTATGTAGTTCATTACGGAAATTTAAAGTTGTACGAAAGTCTCGGTTTGAAAATCGTTAAAATTCATCGCGGGTTAATATTCGAAGAAAGCGCTTGGCTGAAAAAGTATATCGATCTGAATACGGATTTGCGAACGAAAGCTACTAACGATTTTGAGAAGGACTTTTTCAAGCTGATGAACAATAGCGTCTTCGGTAAAACAATGGAAGCTGTGGAGAATCGGGTTGACATACGATTGGTGGCTAATGAGGAGGAAGCTATTAAACTCGCGGCGAAAACGAATTACGACAGAAGAACTATTTTTGACGAAAACCTAATCGCCGTTCATATGAAAAAGACCAAATTGCGCTACAACAAGCCGATATATCTTGGAATGTGCATCCTTGACTCGAGCAAAACTTTAATGTATCATTTTCATTATAATTACATCAAAGCCAAGTACGGTGATAGAGCTAAACTGTTATTCACCGATACTGATTCGCTAGCCTATGAAATAAGAACCGAAGATTTCTATGTTGATATTGCTCCCGATGTTCGAAGTATGTTTGATACGAGCGATTACCCAAAAGACCACCCCCTCCGGTATAGAAAGTGGAGTAAACAAGAAAGTGATCGGTATGTTCAAGGACGAAGCCGCGGGTAAACAGATCGAAGAATTTGTGGGGTTGAGGTCGAAGTTATACAGTTACAAAATGGCGGGCGTAGATCACAAGAAGTGTAAGGGTGTGAAGAAGAATGTTGTAAAGAAAACCATTACCCACGAAGATTACAAGGACTGCGTTTTTACAAAAAGAGAACAGCGGAGAACCATGAATGTCATCAGATCACACCATCACGATATCTACACCGAAGAGGTGAACAAAGTCGCGCTATCCGCTGCAGACGATAAGCGGGTAATAATGGAGGACGGGATCCATACTTTGGCATACGGCCACTACTCGTTGGAAAACACTTAAGAATAAATATTCTAATATAAAATGGATGTGCTAAAAAAATGCTCTAAATGCAAGATAGAGAAAAGCTTGGATGAATTTCACAAAGATAAATTACAAAAAAGCGGGTACTACCCCAGCTGTAAACTTTGTAAAAATGCCAAAGTAAAAGAGCTTGCGCACAAATACGCGAGACAGGAAAATAAGGAAACAAAAGAAAAAAAAGTTTGCAGCCGATGCAAGATTGAAAAGAACATATCGGGATACGATAAAAATCGATTCCAAAAAGATGGAAGGGCGAATGAGTGCAAAAATTGTAGACATAATTATTATCTCGCCTGCAAAGAAGCTCAAAATCTCATTACTTTTTGAAACATTTAGAAAATGAGCTTTGAGAGATACAAAAACATCGAGGTTGAGGGTGTAGTACTACCAAATATCCCCCTATCGAACATACAGTTGATCGACGCCGCGAAGAAACTAAATATTCCAAACTTCAGGGGCATCTTCTTACGAGACGAGCTCCCGAAGAAACCTAACCGAAACGAGTGTGGTATTCTAAACCTGGATGACTCGCAGGGAAGAGGGACTCACTGGTGCGCTTTTTTAAAAAACGGCAAGGAGAAAATATATTTTGACAGCTACGGCCTACCACCACCCACAGAACTTGTCAAGTATTTACACAGTCCCGTCTACTACAACAGCGAACGCATTCAACCCGACGGGGAAGTCTTTTGCGGTCATCTATGCTTGTACGTTTTGAAAAAGACGATGACTGATGGTTGTAAATTTCAAAATGTTATCAATAGTTTGTACTAAAAATATTATCGTGAAATAAAATGCCTGTTGATATATTTGGTCGAATGGATAACGGATCAGCGCCACGAGTAATATCGGGCGGTATCACATTAACTCAGGCAAACAGTACTTTTCTAAGGGTAGATGGAGCAAACCCTGTTACTGGAGATCTAGATATGAATGGCTGCGTGATAAAAGGTCTACCTACAACGAATACTTTGGCAGCGGGAAAAGACGAGGCACTAAGTCGAGGACAGGCTATAGATTTAATAACGAATCACGATAATGTACCGACGAACAATAATCATTTGACTAATAAGAAATACGTCGATGCAACGGCTGAAAAATATGTCGACGCGAAAGCAATCGGACCCCTGATTAGCATGCACTCTTCAGCCACGCAAGCCATAAGCGCCGAAACTCACACAAAAGTTTTTTTCGATATAGAAAGATTCGAAAGAGAGGTCTACGTTCGCAGAGGACGGACTAAGTTCGAGCCCAATAAAGCCGGTTGCTATATCGTTTCTACACACATAGAATTTCGTTTATTCGGTGCTGCTACTTCAGGTTTCGTCTACCTGTATAAAAATGGAGGGGTGCATATGCAAATTGCGGGTGGAGAGGGTGCGTCAGGTTCAACTATCAATGCAACAGGTAGTACCATAATTTATCTAGCCAAAAACGACTACCTCGAGATAGGTGTTTATTCAACCACAGCTTTGGGTATAGTTGCTAAGGACTTTTCCTTCGGATTCTTACGACCATAACTAATTTTTTTGACGAAGACGGGGTTTTTGTACTAAAAATATTATAGCGTAATAAAATGCCTGTTGATATATTTGGACGAATGGATGGCGGATCAGCGCCACGGGTAGTATCAGGTGGTGTTACATTAACTCAAGTCAACAATACTTTTCTAAGGGTAGATGGAGCGAATGCGGCTACTGGAGATCTAGATATGAATGGCCGCGTGATAAAAGGTCTACCTATAACGAATAATCCGGATGCAGGACTGGATGAGGCTCTAAGTTATGGACAAGGTGTAGATTTGGTAACGAATCACCCTTACATTCCGTCTAACGATAATCATTTGACTAATAAAAAATATGTCGACGAACAAATTGCTTCGACCAACCGATTCTTTGGCCCGGCGTTTTGTGGCTACTCCCGCGCTGTTCAGGCTATCCACGCTAGCGTTACAACGCAAGTAAATTTTCCGAGAAAAAGATTCGATCAGGATAATTGTTTCATGGATACGAAACGTTTCTTTCCTCAGAAAGCCGGATGTTATATAGTTACGGTGTTTGTGGAATTTCACGCTAATAGTGCTAGAACTTACGGTAATGTTTCCTTGATCAAAAATGGAACAACGTACATGAAGATGCCCGGTGGCGGAGGTGACTTTGGTGGTGGAGGTACGCCCGCAGCTAATAATAATGTATCGGGTACTTGCCTAGTTCGATTAGATAATACCGACTACCTCGAGATAGCTGTTTTATCAGACGTTGTCTCAAACATTGAAGCCCATGAGTTTTCAGCAGCCTTCATACGACCTTAAAATTCGAAACCACATTTAGTTTTGAATTTATAGTACAAGATATTTTTTTAATACACCATGGTTAATTTCGTACCATCCGATTGAAAGTTGAGTAACTTGTCGGAAATCACCACCGCGTACACGTCCGTATTTTGCGGCGGAGCAGCATTAAAAGTACCTTTGATCTGGATATTGAATACCGAGGACTTTAGACGCTCAGCTTGCTTGCTTACATCAAACACCATAATCGGGAACAGGTCTTTGAAGTCTGACGGTGTGATATTGCTTTGCGATACCAGTTCGTCCGTTCCGTAGAATTTTTCGCTAAACAAGGATGCTTCTCTGTAAGCTCGTGAGAATTGCTGATTCGGGAATGATAGGTTGTAGTCGACGGCTGGGTATCGTTCCTGGTTCATCGTGACGTACATGTTCGTTATATTGCAATGATCGAAAATCGATGAGTTTTTTTCTTGATCGCCGCCACGATTGATTTGAAATCCAATGATGATGTACCTTGGTTTCTCATCCGATGACATAGCGCCAAGTGGCCAGTCGAATTTAGTCGACCTAGGGACGCCTATAGTTACGCATTGACGACCCCTGTATGCGACTGGTAGCGATACTTTCGATTCGATCGTTTTGTTCAATTCATGCTTCTCCACAAAGGACGGAGTGACGTGCGGCATGAACCACGAGATTCTGTCTAGCCTAACTTTCCCAGCACCCGCAGCATTGAGTCTAAAAATTGCGTCATCGTCGGCCTGACGAACAAGAGTTAGCTTGTGGCTCATTCCAAAAATAACCTTGTCGTAATCATCACAAAATCCGAAAATATGGCTCAATGGAACGATAAAACTAAACGTGCCTTTGTCTCCCGGTTTTTGAATTAGATACGACTGTCTAACGGCGAAACCTAGATTATCCGCGAGAACAGCAGTCGCGCCACTGTCCTTATACCACAGCTGATTCAAACCTTGAGCTAGTTGAAAATCATTTGGGTATTTGAGTAAACCAAGCATCGTAGTCGCTTGACCTGGGTTAGATAATGATTCAATTTGTTGATCTCCTATTTTGTATGAAATATTGTTGAAAAGATGCATGAGTCCATTGTTCGTAAGAGCTGCGGCATCGGCATTACCGTAGAAGGTGCCATCCGCCTTCGTCAATCTCCCCTCGAATAATAGGTAAGATTCCGCTGGATGGTTGTAAACATCTTGAGAATAAATGTCGATTACTATATTCCCTGGGGTGTTTAGATTCGATCCCGATATCGGATCATACTGGTACCATTCGTAGCGCTCGATACACTCGTCAATCAGAGGTTGTTCGGTAATTCTTAGAATATCTGAGTTCATTTTATTATGTAATATTTTTTTTTTTATTACACGACCTTCATTCCCGCGCCGTTTTGTTTACGCACTAAATCTAGGATCGATACGGCATTCTTCAAACCATTCCCCATCATCAGATTATTGATATTCTCCGGATTCACCCCGACGCTACTTAGTCGAGCAATAGTATCTCTAGTTTCTTGCGTAAGCTGTTTCTTAGGAGCGGCCGACAGTTTTACCGCCGCTTTTTCCACGAATCGTTTACCGACGTCGATTGCGGCTGATTTCCCAACATCGATAGCCTTTTTCCCAATTTCTTTCGCCACGTCTTTACTCGCACTGAGGGCTCTGGATGCTAACTGTTTGGCAGCGTTCGACGAAACTAGTCGTTTGAAAAATCCCGAGATTGTATCGAATATTCCAGATCCACCAATAACGTATTGTTTCCTATATTTCCTTCTATTAACGATCAACATTTTATAAAGTCGACATTAAATTTTTGTAATCATCTTTAGTCACCGCTCCTTGCCTTAGTAACTCATCGCATATCGCCACGATCTCGTTCCTTACTCCAGTGTTGCCTGCTTTGAAGCTATGAAATCTGAGCTCCAGCTGTTTCACAAATACATTCGGATCTTCGGGTATGACGATCACGCCGACGCCTTTACCTACTGTACCTAAGGTCATCTTTTCCCATATCGGTTTGATAATTTGATGATATTTGGCGCTCGTAGATGATCTAGGTTTGTTAGGATTTTTTTCCTGTCTTATAGCATTCGTCACATCTAGAATCTCGGCGTAATCAGTCATATCATTATCATCGTATATCGTGGCGTTCGGCTGTTTCAGCGTCAACAACTCCCAAAGCCCTGGTGTTCCTGTGTAAGTCTTATTTCCAACCGTCACGTCGTCTCCTTGAATCAAAACCGGAGTGTCGCCGATGTAGAATTGGTTATTTTTGTCTTTTATTCCAAACGTCGTGTCGGTGATTTTTTTACCGGAGGCGTGTTGACGAAGGTACTTGGTGGCTAAATCTCCTAATTCTAAAGTTCTGATATCCTCTGTCGGGTCGGTGCTATACGCTTCTATCGAAGGATACTGAGGAAATTTAACTCCATGCAACGAAGCGGGAAGAGCTTGCAGCGCGTTTGAAGTAGCAACCGAGTTTTCTTTGATTGCGGATAGTAAGACATTTTGTTCTTTGGAAATTGCGGATTGGGAATCGACGATAGGTTTGAAGAACTTGGTTAAATCTTGCTGATGCCCCGAATCTCCTAATTTCTCCGATAAAAAGTTTTGTTTAATATTCTCCTTTGTTTTCAGATAATCTGCAACGTAATCGTCTCTTTTCGCGGGGTCGGTTATTTTTAGAAACGGCATTTTAAAATTATAAACATAATGTTTTCAGACGTGTTTTGTAGACGCGTGAAAAAACATAAGTTGGACTTATTTCCCGACGTAACGACATACGTCTACATGTTTTCACGTATGTTCGTGTATGTTAGACGTATTTCCAGACGTAACGACATACGTCTACATGTTTTTACGTATGTTCGCGTTAGTCGTTTTTTTTGATAGATTCGTTATTTTTCTTAAACATGGATTGCAAGTGCTGCCTGACTTCATCTTTTCCACGATCGATGAGTGATTGTTTCGTCACCGCGTCCATCGCGTCTATCGCAACTTTAATATTACTCCTAATTTCTTCCTTCATACCGTTGAATTTTTCAATCTCGCTCAGGATCAGGGAATATTCCTCGTCTGAAATGTTATCATCCATGAGAGCTTTTGAAATATGGTCGCTGATTGTGTTGAGTTTCGCGTCGGCTAGCGTTTTGATCTTTTCATGCTTCTCAGCCTTCAGCGCGAGCTTTTTACTGATGTAGATACCGATTATACTTAGCAGCCCTACACCTAATGCCGCTCCTTCCAAAGCCATAGCAATGGGTGCTGCGATTATAGTGGATAATACTCCGATTCCTGAAATTCCAAGCCCCATCGTGACCGCTGAGAGGACTCCACCTACTGCGCCGATTACGCTTACACTTCTATGGTACTTTTTACTCAACGCTGCTCTTTTGTCTCGTACTTGCTCGATTTCCTTCTTAATTTCGCCGATCTTTTGGAGCCGATACGTTTGCGCCGACCCTGTGACGATATGTATTTCTCCTTCCGGTGCTGATGGTAGCTTCGGATAGAGTGATTGTGTTATTTTGATGCCTTCGTATTCCATTCGTTTTTATTTACGCGATATATTTTTTATAACAGATAATTTACACGACATAACGAATCTCCCGCGTTTATAGTTACCACTGAATCGGAGTTGTTTTGAATAGTGACTATGATATCACTAACCACATCATCCGAAACCACTTCGTTTTGTAGACTGCATCTTAGTTCTTTGATACTCTGTTTGAGGGAAATGAGACAAAGTCCCGCACTCATTTCTACCCCGAGTCCAAGAGTTAGCGTATTTGTCTTCTTTGGTTGTATCGTTATAACATTTTGCGCAAAAATCTCCCATCTTACGCCTTCTAGTAGCCTAATTGGATTGTGGGTAATATCCTTCTTCACCGTCCAATGGATTTGTAAGGGTTGCCTTCTAACCTCTACCTCCCCAGTTGGTTTAGTTCCAAATTTGTGTAATGGCATCGACATTTTATAAAGATTAAATTATAATATCGCGCCTAGAATCGGAATGTTTCGAAACGGAGAATTAGGACCTAGTAAAAGTCCTTTACCTATAGGTTCATATCCCGACCCTGTTTTCAAGAACAACCCAGATGCCGTTATCAAGCCGCCTTTTTGCCATGGTGACAAGTACAAACCAGATCCAGCTGATCTTATCTTACAATTTATATCACCCTTCTTCATGTACACTACTCCAGATCCACTGATTTTATCCACAATCTTCGACGTAGCCGCGGAACCTAAGCCGCTCATAGCCCCCATCGCTAAACTAGGTAGAAGGAATTTAGCCGCTGTTGCTAGAAACGGAAGTATAGCGCCTATGAATCCTCCTTCGACTTTTCTATTGTTCTCCAATTGCGTTTTACTCATTTTGATGGTCACGCCAGTTCCTTTTTGATACGCTTTGGCTAATTTATTAACCTGTGCCCGCGTGAAAGCCAAAGCATGCTCTCCGTTTATATCGCTATGGCTTAGTTTGATACTCACACCAGTTCCCGCTTGGAGAGATTTTTGAATTTTGTCTTTTTGAACTTCCGAAATATTAACTTTTAAGCACGTGTAGCGACTCATTTTATAAATTACAAAAAAACTTTCAAACTTCTCTGATATGAAGACGAATCGACAAGTCTTCTCCTCTGAGATTTATCTGTTTCCCATTCTGATCTAAGAGCATCGTTGTCATCGTTGAAATTGTAGATAGCGTAATGGGGAGATATATTAAATTCTTCGGCTCTTCGATAATTTTGTAGCCCGGCCCTACGTCCACAGCAAAAGAATATAACACGTTCGCCGTTGATCCATTAATATACGAAGACCCGATAATGTCGTTAGTCACTAGTAAATTGTTGACACTTGTTATATTTACCCCCTTCTCCGAGTCGAAAGATCCGCTCCGAAAGGGTAATCCTTCTTTTTTTAAACCTAGAACTGATCCGATCGAATTCTTGAGTCTAAAGTTAACCCGATAGCTCCCCGCTATAGTTACCACAGACTTTAGCGTATTGCTGTCTGCGTGTATTGAGATACAGTACTCTCCATTTGTTGCGTCGTAATGACCACTCTCCTTCATTATTTTCTGTATGCGATTGTTGATATCAGTTATTTCATAGCATCCTACGGGGACTTTTATAGTAATCCAGTCTGTGGCGTCATCCGGCGAATACGTAAAGTTGTTGTTTGTCTCGTCGATATTTGGAAAAGAATAGTACGTTGCGAGATAGATGAGGGCCATTTCATAATTTTTATTTTTGTCTAGTTCAAGTGGTGGATTAAGCTTGCTTCTGATTCGTGTGTTCGTTGCGGACAGGTCAATGGTAGTTGACGTTTTTGGTTCCGTGTTACGAGCCGTCTTTTCCGTATTATCAGCTATCTGTTTGAGAAGCGATGATTCCATTTTTTATTATGCAATAATTTTTACTACAGCGGATCCTCGATTATATAAAATACGTCGAATCCGCATCGGTATTTGCCATTGTCCTTTTCACTACTCAGGTCAATAACAAGGAATCCGTGCGGTTGTTCCCACACCGTTTTGCATAGTTTTCTAAATTCCTCTTTATGCATGTCTGTACTAACATGGTCGTTGTAAATATGGTCTAGGTTTTTCATGTCCTGCTTGAACAGGCAAATAAAGTTTGCATTCTCTCTGATCGTTTGTCGCGGTAGTTTGAAATAATTCTGAGCGAGGTAAAAACAGTCCACATTACTATGCCTCCCCCGAATATAATACATTTCACACTTGTTTTGTTTTTCCAATTGTAAATCGTCAAAAATCATCAGATTCTTCTTTTCACTACTCAAGTCTCTAGGGTCCGGTACGTCTTCAGCTTTTTCAAAGAACTTGGCATTGATATCAGACTTGGCTTCTAAGTTTTTGGCTATTTCTTCTATAGCGAGGGCTGGTGACACATTTACTCCCACGATTTCCTCTCGATTCTCGAATAACCAAACGATCGCTTCTTTCGGTAATTTTTCTTCGAATGCCTTTTTAATAATACGATATTCCGGTTGAAACAAAGAAGTACCGAATACCTGGAGGTTATTATAGTCCAACCAGTCCGGCCTTAGTAATAGATTCAGAAGAAGTGTTGTTTTACCGCACGCTGATTTCCCTACTATCAGCCCCCGTATACTTCTAGGTAAAAGAGGATTATTAAATCTTTTCGAAAGCGCAGTGCCCCAGCTCAAATCTTTGATATCCATTTTATATATATTTGTATTAAAAAAGCGAGATGTATTGCGTAAAGTGTAAAAAAAAGACCGAAACGAGAGATGTGCAGAACGTAGTGACGAATAACGGGAGATCGATGCTTCGGGGTGTTTGTGTTGTATGCGGGAAAACAAAAACTCAATTCGTAAAAGGGACTATGAAAGGTGGAGATTTAGTTAGTTCATTGAATGCGGCCACTAGTACCATAAAGTTACCATGGGCTAAGTTTCCCGGCGAGATGCATTTACCAGGGCATCAGTTTCTCGGTCCCGGTACTAGGCTAGATTTGAGACTGAATCCTGACGGGACTCCTAAAGATTGGAGTAAACCTATTAATAGAGTAGATAACGCAGCGTATATCCACGATCTAGCTTACGATCAACACACCGATACAGCTTCTAGAAATATTGCGGATTTAGTCATGATTAATAATTTGAATAACATTTCTAATCCTACTTTCCGGGAGCGTGTAGAGAGGGCCATTGTCAAGCCTATATTATCTACTAAGGCGAGTCTTGGGTTAGGTTTAAAAAAAACTCTGAAGTGAAATGGACTGATCAATTAGCCGATGAATTACACAGACCGGTAGTTAGACATTTTAGGAAGAGAAAGGTATTTGTTAATGGGATAGATGAGATATGGGCTGCCGATTTGGTGGACATGCAGAGCTTCGCTAAAGATAACGATGGGGTGAAATACCTGTTAACCGTTATAGATGTGTTTTCTAAATACGGGTGGATTGTACCATTGAAAGATAAGACTGGGAAATCTACAGCTGACGGCTTCATGAAGATACTCGAGGGCGGGAGGAAGCCTATTAAGTTATGGGTTGACAAAGGGAAAGAATTTTATAATAAGGATGTAAAGAATTTGGTTGATTTGTACTCTACCGAAAACGAGGAAAAATCTTGTGTTGTTGAGAGATGGAACCGAACGATGAAAGAAAAGATGTATAAATATTTTTCAGCTAACTCGACGAGAAGATATATCAACGTTTTGGATGAAATGGTGGGAAATTATAACAATACCAGGCACGGTTCGATTAAAATGACACCCGTTAAGGCTAGTATGAAAGTGAATGAAAAGGCTGTATTTATGAATTTATACGGTAAAGAGATTTCGGAACCTATTATACCAAAGTTTTCAATTGGTGATAAGGTCAGAATAACTAAGAAGAAGAATATTTTTGAGAAGGGATATACAGCTAGATGGACTGAGGAGGTATTTACAGTATCCCAGATTCAATACACGGTTCCGTCAACTTATAAGATTACTGATTCTAATGGAGAGGAAATACAAGGTAGTTTTTATGAACAGGAGCTACAGAAAACGACTCAAGAAATATTTAGAATAGAAAAGATTATCAGGAAACGCGGGAAGAAATCACTCGTGAAGTGGCTTGGATATCCAGAGTCTTTTAATTCGTGGGTAGATAATGAAGACTTAGTGGCCATGTGATGATGAGTATTTTCCCAGCCACCCTATGACTCATCATCGAAACTACCGTGAACTCCCAGCATGATGAGTCATAGGCGCGTGTTAGGGTCAGTTTTTTTTTTGACCATGGTTTAGGTTTAGGTGTGATGGGTCGAAAGTTTGGGAAAGTTTCTAATTTTTTTTATTTTATTTATTTTTTTTATTTTTTTAAATTTTTTTGAACCAGTTTATGGATCAATTTATTTTTTTGAACCAGGGTTATGGGTCAATTTATTTTTTGAACCATAAATTATTTTTTTTGAACCAGGGTTTAGGTCAAATGAGCCAGCCGCTTAATTCTCTATCTACTATCAGTAATCCAAACGGCTGCAAACAAAGGCATTAGTCCAGGCAATTTACAGTTTCACCTGGGCAAAATTGCAACAGAAGCTTTTAAAACGGTTTCCTGTTCTGAATTTGCTGCTGAATAACATATCCAAAATCCGACAAAATCCGACCACGGGGTCACCCCCAAAATGGGGTTCAAAATATGATGGTTTTCATGCTTTTTACATTGAATATCGGGCTGCTAGTACAGTGGCCTGGTTAAAAATTGTTCACTTTGTGATACAATAATGATATTTGGTACATTCTACGAACATGTCATAAAAAAGATTTGGCTATCGGGCCATCGCATATTTGACCTCTGGCCCCAATAGCATCCATTTTTCAAAATGGCCCCCGGTTTACAATTTTAAATGATCTCAGCTTCCAGCACACTTAGAATCGTCATATTGGTGTCTAATCATTCATAGTTAGGGGCGAGAATTTCAACAGAGCTATTGCAAATGTTCCCCACGGCTTAAATGACGACCAAAAGGCGAAATTCTGCCCAGGTTGACGGTACTTTTGAGCTAGATTGCCTGGACTAGATGGCAAAAGAGCAGAAGAAGCTGTGATATTGCAGGACATTGTACATGACATTGAAAATCGGCTACTTCGTACAGTGATCCGACTCGACTCACACGTCCTGATTAACATTTTCCCACCGAGAGTCCATTGGCCGTATAGGCCTAATCTTCGTCCTCGTCCTCACAGTTTTGAACTCCCGATTAAGGACGAAAGAAATTACATTTCTCGAATACTTTACACTACAGATATTCGTACAGTGATCCGACCATAGCCGCTCTTTCTGACTTCCACCCATTTGATAGAATTATGATTTTCGTTATCATTTCTTATTTGTAATTGGGTGCGGTATGTCAGCAAGAACTCAATAAAATGAAGAAGTCCTTCACTCACGATTAGTCTTTTAACTTCATACCTTAAAATCGCATATTCTGGGCTAAAAAGAGATAAGTAGGCCTAATGTAAGTAGGCCTAGATCCTGCTGAGCATTTCTGGCGTCTCATTTAAAAATGCTGTCACTGTTGGGAACTCTATAAAAGTCATGAAGAAATAGAGCCAAAACTGTTAATGTATCACAATAATATGATGTAGGCCTATCAGATAATTATAGAATCTTCAGGTAGAATTAATTTTAGATTTTCAAAAATTGTAGTTCCGATACCTGCGCATGGGCATGTTCATTACGAGTGTTGCCACTTAGCTATCTGCGATACACAAGTTGGCGAATGATGTCTGACTGTAGGAATTGCATCTAATTGTTGATCCTGTTGCTAATAGCTTTTAATGTCAGTAGTATTATAGCACTCTGTTTGACCACTTGAATATCGTGCACGCATAAGAGATCTTGTATCAATACAGTAAATCCTTGAATAATTTATGATTCTTCCCCTTCCAGTTGCTTAGAACGGCATTCCTAAGAATCCAGACAACAGCTTTCACGAGCGTTAATCAGATAGAATCGGTTATTTTCGGCTCAGTAAAACAATCAGAGAAAATTATGTCAGAAGTTTAATTTAAGTGTGTTATAAGCTTAGACTTAAAAATATCAAATTGAATCAAATTTTTCAGAAGAAGAAAGAAGCCATACTCGCGGATAAAAGACTTTGATTCGGTATTTATGATTAGGCTACAACGTCTACATTCAAGAGAATGCGCATAGAATCTCAACAGATCTTAATAACATTTACGACCCATATAAGTATCGTCATTGACTGGAGGCTGGGGCGGGTCGACCAGATATCTACAGCAGGTTTTATTGCAGTTTGAACGATGTTCTAGCGGAATTTTACCTGAAATAATTTGTTATAGAGACGCGCTTCTCAATTCTTGCTTATTTTATTGAGGGCGGAATGTTATTCAATGACACACAATCACCTCCCTCCCAGTGTTTAATCTAGACGTCTCTGGGGGGGGAAAGTTCCCCCCCCAGGATTGACATTTCCCCCCCCAGAAAAAATTGACGAAATGATATTGGTTTTTAGTTACTGCTTTCATCATTGTGTGTTATAATATATCGTGATATTATTTATTATTATATGATTATAATGACACTATTTTACTACTATAATATATGATACTATAATGTTAAGATGACACCTTAAAATGCAGCCATTGCGATGTGGAAATTCAAAAAGTTTCTAATAAGTCACTGAAACAGTACAGCTATTTTGTTAAGATGAACCCTTAAAATGCTGCCATTGCAATGTGGAAATCCAAAAATTTTCTAATGGGTCACTGAAAAAGTACAGCTATTTTGTTAAGACGACACCTTAAAATGCTGCCATTGCAATGTGGAAATCCAAAAATTTTCTGATGGGTCACTGAAAAAGTACAGCTATTTTGTTAAGACGACCCCTTAAAATGCTGCCATTGCAATGTGGAAATCCAAAAATTTTCTAATGGGTCACTGAAACAGTACAGCTATTTTTTTAAAGATGAACCCTTAAAATGCTGCCATTGCAATGTGGAAATTCAAAAAGTTTCTAATGGGTCACTGAAACAGTACAGCTATTTTGTTAAGATGAACCCTTAAAATGCTGCCATTGCAATGTGGAAATTCAAAAAGTTTCTAATAGGTAACTGAAACAGTACAGCTATTTTGTTAAGATGACCCATTAAAATGCTGCCATTTCAATGTGGAAATCCAAAAATTTTCTGATGGGTCACTGAAAAAGTACAGTTATTTTGTTAAGACGACACCTTAAAATGCTGCCATTGCAATGTGGAAATCCAAAAATTTTCTAATGGGTCACTGAAACAGTACCGCTATTTTGTTAAGTTGAACCCTTAAAATGCTGCCATTGCAATGTGGAAATCCAAAAATTTTCTGATGGGTCACTGAAAAAGTACAGCTATTTTGTTAAGATGACCCCTTAAAATGCTGCCATTGCAATGTGGAAATCCAAAAATTTTCTAATGGGTCACTGAAACAGTACAGCTATTTTTTTAAAGATGAACCCTTAAAATGCTGCCATTGCAATGTGGAAATTCAAAAAGTTTCTAATGGGTCACTGAAACAGTACAGCTATTTTGTTAAGATGATCCATTAAAATGCTGCCATTTCAATGTGGAAATCCAAAAATTTTCTAATGGGTCACTGAAAAAGTACAGCTATTTTGTTAAGACGACACCTTAAAATGCTGCCATTGCAATGTGGAAATCCAAAAATTTTCTAATGGGTCACTGAAACAGTACAGCTATTTTGTTAAGACGACCCCTTAAAATGCTGCCATTGCAATGTGGAATTCCAAAAATTTTCTAATGGGTCACTGAAACAGTACAGCTATTTTTTTTAAGATGACCCCTTAAAATGCTGCCATTGCAATGTGGAAATCCAAAAATTTTGTGGTGGGTCACTGAAAATGTACAGCTATTTTGTTAAGACGACACCTTAGAATGCTGCCATTGTAATGTGGAAATTAAAAAAGTTTCTGATGGGGAGGGGCGCATCCCCCTCCCCATACCCCTCCCCATCTCGGTGCTACGTGCATCACGAGCGTCCTTCGGACATTCAAATGTCTCCCCCCAGAAACCCCAATTCCCCCCCCAGAGGAGGGGGACTAGATTAAACACTGCCTCCCTCCCTCCCTTATGTTACTTATGCACCCAATTTTAGTATGCTTTCCCACCACAATTATAACCACCGGTCGCTGTTCTACAGATCTGTGTCACTCCTCGGTGTTAATATTCGATGCGTAAGCTTACGGTTTGTCGGGGCGAGGGAACCGCTGGAGACGAGCGTCATTGACCCAGTTAATGTAGGCTGCGCAGTGGCGGAGAAACGAAATGGAGGAGTGCCTACGCCGCTGCATTGCTGTGCATTGAACGTCCGTGCTCTGCGCCAGACAGAGTCACAGAGACAATACCAAACCTGGGCGACGAATGGAGGCTATACACACAGTATCTTTACTATCATGCAGTGTTTACTGTGTTATAAAAGTTATCCACCGCTTATGGGTAATTTATTATGTCGATAACACTTAACGGTTCAGTACACAAGAACACACCGCCGTTAATTGTCGTCGCTTGAACTTGTTTCAAACCATAAAATAAACCTGTCATGTCGCAAGAATCATATTTCAGTGCAGAACAAACATGTTTGTAATTAAAACAACCGCCTTTAGAAGTGGTGGTGACCGGACAATACCGTCCTAGTACAAAGTTTCGACTATGCCATACGTGCTAACCCGTGTAATAAAAATCACCCTTCATTCGACCATTCATTCAAATGTGAATTAATATAGCGGTTCTATGAGATACCTACTCGTAGGCGCTCTTTGCGCTGGTCTATAATAATATTATATGTGATGTAAAAATAGTGCACAAGAGGCTGAATGAGTCACCAGTGGCGAGCTCACGCACACGCGTATAGCGAACCAACGCCCCAACGGATTCCCGTAGACGACTGAGAGAGGACATGAATGGATATTCAGAGTCTCTGAACCAATTACTTGCATCGATAGCGTAAAGCGACCACGGGTGACAGGGCTCGAAAGCACGGGCGTATCGAGTAGCGTAACCGCTATTCGATTGCCAAGAGAGAACAAGAGTAAAAAATAGTGAAAAATATTTTAAAATATTGTTGAGAGAAAATAATTAGGTGCGCGCAGCTGAAGAGAAAAAGCCGAGACCAGGTAAATCTATGGCGAGTAGGCCGGGAGAGTGAAGCAACGGATGAAGATGGGTCACCTACGAGTGGTGAGACTGAGGATAGGATGCAAATTCTAGCCAGCGAGATCTGCCAATGAGATGACTGGGAGAACGATCTCACATGATTAGGCCTACCAGTAGTTGGTTTTGCAACCGAGAGTAACTGTTCTGAGCATGCAATAACTTTGAATAACGTGGCGTTTGTATGCGTACTTGTTATAGCGCCCCTTCAAGCTCCCTCTACTCAGAGGCGCTCCCGAATGCAGACCATTAACGATGGATGAGAATCCGTTGTCTGGGTTCTCCGTGTTTGCGGGTTATTGTCATTAGTCGCTTTTCTATTATCTTATTCGCGCTGTGTTCGTTTAAGAGTCTTCCGATTGCCTGTTTCATCATAGTTGACTTTGACATCATTTAGATTAACCTTTATCATCCCAGATACTGAAATCGTCATTCTATCACTTCAGAATTTCACTATGTTAGAGTTTACCGCCTAATTAGAGGCAATCAGTGAAAAAATATAAACAATTAAGTTGATGTAAGAATTATGCATAATATGTTCCCAAAGTGTAACGTTGGGTCACTTTGACCAGTATAAGCATCATGCATATGTAAAAATATAACTTAATCCAAATGATGCAGATATACAATTTTGTAAAAGCTGTGATTCACAAATGCTAATACCCCACCTCTACCCTAACTTTTACCCACCCCCACCACATGCCCACCCATCCACCCAACCCCCACCATTCCACCACACCCCACCCCATATAATGCTCAAGCTATGAAATTTATGAAAACTGTTTCAATTTGTTTTCAAACCGGTCCTACCGCACCACTACCCTGACCGACCGCATCCCACAAAAACCCCACTTCAGTCCCCAGTCCCAACTCCGCCACCCCACCCAACCTTCCCCAAATTCGCCCCTCACATAGACCACACGTCTGAAGTAATTTTTTGGTTTTTTGGTCAACCCTCCTCCTCACTTTGAACACACCCGCTTATAACTTCAACCCCACACCTCTACCGTCCAACCCTAACCCACATCCACACAATTTCGGCCAACGCCACCTCATTCCCACCCCTACGCCCCGCCCCATTCTGTAAAATGCTCAACATCTGAAATTCATAAAAAAAATAATGATTCGCTTGTTTTCACTTTGACCCTTTCTTCCCACTTTGACCCCACTCGGCGCACTACAACCCCATATTTCATCCGCCCTCACCACACCCAACACCGCCCCACCCCGCCCCATACCCGCCCAAACCGCGCCCCAACCCCGCCCCACTCCGCACCGCTCCTAAACAGCCCATTCGTCAGAGTAAATTTCGGTTTTTCGTCCAACACTCCTTCCCACTTCGCCCCACCCGGTTCACTTTAGCCCATACTCAACCGTTCGACCACACTCCACCTCCACCCCAAGTCAGGCATACCCCATCCCCCATATTCCACCCCCATGCCGCCCCACCCCACAAAAGGCTCAACAAATGAAAGTCATGACAAAGATGATGTTTCACATTGGTTTCACCTTGGTCCCACCGCATCCTGCCCCGGCCCCATCCCACTAATACCCATCTCATCCCCCACCATACCCTGACCCCCACACAACCCACCCTGCGGAAAAACGGAACAATAATATGGGCTAATCAGAACTCAAATTTACGTTGAAAACATCATGCCACAGAGAGCCAAACGCACTGTTCAAACTGCCATAACCCCAAACAAACTAATCACAATAATAAAAATAATAATAAATATGCCTAATAATAACAATATTAGGCACAATAATACTACTACCACAATTAATAATAGAACTCATATTCATATTAGAATTACAATTACTATCAAGGTAAATTTTGGAGTGAACAGGGCAACTTTCAGTAGACCTATAGCGCAAAAATATTGATACAAGTAGCGAGAGTGACCCAACGTTCCCAAAGTGGAACATATGTAAAATCAGCTGCGTCGCTCACTCATCAGGCAGTACCATTAAAATATTTGACCATAAGTAGGCACAATAGACACAGTTCAACCCAAATAGACGATAAAAGCAATTAATTATCATGCATTTGTAACCTAAAATAAGTTTAAATATTTATTAGCATAAATGTAATTTTTTGACAAAATTGCATCAAAATAATTATTTTATTTAGCTGCAACAGTCTTGAAATAAAAGTAAATGAACATGCCCCCATCTTTGGACGAGTAAATGAATATTTATTAGATGACTTAGAGTAGGTCTTAGCGTCCCTCCAAATTTTTTAATAATATGTTCCACTTTGGGAACGTTGGGTCAATAAAGGTTAACCCAGGCAGCGCAATACACGTAGAAATCTCGAAGTTGTGTTATATGAATAATCGTAATGAATGCGTGAATGAATGAACGACGCAACTGCATTATGATATTGCTCATCTTTCGGTAGCTTAGAATCACTTAGATGCAATTATATCTTTTAATGTGGACAATACAGATTAAGTCTTCGCCAGGGCGGTTTAATATATAGAGAACTTGGACATAGTCAGCACCATGTTATGCTTTGTAGACTAGGCCTATAGTGTGGGAGAGTGTAGGCCTACTATTACGCCCATTATTCACAATTTTTAAATCAAAGCTAGGTTGATGAAAGACGAATGTACACCTGTACAGCCGTTGAGTTCAGTTGCAAAGGCGTGCAGACACAGCATGATGAAATTTCTGTTTATGAAGCTTTAGTGGTTAACAACAACGTCACGTAGTGGCGCCACCAAAGGTCGCAACAAGTTATATAACAAATTGCCTGTTTTTACTCGACCAGTCATATATGACCTGCCAAAAATCTTTTAAAAATTTCTTCTTATTTCTTACATGTAAACTATTCTAGCAGCTGATCAGCTCTCATGGCCCTGACGCGACAGTCTGAAAATTTTTGGCAGGCCAATGACTACGTGGTTCCTACCAGACGATATTGATTAGTCATTCATTCATTCATTCATTTCGAGAATTTATATAGCGCCTCTTCAAGAAACCTACTCAGAGGCGCTCCCAGCCCAGCCACAGCTAAAAAAATAGGATTTGAGACACTTAAAAAATGCAGAGGAATTTAGCCTAGGCATAAGTCGCAAGGTTAGTGGGAGGCCATTCCAGATAGCGGGACCCACAACAGAAAAGGCTCGGCGCTGTCTGATAGAAGTGCGAGCCCGCGGAACCAAAAGCTCACCCAAGGCCGCCGAGCGAAGAGCTCGACGGGCTGCAAGGTCTGAGACAGGTTGACAAAGGCTAGACAAGTACGATGGAGCACAAGAAAGACGGCATTGCCAAACAAGTGCAGCAACTCGGTAGGAGATGCGCTGTGAAACAGGGAGCCAGTGGAGAACGTCACGCATATAAGCAGAGACGGGTGCATATTTAGGAATGTGGCCAATGAGGCGAGCAGCCGAACGAAGAACTCGTTCAAGACGCCCAATTAGTCCAAGTGGCAGACCCACAGGTGCCGAACTGCAGTAATCAATTCTACTAGTGACAAAGGCATGCACAAGAGTCACAGTAGCACTACGAGAGAGGGATCTTGAGACAACTTGGAGTTGACGAAGCTGGTAGTAGCAACTACGAGTGACCAAATTGATATGCTTTGAGAAAGTGAGCTCTTGATCCAAAGTAATTCCAAGATCTCGCACTGTGAGAGAGAACGAGATATCAGGGAAAGTTGCAGTTATTAAGTGCAGGTCAATGGATGCCAATTGCCTGCGAGTACCAAACCAGATGAACTGAGTTTTATAGGGATTTAGTAGCAAACGATTAGATGCCATCCATGATGAGAGAGCATCAATGGCAATGGACATTAAAGACACAGTGGACAATGCATCAGCGGCAAAGCAGTGAGCATAAGCCTGTACGTCATCAGCATAGAGTTGGTGCAGGAGACCACATGTAGACAACAAGGAACTAATACCAGCTGTATAGAGGACGTACAGTAAAGGGCCCAACACTGAACCCTGTGGCACACCAAAAGAGGCTGAGACCCAACCCGACCTAGAGGCACCCAAAACCACACAGTTAGTGCGCCCAGAAAGAAAAGAGCGAAGCCATTCTAAAGGAGCACCAGTCAAGCCAAAGGAAACAGAGAGACGATGTAGCAAAATAGTATGGTCAACAGCATCAAAAGCGGCACTAACATCAAATAGAGCTAAAAGTGTGACCTGACCACGGTCTATGGCGCCATATAAATCTGACAATAGGCAAACCATAAGAGTTTCAGTAGAATGATTCCTACGGAAACCTGACTGTTGAGAGGGGAGTAACCCATGCATGTCCAAATATGCAATTAATTGATTTGCAACAATGCGTTCTAAACTTTTAGATAAAAAAGTAACATTGGCAATTGGCCTGTACAGCTGGGACTAATAGGCCTATTATGGAAAACCATGGCCTTGAATAGACGTCATCTCTTAGGCATTATTCTGCAGTTTAGTAACACGGGATTATTATCATGGACGCATTTTGGCGCCTTTCAACCCGCTGTGAAATAAAAAAATGACGAATTTAAAAAAACCTTGTTGTCTTTTGTGACCATGTTCATACGAAAAACTTCAGAAATGGAACCTGCCAGCGCCTCCGGTCATGATCGACAGCAACCTAGCTATTCGAAATGGACCTCTGCTGAAATCATAGTCAACTCACAGCGCACGTCTTTTGATGACAATGGAAGTGATACAATACATTAAAATACAATAAACTGCAATTTAATATCGCCCTTTTTACACAGCCCAGAAATGCACACATGCCTCAACGGCCGAACTCCAATCATAGTGCAGAGCAGCAATTATTGTGCGTGACGAACTTGTTGCTAAAAGGCCCCCACTTACGCAGTATCTGCCTGAGACGAGATTCAAGCCCATACTCTCTGCTTCACAGGCCGACCGCTCTAACAATCGTCCACCGTATACCTGAAGCGCCGACGCTGTCATTGCATGGTTTCATTGGTTTTCTAAAACACGCGAAACCGTTGGAAATTTCTCTGGGTTTGCCATCGACGGTGCAGCTGGGTTAAGCCATAATTATTTTCATAAAGGATACCAGCATGAGCTAGGCTATACGCAGCCAAGTAGGTTACTAGAAGGCCTGTTATTGTATTGCATTGTATTGTACATGTAAGCATTTACAAAGCGCCTCTTACAGACTAGCTATTTTATGGGCTCTCAGCGTGACTGCCCCGATGAAATAAAAAAGACTTATAACCCAGCTTCTCTCACAATTGCTCCTCTGCAATATTATATTGTGCTGGTAGCCTAAGCCATAATTATTTGCATAAAGGATATGAGCTATATACAATCAAGTAGGTGAGGCCTACTAGTAGCCTATTATAACCTAGTTTCTCTCACAATTGCTCCTCTGCAATATAAATGCAGCATCTGCGTTATGTAGCCTATACATAATATATTATATAGTAGACTATAAATATAGTCTAGGCCAGGGTTTTTCAAACTGTGGTCTGCG
Organism: Lumbricus terrestris; assembly: GCA_949752735.1. Lineage (NCBI taxonomy): Eukaryota > Metazoa > Annelida > Clitellata > Crassiclitellata > Lumbricidae > Lumbricus > Lumbricus terrestris. The sequence continues at coordinate 23,182,349 of OX457048.1, forward strand.
GACCTCTTGGGGTCCGCCGCTTGTTGCCAGGTGGTCCGCAAACAGTTCCCAAAAACAATAAAATAGTACATTTGCAAGGTTTTCATTCTCATCATAAATTATAAAGACAACTGGCTATAAAAACAACTGAGCTCTTTATGGTTATCACTTAGGCTACTGATGTCTAGTAACATTAGTTCCTTCCGGTGCTATTTTTGCATTGTCATTCTTTCATCTCTCAGCACGGGGGGATAGTTGTCCGGGGGTAATTGGCACGAGGTAATTGTCCGGAGGTAGTTCTCCGGGGTAATTGTCCGGGGGTAATTGTCCTAGAACCGTCCATTGAATAATGGACCTCTGCTGAAGTCATAGTCCACTCACGCTGTCTTTTGATGACAATGGAAGTGATACAATACAGTAGGCCCTACAGACCTACAATACAATAAACTGCAATTTCATATGGTCCTTCTTATACAGCCCAGAAGTAGACCTACACACAAGCCTCAGCGTCCTCAACTATATTGCAGGGTACCAATAATTGCGAGTGAAGGACTTTTTGCTCAAGGTCCCTTTACACACTATACACAGTAACTGCCTGGGACGAGGTTCGAACCCGTTCTCTCCGCGTCACAGGCCGACCTCTCTAACAAAGTCCACTATGCCTGAAGCGAAGAAGCTGTCATTGAATGGTTTCATTGGTTTTCTAAAGCATACGAAACCGTTGGAAATATCTCTGGGATTTCCATCGACGACGCAGCTATAGGTCAAGGATGTATAATATATACATATAGGTAATCAAAAATATATGCACATAATATATTATCGAAATATATGTGCATAAGCTTATATTTTTGATTACCTATATATATTATCGAAATATAGGCTATAATTCGACAGACCTATATGAACAGAAATGCATATATTGCATGGTGTCTAGGGCTCTAGGCAATTTACATGTATATAACCTAACTCAAATTCATAATTATTGTGAGTGAACGACTTTTTGCTCAAGATCTCTTTACACACTACATAGTAACCGCCTGGGACGAGGTTCGAACCCGTACTCTCTGCTTCACAGGCCGACCTCTCTAACAATCGTCCACCGTGCCTGAAGCGCCGACGCTGTCATTGCATGATTGCATTGGTTTTCTAAAGCACACGAAACCGCTGGAAATAGGTTATATCTGGGATTTCCATCGACGACGCAGTTAGGTCAAGGATGTATTATATATACATGCACATATAGGTACTCAAAAAATATATGCACGCATATTATAGAAATATAGGCTATAATTCGACAGACCTATAATGCATAGGGTCTAGGCAATATACATGTATATAAACTAACTCAAATTCATTTTCAAAATTCATTTTTCCCATTAAAAAAGTAAGCTTACTTCTTAACCAAACGAAACCGTTCGAAAATTCTCTGATATTTTCGTCGACAACGCAGCCCGGTTATAGCATAGCCTATATATAATTATATATACATAATTTTATATACCCTACTATTATACAGGGTGCGCCAAAAAAAAGACCCCCTAGGTTTTTTGCCAATATCTTGACCAAAAGTAAGAATTTCGACATGAAATTTTACCGTCTTATAGACAATTCATATTTACACATCATGGCCAGATTTCACCAAAATATTTCAAACGGAACAAAAGTTAGGCCACTTTCAGCGTGTCCACCCACCGTTTTTGTCGATTCAAAAACGAAGCGCAGCAAAAAGTAGGTTTTTGCCAATATCTTGGCCAAACGTAAGAATTTCAAAATGAAATTTTACAGGTTAATAGACAATTCATATCTACATACGATGGCCAGATTTCATAGAAATATTTCAAACAGAACAAAAGTTATATCACTTTTAGTGAGGCCACCCTACGTTTTTTGATGATTCTAAAAAGTCAAAAAATGGTGGGTGGCCTCACTGAAAGTGATATTACTTTTGTTCTGTTTGAAATATTCTTATGAAATCTGGCCATCATATGTAAATATGAATTGTCTATAACCCGGTAAAATTTCATTTCGAAATTCTTACTTTTGGCCAAGATATTGGCAAAAACCTACTTTTTGTTGTGTTACGTTTTTGAATCCTCAAAAAACGGTGGGTAGCCTTCCTAAAAGTGGCATAACTTATGGTTTGTTTGAAATATTTTGATGAAATCTGGCCATCAAATGTAAATATGAATTGTCTTTAAGACTGTAAAATTTCATGTCGAAAATCCTAGTTTTGGTCAAGATATGGGCAAAAAACCTAGGGGGGTCTTTTTTTTTGCGCACCCTGTATATATACTGCAGCGTCGATCCACCTTTCGATCGGCGAACCACGCTGAGCTTCTGGTTCCCCGCTCACGGACTGCTATCCGACAGCGTCGTTCATTCTCTGTTGCAGGTCCTGCAGCTTGGAATGGTCTCCCTGTTACACTGCGCTTAATTCCCAGAGGTCACTCCGCTCTGTTCCTTAAGAACCTAAAAACTGTTTTATTTAGCCGTGGCTGGGCCGGGAGCGCTTCTGAGTAGCCTACCTTGAAGAGGCGCTATATAAATTTCTGAAATAAAAATAAATAAATAGCCTATATATACATATATATATATATATATATATAATATTGCATATATAGAAAGGCATGAAATAAAGCAACAGAGGAAAACACAGAGGACGAGATCGAAAACACTGTAGAGGCAACGCGGAGGAATCGGATGGATGGAGTTGGATTGCAGTCGACTGACCGTCGGGCGGACCATGGATGAGTGGCAAAGTGGTGCAGGCACCAGGTATAATTATGGAAAGACAGTACCAGAAGAATTGAACATTCATAAAGTATTAAAACGCCAGGTTTGTCAATAGTATTTTATTCTATCGATACCCCGTCACTCCCGTCTTCACCTTTGTTTGTATGCGCACTTGTTATAGCGCCACTTCCATCTTTCAACCGCTACTCTGAGGCGCTCCCGACTTCAGCGCGGACAATGCATCGGAGTTTCACGCCGAAGCGCTGAGCAATTGCGAATGAAGGACTTGTTCAGGGTTCCTACGAGGCGACTTGAGGTGGATTCGAACCTCGAACCTTCCGGCTTCAAGGCAACGCCGCCACCACTACACCACCGCGCCCCACCTGCCTTTCTACATTCTCCCTGTCCCTTTCTTCCTCCACATTCCCTTCCGCCTCCTGCACATTATCCCGCTGCCTTTCTCCATTTGCACTTCCACCCATTCGTCAACTTGCATTATCCATCCTCCTCCTAATATCTTCAGACTGCACAGAGGAGGAAAGATAGAGACAGAGTCTTGCGCAATCTCAATTGACCGTCTAAGCGAATGAATGAAGATGAACGTATTACAAAGATTCCTCTGAACATAGGGGAGGAGGTTCAGTATGTGCACGGCGTCTTCCCAGGCAATAGGACTTAGTCCTGGCTAAATCTCATCCACGGAAGGAGTGACTTGATCAGTCGCATTTTGTACCATTCGATCGATCTTGAGACTAAAATATGGAAACCTCTACTTACAGTAACTTACTGCATTCGGGTTAAAGTCCCGATCATTTATAAACTCTGAGTACCGGCTGGATCTGCATCTGGACGCAAAAGACCGATAAATAAAATGTAATTAGTGTATAACTTCACAGCAGCATATGTATGTATGTATGTGCACTTGTTATAGCGCCCCTTCAAGCTCTCTCTACTCAGAGGCGCTCCCGAATGCAGAGCGGACACTGCATCGGAGTTTCACGCCGAAGCGCTGAGCAATTGCGAGTGAAGGACTTCCCCAAGGTCCCTACGCGGCGAGGTGGATTCGAACCTCGAACCTTCCGGCTTCAATGCAAAGACGCCACCACTAGACCACCGCGCCCGACACCAAGGAGACGGCTTTAATTAAGGCAGTCTGTTCCAATGTTCCATATCGACCGCTTGCGACGATTCGAGTTTTATGCTATAGGTCTACTTGATTTCTGCTCCATGCATTCAAACAGAATTTGATTGGCCTGACAGTTTCCTTTTCGGAAGCCACAATCAAAGTCATTGCGCCACAGGAATTCTTAGTGCTAAAGTCTGAACTTTTATTTACTTGAAAATTTAACACGACGTAGATTGTATGAACCATTCCCGCCCGTTGACGAAAAAGTGAACATCAGAAGATGATCACATCGAGAAGTGGAATTGACTCGTCAGAGTTCCTTTGGTTTAAATTAAACTTGCTCGAATCAGTTGATTACCATAATGTTGATGCTTAGCAATAAATCCCGCATTGTTCATCGTTAGTAACTACTTTCCGGTTTCTTTGCAGCTGATTCTCGTGCTTCTCAAGCAATCAGAGCTTCTTCTCATCTGCTCCTCTGAATACCCACATTGGTCCTCCCTGAGCAAAAGTCTAACCAGTTTTGGGCGGTTGAAAAAAAGTGCGAGTTCAGGAGCAGTCTGTAGCTTTTCTGAGTTTCTCCAAACCTCCAAATGCATTGCCCTGTCAAAATTAGTCCAGCTGAAACACATCGGTCATCGGATTTGAAAAGTTTATTATTTTAATGTCTTTGGTTTCAATCAATTGTTGGCATTGATGTTAAGTTCCTTTCCGTCGTTTGATAATCTGTTGGAAGTTCTGCCGCTGTGCTGTATTTCATAATGGCTTCAACAACAGTTTCTTTCGTAACCTTCTCTGACGGCAACGTATAGGTATAATAGGTCTAACGGTGTCTCATTATCGTTTCTTAACACGAGATCGCAAACGCCGCGGCGCAGTAGCATTGTAGCAAATCCATGAATTCTGCAAACTGCATGACCATTCTTAGCTGCTAGGTAAAAAATTACGAAGTGACTAGCGGACCGCCAGGCGGCCTTCCAATTTCAATTACTAGCGGACCGCCAGTCACGTGTAACCTGTCACATGACTGATGAGTCTTGATTCTTGAATATTGTTACAATGGCGGCAGTTATCGATAGTTTGTTTTTTGTCGGACAAAAGTTTTCTTCTTTTAGTGACTTAGAAAATTGCAAAAAAGAGTATGAAATGAGTAACTCTTGTAACATAACAATGCGCGATGCCAAAACGTTGCAATCCATGATGAAGTATGCACCAAAGAAGGCAGCACGTGCAAAGAAGGAGCTCCGTTATTACTCGCTTCGATTATGTTGTACATATGGTGGCAAAAAATTCAAGAAACAAGGAGAAGGGAAACGAGAAACAGAGTAAGTAACCACTCTTCGGTAAACGTGTATTTTAGCGTCATAAATTATTTTCATGCTTATTATGGCACAAAAAGCGCCTTAAAATATTTCTGCCAACGTGCTATCACCTAACTGATGGGTAATCTATCGTTTTAACGGAATTAATTATTTTTCTCATTTCGGAAAACGGAATAGCGGAATAAATTATACGAAATTTTTGGGCAGTCGCAGCATCATTATTTTTCAACATTCCGGCTTCTACTTTGGCGCAAATCATTATCATCAATCAGGTTTCCATTTAGTCAAGATTTCATTTGACAAATCCAGCTTCTATTTCAATAATAACAGTTTTTTTTTATCAAACCAATTTCTATTGAAATAACAATTATTTTTCATCAATCCAGCTCCAACTCCAGCAATAATGTTTTCGCAAATCCCACTTCTGTTGTGTGAAAAATTGTAATATTTTGCCATAACAAACCGCCGATCGAAGTTGTTATTCAATTCTGACCCTTTCCGGAAGTTGCGTGCAAGTGTGCAATAAGACAGCAGGCAAAAAATAAATAAGTAACATTCATCCAGCTTCTATTTCTCTAACCTTCATCCAGATTCCATTTCACCTATAGAGCACCATCACCCAGCTTCTACTTCATCTATAGAGAACTTTCATCCAACTTCCATTTCCATAAAAGTCCAGCTTTTTTAATTGCATCAGCTGTTTTATGAATCCAACTTCTGTTTCAATTATGATTCTTTTTCATCAATCCAGCTCCAATTTAAGCTAGAATATTTTTATTAACCCAGCTTCTATTTCTCGCCCGTTTTATTTTAATCGACCCAGCTTCTATTTAAGATATAAGAATACCATCATCCAGCTTACATTACCTAAGCGTTTTTTAATCAATCCAGCTTCTATTTCAGATCTAGAAATAACTTCATCCAGCTTCCATTTCACATTTTGAAGTTAAAACCGAAGTATTGACGTACACGTTATTTATAGTCGCATGGACCAATATAGTCCCACCTCTATTTACCAGCAAAGAAATTTTCATCAATCCAGCTTCTACTTTACACAAGAAATTACTTTCATCAGTGCAGCTTCTTTTTATGCAAGAAATTATCGTCATCATCTAATAAAGAACCATACACGCAAATTGTTAAAATTAATCATGAGCAACAACAAAAATTGTTTTATTCACTATGTTAAACATAAACTAACATGTCTATTGTTGCACTGTTATTATTATTATGTAATGGTAATGTATGTTTTTTGTGCAGGTCACGCAAAGTTGACTGCGGAATGTGCGTTCGTCTGATCTTGTCAGACGATGGCGATTCTCTCGATGTGGTGGAATTCTCCGCAAACCATTCCAATCATATAGTCAGCAGTGAAGTTTACTTTCACTTACCACAGCAAAGGCGTTTGCATCAGTCAGATTTAGAGCATGCTGAAACACTCATGTTCTGAACCAGGAATGACAATATATAAGCAACGATGTGAAGTTCTTCAACAACTATATGACGCCTGGAGCAAAGGTGAAGAAGTGAAACTTGTAGACAATGTAGGTACTGTTTCTGAAATTGGAGGTGGTCTGGTCGCAGAAGATGAACCAAGAAACATGGAGATTTTTGAAGAACTGGTCGTTGAAGATGTTCAGGGCGGTGAAGCACTGGTAGCAGATGTAGAGTTGAATGAGGAAGAGCCAGTGGCTGTTTCAATGAGCGTAGACAATGTAGGTACTGTTTCTGAAATTGGAGGTGGCCTGGTCGTTGAAGGAGAACCAATAAACATGGAGATTTTTGAAGAAATGGTCGTTGAAGATGTTCAGGTGGGTGAAGCGCTGGTAGCAGATGTAGAGTTGAATGAGGAAGAGCCAGTGGCTGCTTCAATGAGCGTAGACAAGCCAGGAAGTGTTGAGATCGAGACACAGTTGTCGGGAGTAAGCAAGATGGACACGTTTGCTGCAATACAAATGCCACCAGCAATGCGTAAACGAGGCCGGCCAAAAGGTAGCGAAACAACTGTTATAGGCCTGGCAAAGAAGAAGCAACAAAAGGGTTCAAATTCTAGTACATCGCAACCCAGAGCTTCAATAGGCGAGAGCTGTGCAAAGTGTGGTCAACCTGAGCCGCCAAAACGTTTTTCAGCAAAGGCAAGTCTAACATGGTTTCAGTGTGACAACTGCAAAAAATGGGTTCATGGTTGCTGTTGCAATAAAAACACTTTGCCAAAACGCCGGAAAGATCCGTTTAAATGCCAGTTGTGCTGACTGATCAATTGGAATCCGAATTCACTGGAAGTGAACTTTGATTAATCTTTTGGACATTAAGATTAGCACCGGTGTAAACTTTTCCAAAATATTTGAGGGTATGGGGTCTTGACAGAGGAACGTCATTTCAGTTTTTTTTCAGTGAGGGGCAAACCTTGGCCGACTTGTTAAGTTTTGTATTTAGTCTACGTTACGCATAGAAATAGTGCAATGCGAAATGTAACGTATTACAGAGGTATTCAATTTTTACAGGCAGGTATAGCAAAGCAGATTTTATTGAACTAACATTTGACAGCTCCATTGTGATAATAAAATGGTTAACGCGCTAACATGTTGGACTCTTTCTTAATTTTACAGAATAGATTATCAATAATCATTAAATGATGTTTACAGAAACATGATCTAAATTTTAAAGAATGTTGTTGTTTCTATTAAAATGCTTTGCATATGTTTCTGGATCCGGTTTTGATTTGTAAGTCATCATATCTCATCATGTAAGTCATCAGAATTAGGCATTTTATATTGTATACGTGCCCGTGTCAACAATAATATCTGGGAAATGAAGCCGGATACACGAAACAATCGCGTTGCGAAATAGAAGTTGGATTGATGAAAATACTTCAATTTTAAATAGAAGTCGGATTTAAATTGACAAATCGACAACTGCAAAAAATGGGTTCATGGTTGCTGTTGCAATAAAAACACTTTGCCAAAACGCCGGAAAGATCCGTTTAAATGCCAGTTGTGCTGACTGATCAATTGGAATCGGAGCTGGGTCGTTGAAAATAACGCGGGAGTAACGGAAACCGGAATAAATATTGTTACACATGAAATTTGAAGCTGGATTGACGAAAGCGTGCTGCCCTAGATTGGAACTGGATTGATGAAAACGTCTTGCCTTGATTAAAATGTTCTTGCTTAAATTGGAGCTGGATGGAGTAAAATGCATTGCCTTAAATTGGAGCTGTATTGATGAAAATATTAAATGGGAGCTGGATTAAAAAAGCTTCAGAAATCTGAGCGGGATCAATGTGTTTTATATCTTAAATAGAAGCTCGATTAATGTTTTTATAGATCTGAAATAGAAACGGGATGAATGATAAAACGCTTAAGAAATAGAAGCTGGACGAGGGTTTTTATATATCTGAAATAGAAGCTGGATGAATGATAAAACGGCTGAGAAATGGAGGCTGGATGAAAGTTTTCTATATCTGAAACAGAAGCTGGATGAAGGTATTTCTAGTTGTGAAATAGAAGCTGGATTGATGAAAATCTTCTTTCCTGAATTGGAACTGGATTGGTTAAAATGTCCATCCATAAATTGGTGCTGGATGGATGACAATGTTTTGATTAAGTTGGGGCTGGATGGATGAAAATCTTTCTGATTAAATTGGAGCTGGATTAATATAAATATTCTTGCTTAATATTCAGTCTGGTTGATGAAACCTTTTTTCTTATATTGGAGCTGGTTTGCCTAAAAGTTGAGCTGGATGGATGAAAATGTTTTTGATTAAATTGAAGCTGGATTGATGAAAATGTTTTTGATCAAATTGAAGCTGGATTGATGAAAATGTTCTTGACTAGGTTGGAGCTGGACTGATGAAAATGTCCTTCCTTAAATTGGAGCTGGATTGATGAAAATATTCATGATTAAGACGAAGCTGGATTGATGAAAATCGTCTTGCCTAAATTGGAGCTGGATGGATGAAAATCTCCTTGCTTAAAATGGAGCTGGATGGATGAAATTTTTTGATTAGGTTGGAGCTGGATTGATGAAAATCTTCTTAATCCAGCTCTTATTATAGATCTATAAAACCTTCATCCAGCTTCCATTTCCTAAGCGTTTTATCATTCATCCAGCTTCTATGTAATATATGAAATAAATTGATCCCGCTTCGATTTCTCAAGCCTTTTATCATTCATCCAGCTTCTATTTCAGACAGACAAAATACTTTCAGCTAGCTTCGATTTCTCAAGCGTTTTATCACTCATCCTGCTTCTATTTCTGACATCTAAAAACATTCATCCAGCTTCCATTTCTTAAGCGTTTTATCATTAATCCGGCTTCCCTTTCAGATCTATAAAGACACTAATCCAGCTTCTATTTAACATCTATAAAACCCTTATCCAGCTTCGGTTTCTTTAGCGTTTTATCATTTATTCAGCTTTTATTTAAGATATAAAATACCCTGATCCCGCTTCTATTTCAGACATATAAAATCCTGCATCTATTTCAGATATATAAAAACTTTCATCCAACTTCCATTTCTTAAGCGTATTTAATTCATCCGTCTTCTCTTCCAGATCTATAAAGACACTAATCCAGCTTCTATTTAACATCTATAAAACCCTTATCCAGCTTCGGTTTCTTTAGCGTTTTATCATTTATTCAGCTTTTATTTAAGACATAAAATACCCTGATCCCGCTTCTATTTCAGACATATAAAATCCTGCATCTATTTCAGATATATAAAAACTTTCATCCAACTTCCATTTCTTAAGCGTATTTAATTCATCCGTCTTCTCTTTCAGATCTATAAAGACATTAATCCAGCTTCTATTTAACATCCATAAAACACTTTTCCAGCTTCGATTTCTTTAGCGTTTTATCATTTATTCAGCTTCTATTTCAGATATAAAATACCTTGATCCCGCTTCTATTTCAGACATATAAAACACCTTCATCCAGCTTCGATTTCTCAAACGTTTTATCATCCATCCAGCTCCAATTTAATGAAGATTTTCATCCATCAAGTTCCAACTTAATCTAAAACATTTTATCCATCCAGCTCCAATTTTATCAAAACAATTTTCATCAATCCGGCTTCAATGTAATCATAAACATTTTCATCCATCCAGCTCCAAGTTAATAAAGACAATTTTCATCCATCCAGCTCCAATTTAATCAGGACAATTTTCATCAATTCATCTTCAACTTCATCAAAAACATTTTCATCAATCCAGTTCCAACTTTAAAAAAACATTTTCATCCATCCAGCTCCAATTTTATCAGGACGATTTTCATCAATCAAGCTTCAATTTAATCAAAAACATTTTCATCAATCCATCTCCAATTTAAGGCAAGACGTTTTCATCAATCCAGCTCCAATCTAGGGCAGGACATTTTATGTCGTGCGAGATTGTATCCGACAACGAAGTGGGCGTGGCCGGATAGTTGCTGTTGGCCGGATAGTATATCGCATGACACCGCCACTGGCGGTCCGCTAGTATTTGAAATTCGAGGGCCGCCTGGCGGTCCGCTAGTATTTGAAATTCGAGGGCCGCCTGGCGGTCCGCTAGTATTTGAAATTCGAGGACCGCCTGGCGGTCCGCTAGTATTTGAAATTCGAGGGCCGCCTGGCGGTCCGCTAGTATTTGAAATTCGAGGGCCGCCTGGCGGTCCGCTAGTATTTGAAATTCGAGGGCCGCCTGGCGGTCCGCTAGTCACAGCCAAAAAATTATTATGATTTGTATGGATTGTTCAATAAATAGACTGTGGCATAGTTGTTCAGTAAATTCGGAACGACGGAAGTATGACCATTTAGACAGGCCAAATGAAGCGCATGTCATCTTTGCGTTGTTACACGCAGTATAGACTTCCGTTGAACATAAAATAATGTACTTAAACAAAATTAATTTAGAATTTCGGTATGTCCAGTTACATTGGTAACTGCAAGGTGACGTGGCGTTGCCAATCGTTTCAATGAAGTCTTCCCTCAGAAAAATTACTCAGTATGGTGTATCTGTCATTTCAACAACGCCATCTTCTGCTGTGATCGGATGTGAAGACTGTCCAACATCAGCCTTGTTTTTAAAGGGATGTTGGAACAGGTCAAAGGCATAACTTGGTTTACCGCCAGTTGCGCATGCATATCCATAGTCTGATTGAGTAAGACGCTGGCAACAGCGCTATGATCATTGTCTGCGTCGAGATGAAGAGCAGTTCGTCATTGCTGTCAGTTGCATTGACTTCGCCTTCGTGATCTATCATTGCTTTTACTGTTTCCTCGTGACCAATTTCAGCAGCGGTGTGAAGATGAGTCTTGCAAGATTCATTGCGAACAGCAACTACTGCGTTGTTGCTCAATAGTACCTCTGCTACTTCAAAACGGAAATTTTCGGATTCTAGAAGAAGAAGAGTGTTGCCATCCAAATCTGTAGCGTTAGGATTTTCACCGTTACTTGTAGAAGGCTGCAAAACCTCAGCATGACGGCATTTCGACGTAGATGTAGCGGTCTATCCAGAGGCGTAGCGACCGCCCTCCTTACCCTCCGACCGGAGGGGGCCCCGCAAGGATGAGGGCCCCTAAAAGTGGCCAAAAATGTAAGGTATAAATAGGCAAGTGACATTTATTGATGCTATATTGCACATTCCATGTCGGTTTTACTGACAAAACCGTGAGGTAAATACGAAATAGACCTAAGCTTACATGTAACAATGTAGGCCTGTGTATACATAATACGAACCCTGCGTATTGTACAAATACATACTGCATTCGTTTCTGGATTGTAAGGGGCCCCGCCGCCCCGAACATAATTATGTTTGGAGGGGGCCACGTTCATTGTTGCTACGGCCCTGGGTCTATCTTCACAGCATTTCAGCGGAACGTCGCTAAACTTTGCTAGCAGCTGGACGAATCCTCAAATGGCCATGCATGGCCACAACGTGAATCGGTGCATTCATAATAATATTATCTTGGTCACTTGCATGGACATCCGCGCTGCCGTTTGGCAATGGTTGTGCAATGTGCAATTGCCAAGTGACCGACTTCAGCCGCAAGATGAGGCGAAGTTTGAACTTGAACATTTCCGATAACACATTTCCATTAACAGTTTGTCGGATCTATTGTCCGACTTGAGTAAGTGGATGATTAAGCTTAATAACGAACGGTAGTGTGAAGTCGTAAGCTACAAATGGTCAAAGAGGCAGAGCTTGATTTCAGTTTCAGCCTATAAATCGTGTAGGCTTACGTAGGCTTATTCAAAGGGCTAACCAAATTACAATCACGCAGTTATGCTTTGATCATAGTAACAGAACTGTCAATCGAGTATTAGTTAAAATTCACACACGAGTGACGCATTTGGAGTGTGCGTATTCAGGTGGATGTAGCCTACGTATTGTTGTGTCTGCTGTTTAGTAGCATAACAATTTTCCCGCTGCTGTTAAGCCATGGACGTCCACATGGGCTGTCGAAAGGCAAAGGAGCACTTTCCCCATGGAAAATTGACGCCTTTTAAAAAACTAACACCATTGATTTTTTTAACAAATCTCTTCGCTCTAAGGCACTAACGATGCTAATGATGCACAAAAGTGAAACTGAGAAATTTACATTTAGAAACCTCAACAAAAAATATCCATGTACCTAATTTCCTACTTTGTATTTTTCAAGCTTCTGCCAAAACATTCAACCGTGACAGTAGTTTGCCAACTCCTGAGGCAATGTCTGCGGGTGCCCATGTACTTGAGAAATCTACGTTCTAAGTCTTTACACCATTGCATAAGTCTGTCTCATACTAAGGGACATTTTCCGAAATGTATATTTAGGCATACATTGGAAAGGCCGTCTTTCGGTACAATAAAAAGCCAACGTTTTGCTCTGAAGGTAAACTCAAATCTCGTTGCGGGAACCATGCAGCATCTTCACAGTGCTTAGTCAAAACAGAGTCGAAAGTTCCAGTGGTGAATATTATTACTATAACTAGTGAAAACGCTTGCGCTGTGCGATTTGCATTTGAGTGGCGCTTTAGTTAGAAGCTTGGACAGCGGCGCCCGCAGGCGTACGCACTTACGCAAGTGCGTACAGCGTTGAAAGGCTAAAAAATGGCTGATGACTAAACAAAAAGTCATCAGTTTTTTCGGCGGATGGAAAATGTATGTTTTTGGGAATTTCGAGGCTGATGACTAAAAAAGGTCATCAGTTTTTTCGGCAGATGGAAAAGGTATGTTTTTGGAAAATTCGAGGCTGATGACTAAAAAAACGATAAAAGGTCACCATTTTTTTCGGCGACCCTGACGAAAATTTTTCCCTGTTGGCCCCCCATCGAAAATTTTTCCGCCCTTGGCTGTGCGCACAAGAAAAAATACTGGGGCGCCGCTGAGTTTGGACATTCCCATTACTATAGCCTAATTACAATTGAATTACACAGATTAGCTTAAAGATAAGGCCTTGTGACAACTGTATGAACGTTTATCTATCAACTCTAGGCTGATTGAGTAATAATTATTGTGTAGGTCTAGTTGCTACACCTCACATTAATTTTACCTGCTGTGGAGCATGCACTTTGTCTTGCGGAATCACTGTTAACACTGTAGACCCTAACTGGATAAACTGTATCTCGGAGAATGTAATAATTTCATTGATAAAATCCTGCAGGCCTATTTTCTAGTGAATTAATTTTGTTATAAAGTCACTTAATCATTAAAATAAGTTGGGAGTCTTCTAGACCACATAATGAATGAAGAAACAAAAAAATCGTGCCCCAGAAATAGGTAAAAAATTCCAAGTCTAAGCCTACTTGCCGAAAAAGAAAGAGAAATGTATAATGCTGGCTTGGTGCGTATCCAGGCAGCCTGCAACGCCGTTCTTTTGGGTGGTAGCCTAGATGTAGGTCGGTAGGCCTAGTACGAGCCGAGTGACTTGAGTTAGTCCGTCGTGTACGAAATTGATAGCGGTAGGACTCTATTTGTAAACTGATGGATTTTGTTTTTAATTCTGCGGTTTTACGTGCTTCGTTCTGCATTGAAGCGTATAGTCAGTTCGGTCTGACGACCATTTTTACCCGATGTAGGTCTAGTCCTAATCCCTCAGGATGTAACAAATTGTTCGAAGATTGTTTGTTAGAGTCGTCTCGAACCGCTTCCGTGCGTTTAATCTAATTCTGGATTATTATTATTATTGCTATTTATTATTATTATTTTTCGTGATGAGCACATCCAGCCATGTAGTTTTAATATCTCTCATGCAAATGGCTCTGACTCTGTTCCTCTTCAATTCATCTCAAAAGTAGGCCTATATCAGCTTTCAAAGTGCATTGCAATGTGCGCCTGCACGTAAGGACTAAGGAACACAGCCTGCGTTTTCTTTGCCGATAACGGTAACGTAGCCTACTACGGTACCGTCACCGTGCGGCGTACCATTTATCCCGGTAAGAAACGTACGGTTTCACTTGGTCGCACACCGTGTGTTAAAGATTTAACAGAAATCATCGCAGGTCAATAAGTTTACAATTCGAGCATAGGATACCGCTTCAGATTTCCAATGTGATCTTACATAATTTACGCTACCTTCTCGTGATAGCGTTGTGGGATATTTTATAATGAACGCGGGCTTTATGTATTTCTGTTCGAAAGACAAGTGTCTTGTGTGGCTTTTCTACAAAAGATTGGAGCTAAAGAGCGACTTTGGCAGAAGGTTTTTCAGCCTAGATGGTGCCGGTGGTTTGCTTTGTTCATCTGCCAAATCTCCATAAGGATAGAAACTAGTTGTAGCTGCCATTTTCGTGTCCGGCAGTGCCAACTGAGTTGCTCCAAGGTTATTGTATATTCGTTTAATTTAAAATCAGACAATTCCTGGTGACACACCGCACCCGGTCACATGTCAAAAATGTAAAATTAAACACAGAAAAAATAATATAGCATAATAATAAAGTCAAAAAATTAAGTAGCGGCTGCCATAAACAGGCGCCAATCTGTCTGGTTGTTGATGTTAATGTTAGAGGAAAGGGGTTTCTTGAGTAGCCATTATGTCCTGCTAAAGATGCATTCGGAAGGATAAATGCCGATGCTATAGGCTACTCCTGCCAAGATGATCTTAGTATAAGATGATGGATGTTGTAATATGCGCATAGACAAGGTTGTCTTAGTGTCACCTTTCGAGAAGTAGACTCATGTAAGAGCTGTGTGTAGTTCCTGTATAGGTTTATAGCCAACACTTTGCTTAAGGAGAGAATATGCAAGTATTTTATGACATCCATTTATCATCACTTTTTAACAAAGAGATAGGCTATAACAATGAGAACAAAACAAAGCTATGGCTACAAGGTGACTGAATGGAACTATTGGCATGGAAGAGCAGATCAGTTAAATCCAGAGATGCAGAAATATTTACAAATAAACACTTTGACTAAAGTCGTAAATATGCAACAATAATTATCAATGAGAATGCTCTTCGATGAAAGTCAAGATTAGTATGCAAAAATACTCCTGGAAAGGTGGTTTTATTACAACATCAAAAATTCTCAATGATAGGACTTAGGACCTACACTTGATTCGGAACCAGAAGGGCAGTCTCAAACGATGCTTCTTAAGTTTCTAGGTTCAAATAGCATTTCTAACGACAGACAGTTCACTTCTAATCGATAGATACAGATGATGATGGCGCTATACAAATGATTCGCCACAGTTGCGGAAGTGCAACATTCAGGCTATAGGAACTGCAGCCTACGCGTGTATGTAGTTTATGTAAGCGTTGATGCATATGAAAATTGTGGAGTTGAGCAATGTGTTGATTCAGGCGTAGCATGAAACTGTTGTTTTTCGATTGAGACTGGTACAATAAAAAATATTATTCTGTGAATCAATTAAAACTAAAAATTAAAGGAACGCCCACACAAAAGTTTACCTGATTAAAACTGTTGATTTTGCAATAATTAATTATTATAATCTCTTGATTATGAAGATGTCATCTGCGTTTGGTTATGGGTTAATCTATTGAAAAGTCTAAGAACAACAAATTGTCGATGATCTAGTAAACACGAAAATACTCTTATTTTAGATAGAAGTAGGATCTATTGAAGGTGTTTAATTACAAACGATCGTACTTTATTGACTTATTTGACTTATGGCCGTCAGGCGATGCCTTCAGCACGCGTCAGTCGCTTTTCCACAGTAGCTTTCCACTTTTGTCTATTCTGTGCCACATGCGTCGTCTCCTGCATCGACATTCCCAGCGCCTCACAGTCCTCTCTTATCGTATCTGTCCATCTTTTCCTTGGTCTTCCCGTACTTTTATCGATCGTATTTTATATCCATATAAAATTATTATCTTTATAGTCACAAACTATCAAATAGACACTAAATAATTATATCAAAGTAGTTCGAAGACAAAGAAGCAACTGCTTCTGATAGACAACTCGTTCTCAAACGCTGTAGCACATGTACATGATGTTTTGTTCTTGGCATGACTCATGGGGCAGCGGTTAGGCCTATTCTTAACAAAAGGCATTCACAGAGCACCGTCGAATGGGCCTTTCGAAGAATATAATATCATTTAGGCTCCTGATACTAGCGAGCGTCTCTGATTAGCTTATCTTGCATCGGTGCAGTAGGCTATAAATTTCGGTTCAGAATTAGACTAAGTTACCAGCTAGGTCACAGTTATTTAGGTGGATCTTGATTTTGTAAAACAGTTATCCGAAAAGATGCCCCAAACCGCTCCTGCTTTCCACACTGTTAAAGCAAAAAAAATTATTATAAGTAGGCTATTCAGAAATCATATGATACCTTAAAATTACGGTAATTGATAGGCTCAAACACTCCTCTTTTACATGTAATGCGCAGAGAATAGATTTGAGAGTCTTCACCGAGGCGGTAGACTTGTAGAGAACCAGGCCAGTCCTCGCGAAATTCCTCGGCACCATGTGCATTGTGCACGTGTGCTCTCCAGGCTGTGGTGTGATCGCGTGAGTGATTCGAAACTTTGAAACGAAAGTATGCTGAGCATAATAATTTTTATGCTCTCCATCACACTGAAACTCTATAAATTAGTGAAAACTTTACGATGATAGTTTTCTGATCAATGCTTCTCGATCAAACTGGTCAGGTATTTGGCTATTACTCGTATCATCAAGGCGCCTGTAGAACTGTGCTGCCATTGGGATATCGTATGCACAGCCATCCGGACACAAGTCAAGGTATAGGCCATAGAAATAACAGTAACGGAAATCACTCAACTCATCTGAAAAGCCGACATCCTTGCCATCTGCTTTTTTCAAACGTGTTTGGTCAGCGCCCGGCAGTTGTAATGTTCGCCGTCTAAAGGAAGGCATGAAGTAACACGGATACATGTCATGTCGAGAAAATTCCATGAAACAGAACATGATTCTCTCGACCCAGAAGGTGAGTTCCTCTGGCGTTATTTCTTCATCCTTTTTTGCACCGCTTCCATTTGGGGCATTAAGAGCCTCAATGCAATATAGAAGACAAGTCTTCAGTTGATAAGTATCGCTCAACGAATCAGGTAAATAAAGCACCATTTTGCAAACCATATATGCTGCCTTTATTAACGGCGAACTTTCCTTTATGATTCGACTTTCAAGTGGTGCGAATGAAATTCTGGAATATGTCTCGGAACACATAAAATGAGTACCGCGGGGCTTGAAGACACCATCACCAGGCCGATGAAAGACGAATGTACAACCGTCTCTTTTTACAGCTGGCAGTGCGTCTTCTGGCCAAAAATCTTCCACGTAAATGCAAGCAACAATGTCAATTGATATTTTGACAAAAAGAAAGTCACCTTCTCCATCCTCGACCGGATTAATCATTCTTAGTTGTACAGTCTTGTACAGACCACGTGGATTCCCGTATTTACTGCCGTATTTGTGTTTCATGTTCCAATCGAACTGATGTTCACTTTGCCAGAGATCGGGATCACTTAAGACATCTTCTAAAATAATTTTGAATCTAGAATCCACTTCGTCAGTCAACAAACAGTGATCTGAGCTGAAGAAACTGTCAAATCTCTCGTCAATCTGACTCTCTGTGTCCTCACTTTTCTTCCTCCTCAGTTCAAAGTATCCTCCCGGTCCCAGTGGGTGTGGAAATGGGTCACAGATTTGACTGAATTTATTTAGTCTGAAGTTAAAATCAAAGTCCGCTGAAAGGATGACTTTCGTTTCTTCTTTGGCGCTACCGACTAAAATCGGTTGGCATTCAAATCGTCCGTCCTTTTTCTTTATGCCATCCGCCAAACGCTCAATGAATCGATGTATTAATAGATTTAGTTGACTCAGGCGTCTATTGAGGAGAATAAAACATTTATGAGTCCATATCCACCAAACAGCCTCTTCTGGCGATTGTCCAGGGCGAGGTGATTGGGAGTGAATTCTAATCGTTTCCAGTAGTTTCCGCCTAGATAATTCTGTCACGTGATTTGTGTTGAATACTTGCGCAATATCATCAGATGAGTAAAGACTCATGTTTCCCCAATACACTGTTTGGAATTTATTGATGATCGCCAAGTCTCGTAGTCGTTTGAGATCTCGGGGTGTATTTCCAAAGTTGTCTCTTGCTTTCTCATCCGCTCCGTATTGGATGAGGAGTTGGTACCGATCGTTTACTTCTGCGTAATGTAAAGGGATTTTGCCGTAAATATCAACCGCATTTACTTGTGAACCTATATCTAATAACACCCTCATTGCATTGTGATAATAATTGAAGGGCTTGGAGCAATAACAAGGTAAGTCGACATACCTATGTCTTGCGAAACAGTATGCCACGGTGAGCGGAAGATGGTAATCTATAAACCCTGTGAATTTTGTACAGATCTGAATAGTTTTGAGCGCTGTTTTTCAAAAAACGTTATGTCAACATAACATGTTATTGCGCACCCGACAGAGTTCGACCATAACTCTAATGCAATATCAGGGTATGACAACATACACTGGCGTGTTTTTTTGCAAACGTTCTATTAGCGCCGGTGCAATAATGAGGTTATTTGACATAACCTGTTATTGCTCCCACTTTCGTTTGAATTGGGCTATGTCCGTGCTCAAGAATAGTGTATGTTGCGTTACCGTACACCACAACGACGCACGTGACAGCGAATTTCATAATAATCCGACATTTTTATTGAGATCAGTACTGTTGTAACCTATGCGAAAATGAATCGTGAAAAACTATTAGCTTCGTTAGGTCGTAATTTTTTTACAGTCTCTAAAAACAACAGAGGTTGGTAAGGTGTAGTTTTAGATATTATGTTTGATGGTTTAGGCAATAGGCCTACGTTTAATACTCAATTTGGCATTGTGTATCGTCGACTTAAATCTGCGCTCGACAGTCTAGGCTACCCAGAACTGAAAGTGGTTTGAAAAAGTTGCCGGGTCTGAGTAAAACAACGGAATTTTTGTTTTGACCTGAAAACTTTTCTGGCGACTTTTTTTAGTCAATCGCACCGAATTTTCTATAAACTCAATAAACTGTACCAATTTCTTTCAGGATTTCGTAATTGGTATAGTCACAGTGTGACTGTTAAATATTTGACTCGGCTGACGGGCTGAGACCCGACAGCGGCAGGTCACGAAAATCGATGTCATGTCCCGGATTGATCCCAGATTGCCTCTGAATTTTGTGTAGATTTTATCTTCACCAACAGTACTGTTCTTATTTTCGCACACTTAACTGGCGCTGGGTTGAAGTATTAAAAACTTTACTACCCACTCCCCAAGCGTAGGTGCTATCATTCCAACGCTTTTTGACAAAGATTGTTATAGTATTAAAAATGATTTGCGAGTCTCACAATCGCAACAGCCTTGCACCAAGTGTATTAAAGATGAACAGTTGGCAAAGGTTGATTTCAACACAATATGTGCTGCTGAAAGATAAATTTTAACTTTTTCAGCTTTAGAGGTTAAAAAATCATTACAAGAAGCAGATGCAATTTCGGTTGATCAAATTTGTTATTGATGAATCCAATGAAATGTTGAAACAAAATGATGATGGCTCTTATTTTGTAAAAATGAAAAGTCTGAACCGCGATACAAAGATCTGATATTGCATACAATTTCTACGGTTATGTCATTAAAACGTCATGTCACACTGCTTTTGAATATTTTATATCTCGACAGTAGGCCTACTACAGTTATGGTGACTTACAATCTTCTTGCACGATTCTCGAACTGTGTAATAGAGACAGTTTGGTGCAATAACAAGGTATGTCGACTTATACCACATAATATGTGTGGTATTGCAGCTGCTAGAAAACACTTTGTCGACATAACCTGTTATTGCACCAGAAATTATACCAATGACGGAGTATTCATGCTGCAATAACACGATATGAAGCAAAATGTGTAAAAAATAATAATAATTTCATAGTTCGCACTGTATAATGTGACAATTTCGTTAAAGACTATTTTAAGGTACATATTGCTCAAAACAGCTTGTTGATATGTTGTCAAATGGCTTAGATACAGCAGTTTGAAGCGGTAAATCTTTGAAGTCGATTTCCCAACATTCATGATTTTCGACATACCTTGTTATTGCTCCAAGCCCTTCAATTATAATCTTGTCTTGACATGATAGCGGCGTAGTGAAGTGGAGTTCTTCCCTTATTATCTGCTGCAGTGGCTAACTCTCTAAAATTCTCTGGACTCAGTAAAATTCCATTGATCATGAAGTCTAGTTCTTCCTTTTCCTGTTCGCTTTCTTTCGATTCGGCTTCAGCTTCACATATCCTCTTGCCTCTGGTCACTGTAATCCCAGATTCAGAAGTGAAATCTAAAATGAGGGATATGATCAGTCGATGAAGTGGATTACGACCTCTGTTGTCAACTCTTGCAATTTTCATCGGTGCTTTGTCTTCTGGTTCTTGTGACTTTCGAATTGCTCCGTGACTCTCAAGTGCTTTGAAAATCGTCGAATTAATTCGATTGGAAGACTTCAATGCCAAATCAAGTGGCGTATTTCCTCTGAAGTCTGTGGCATTCACGTTAGTTTCATCATTATCTAACAACAATTTTACCACTTCTTCTCTAAGTCGAATGGTCTCCTCGCTATGTTGAAGATGACTTTGTAGCCGGTCAATAATAAGTGTATGTGGATCAACGGTTTCTCCTCTAAATCTCAGCTTATCCATGTTTCTCGTCTTAATACAATTAAAGCCGTCGAAATATCGCTTACGAATACCTTTGCAGCAGAAATAAAAATCGAACCAGGTCCTATTTGGCTCATAGACAACAGCGTGCAAAGCAGTAAACCCGTAATTGTCGCACAAATTAACGGCAGCTTTATGGCATAAAAGCAGACGCACAACTGAGACATGATATCTCTCAGCTGCTTTAATCAAAGCAGTTTCCCCATAGGTGTCTCTTGCGTCAAGATCGAGTTTCATTCCTGACTTCTGCTCCCAGTCAAATAACACTTGAATGACGTCACAATAACCTTTATTGGAAGCAATTATCAGAGGCGTTTCGCCGTAAGAATTCTTCACATTGAAGTCGGCGCCTTTTCCCAATAACAATTGTATGAAGTAGATCAGCTGAATCTTTTTAACTGGCTCACTACGAGAATAGTATGCCGGTATGTCATTTATCACATCGTAAATGGGAGTTTCCCCGAGTGCGTTCTGGTGGTTGACATTAAATTTGCTCGACTTAATCAGTGCTTGTGCAATTTCTTTGATGTTTTCGAAATAAATCTCGTATAGTTCATCGTCACTTAGATTTTTCGCGGTTTCATTATCATTTTTGTAATCTGTTACCTTGTAATAGTCGGTCCTCGAGCGTATCAATTGTTTGAAGCTTTTCCTAAGATCCTCCTCTGAATACGTACCTTGGTCTGCATTGAGCAAAACCTCCACCATTTTTGGTTGCGCCGATATTACCGCGAGATCGAGAGCAGTCTTGTTTTGACGGTCTCCCCACATCTCCAGTGACTTCCGCTCTTCTGTCCACACAATTCCAGCCGAAACGTGTCGGCCATCGGATCTCAAAAGTTCAATTGGCTGGATGCCACTGGTTTCAATCACGTTTCTTATTGATTTGCCAGAAATCCTGCGGGTGTGTTTCAAAATAACCTCAACAACGTCTGTGTAGCCTTTTCTCAAGGCAACGTGCAATGGTGTCTCTTTGTCATTTGCCAGCACGAAATCGCAAATTCCGCGACCCAGTAATAGATCCGTGAGATCTGCGTGACCATTCACAGCTGAAAGGTAAAATGGTGTTTCCTTGAAATCTTCCAATGCACCTACTGTGGCATTGTTGTTGAGTAAAATCTCAACGATAGAAGTGTGACCATATCGGGACGCTATATAAAGTGCACACGTCTTGCTAGGAGAATCTGCGCCGTTAACAATCAAACTCTTTACAATGTCTGCATGTCCACGCGCTACTGCGGCTGTGAGTGGTGGTCCGTGAAATGTGCCACGCGCATTGACATCTGCATTGCGGTTTAACAACAATTGCACAGTTGTTAAGTGGCCGTTTTGCGCCGCCAGATAAAGCGAAGTCAAGTCCAGGTCATTTCTGGAGTTAATACTTGCGCCATTGCTTAGTAGAAGATTGACGACGTCAACGTGACCATTCAGAGCTGCATAATGTAAAGGAGTGTTTTGCTTTGAGTCCAGTACATCGACATTCTCTGACGCCCTCAGCAAACGTCTAACAGCCTTCGTATCACCACGTTTAGCTGCAATGTGAAGCCGACTGAGGCTTTGAACTTCACCATTCGCACAGGCGGACAGAACATTACCCATCTTATCGGCTTCGGGATCTGCGCTTACGGGTTGCAATGTCCAAAGTGGTTTTGCGCTCTGTGTTCAATGCATTCGATAACGACACGAGTAAACGTCTAACACCCTTAATATCACCAAGTTCAGCTGCAATGTGAAGCGGATTAAGGTTTTGTTCTTCTTTCTTCTTATAATAACAGTAGATTTGGTGAATCCTCCTTCTAACAAGCTTCAGATTCTGTGGTAACCAGGGGCGCAACCACGAACTAGAAACACGGGAGGCCTAAATAGAATTCTGAGTCGGATGAAAGCCTTCGCGGACAGGGCGGGATTAAGGCATGTCCAACATGTTCGGCCGAACAGAGGCCCCGCACTTTATGGCCCCCCACACATAATTTTATAATAGGAATATTTTTCATCATTGTTAATAATACTGTAATAGCAAAAATGAGTTTAAGTCTCTGAGCATAATTATTGCAAAAATATTCGAAAACTACTGTTTTTAACATTATTATAGCCTACAACTTTTGCCCATGTGTGGGGGGCACTTATTGGACTTTCTATTACCAGGCAGATTGATCATGAAATCAGCCAGAAATGCTAGTAAGAGTTATAAGTTTGATTGCTTATTTAAACACTTAACACCTGATCAGATCGGAACTCAATGAAATGGCGTCATTATAATAATTATTATTATGTATGCTGGGGGCTCAGTTACTCAGTAGGCTATGCACTATGCACACTGATTTTACGAATTCAAACAATCAATCGCATACATTTATATAGTGCCAATTTAAGATTTCACTCAGAGGCGCTCCTAACCCAGGCCTGGTCAAAAACAAAAGCCTTAAGAAGACGAAAGAAAGAGCCTGCAGAGTAGTGGGAAAGCCAGTGAGACTATTCCAGATAGCTCGACTCACTACCAGGAATGCACTTCGCTGCATAGTGACAGTAGGCGAAAAAGTGGCACGGAAGTCCCCACAGGTAGCTGAGCGCTGTGAAAGGCGTCCCATGCAAAGAGACAGAAGCCGGGGTGAAAAGCTCACACTGGTAAGATGGAGCTTGAGCCAGAGTCTACCACTGGCGAAAGCACGGAAATATATATTAGTTTGTGAGAAGTGGCGGTGCTACACCAGGGCAAATCAGGGCAATACCTTGGTAATAAAAACCTTTGCCCTGCCACGGTAGTTGCCCTGCCGCAAGATTGCCAGAAATTTTTTCGGCCATTAATTTATTTGGGGCATAAAATCGCTTCTGTGCTGTTTGCTTGTACCAGCGCACTGGTTATATGCCCTGGTTAGAAAACTGTCCGACCATGAATCGCTTTAATAATCATTCTTAAGCCGTGAAAGACTATACTTTAACACTTGACTGAAATACTAAAAGACATGTTGATATTGTAAAAATAGAAGTAATGAATTTATAATAGACGTATGTTTAATCGTTGAATAAGCCTACAACACGTTTGTTTAGCATTGCCATCCTTCTGTAAGGATGGGGCCCACAGTTTTACTGAATAGAGCCCCACATTTCTTAATCCGACCCTGTCCTCGGAAAACTCGTAACTCGAAGGCACAAAGCTCTTGACAACTAATGACTTGGAGAACAGTGCTTTGCGCCGACCTTATAATTTCGGCGTCGGCGCGTCGGTCGTTTTTGTCGGCGGCGCTCCGATCAACAAAAGGCGGCGGCGGCGTCAGCGAAATGTCGGCGTTGGCGGCGCGACGCGGTGTCGTGGACATGGGCGCCCGCACATAGGGGCAAGAGGGGGCACTTGCCCCCCTGGAAAATTGAAACCTATTTTTTACAGCTACTTTTGGGGTCTATAACAAATTTCTTCGCATTTGGGAATCAAAAAACCTATTTTAAACTAATACTTCTCGAGTTTTTAAACAAATTTCTTTGCAAAAAGAAACAATTCATATTAGAAATTTTAAAAAGGGAAACTGAGAAATTTATATCAAGAAACCTCTATGAAAAATACCCATGCATGTTCTTAGCTCCCTGCTTTGCATTTTTTGACCTCTTGCTATAAATATTTTTAATCTTGACCATCGTGTTTTGCCCCCACCTGAGAAAATTTCTGCGGGCGCCCATGGTCGTGGAGCAAAAGAAGATACTGCCCCAAGATCGATCCAAGGTCAGTCGGAAAGTCCCTTGTCAGGGCCCTCAAAAGTCAGAGGGGCGAAGGTTTTCTGAGGCTGATGAAAGATAATGAAGTTGGAGCAAAAATTTACAGGTTACTTTTAAAAGGTAAAACCAGAGCTCGGTTTGAGGAGCGTCGTCATTTTCCATTTTGGTTACAAGCGCCGTCATAAGCCTGGTCGCGCACCGAACTAATTATGGCTTGATTGGATGGAAGACTCTATAAAGGCCTACATGATTAGATAGACAATTTCAGTTTTTATTGGATAGCTTCAATGTGATTTAGAAAGAGTTTAGTGAATTTAGTGGGCCTAGACCTAGCTTTTTCGAGTGTTATTTTAGCCACAATTTCGAATTCCAATTTTAGCAAACGTCCGGAAAGCCGCCCCACCCGCTCTTTAGTCTAGTTGGGTGACACGTTCCACGGGTCTCATACAGTGGTTGCGCTTATGGTTGTAACGTCCTTCTCCTCAACTTTAGATCATGAGC
Source organism: Lumbricus terrestris (assembly GCA_949752735.1). NCBI lineage: Eukaryota > Metazoa > Annelida > Clitellata > Crassiclitellata > Lumbricidae > Lumbricus > Lumbricus terrestris. The sequence continues at coordinate 23,207,847 of OX457048.1, forward strand.
GTGCGTTCAAATTTTGAAGAAGTAAGCTTACATATAATTATGCTCACTTATTTCAGATCCTTTTGATTCGTAACGTCTAGTTTAGTCACCAGTTCAATATTATTCGCAGTTCGCCTTCGATTCGCAGTTCAGTTTTACAGCTGGTCGTGTTTTGCCAATGTCAACTGCGTTTGATAAATGGATCAGGAGTCTTTGACGCTGATTTCTAATGCATTGTTGAAAGGTTCAGTTTTCCATTCATAACCAAGCATTCTAGAGTTGATCATTATCTGCAAAAGAGAGTAGGCCACACGATAATTATATGGTAAATAACTGAACTAATGTCCACCTAAGATCTATCTGATGCACGTATCTACGAATGTCTGTGTATACCAGGTAATAGTGAGATTTGGATGAATCGGTCTGCTTTCAAAATCGCCATCACAAAACAGAGGTCATTAAAAGAGCGATTAAATTCGAAGATTTTCATTTTTAATGCACGAAATGGCGTAACAACCTAGCGTACTAGCCCCGGGGGCATGCATGGATAATGGAGCTCGGGACCCTACCTATTAACGACACTAAAGAGTGACACTATTATTATGAGACGGCTATTTAAAATTGCAGTTAGTTTTTTTAAAGAAAATCAAACGCTATAGTCAATGATTCGTAGTTCAGGGCACATCAATTATAGATCATGGGAAAGCAAGAAAACAATAAAATATAATTATGGCCTAATATTGAAATGCACTTGCCAATTTGCAATATACATGTAGCTTCTTTAGATAAGATGAGAAGCACTATCACTCTCTCCTAACTTTCATGTTTCCATTTGAGAAGGTGCAATTTTCCCATTTCTAACGGCACTAAGAGCATTGGTTCACCAACACCGCCATTCTTTTCGCTAGGACGTAATTTTTAACTTTCTTACACGAATAATCTCAATATTTCAACAGAACTCAACTTTCTTTTCTCCAGGAGGTAGGCTTTTCCTCCGTCTTACATGTCTAAGCTCAATATTACAGCATCAAACAACCGTCTGTTCACAGAAGACACTCATTTTTTACTTTCTTACATAGGATACCAGCAAACATAATAATTTCCGCGCATTGGTTAAATTTTGTGTGACAGAGATAGTGGGAAATGAAATAAGCTTTGCCACAGAACGAATTTTGAGATGCAGAAATGTTTAGATATGATATGTGAATAAAGCACACAGGTGAAAAAAATATAAGAATTGCTGGAATCAGAGCAATTTTCATGCAAAGGTAAAAAGTTGAGAAGCACTTAGATGTCAAAAATACACGAATTGACCAATTTGTGAGCGGGTGTGTTCACATGTGTGATTGTATGTGTGTGTTTGCATGTGATCATACATGAGTAGACATGAATTTGTACGTTTGTGTGGGTGTAAATCGTTCTATGCGGGATCGTGTCTGCGTGAGTGTGCCTGTTTCTATGTGTTTGTGGGGGTATGTGTGTATGTGCTTGTATGTTTACACGATTGTATGTGCATTTGCACGTGTGTTTGCATGTTTGTATGTGACCTTGACCAGGGTGCTTCATCGTGATCAGGGGTGCTCCATCGTGACCAGAGGGTCCTCGACCTTTATCGTCGCGATCAGAGGGAACCTCGAGACGACCAGGGTACCTCGTGACGACCTTGGGCCCTCGTGATGACCATGGGCCTCGTGACGAGGCCCCGTGACAGGCATGGACCAGAAGGAGATGTTCTACTACTATCATCATCATCATCATCATCATCATTATCATCAGTCCTGACGCCAGAGAGTTGGTGGTGATGGGAATGGATAAATGACTTCTGTTGCCCCGCTAATTTATCAAGTCAATTGATAATAAGTCCTCATTTATGTATTTTCTATCCATAGTAGTCTTGGTAAGCCTTTTTCGTTTTCTTTCGTATCTTGCAAGTAGTCAATTGAGTCGAATTTGGCCAATTGATATTCTTTTTTCTTGCTCAAACAATCGTTGAAAAACTTATCTAACAGATACTTAGCTCTGTCCAATATCGTCGTTTCTTATTTTCCGTGCTCTTGAATTCCTGCCATCAAGTTATTTCTGCAGGAAGAATTATTTTCTCATTCTGTTTTCACATTTCTAGTATTCAGATCTGTATCGGAACATCGGTTCGTTTCGTATATTTTTCATCTTGGTCTTAATTTTGATCATCATTCCAAATGCCAATTCTCGTTTGTATAATATTATCTTTAACGTTGTTGCTATCTGCATCTATTACCCTTCTTAGATGGCACAACGGCCCTAAACGAATAATTATTGTTTAGGCCTAATTTTCTCAATGACTTAATAATTGTTATCATTTGTCCACCCTCGTTATAGGGTTGTTGCGCCGCAATATAGGGTTTTAATGCACGTTGATTGTTTCTGATTGCTAACTGAATTCACGAAAATGGAATAAACAAATATCGATAAGCAACACAGCGTAGGACTGTTTAAAACCTGGGAATGGCGTTTTGTATGCATTTCGTCATTATGACATAATAATTTTCTGTTTTGTTTGTCTGCTAACAGCGCTAATATAATATTTCACAACAAGGGCAGCCTAATTATTTGTTTGAAGATGTTGTCTTTCTACTCACCAATAAAGGATTTTATTTTAGTCTACATCGCAACTGAACAAATCGCAATGGCACAGTTTGTCACATTTCACGTGAAGGCGCAAGCGGCTACATCCTCTTCCACATAAGCTTAATTAATTTATCCGATGTCATGAAACACTTCAAGACCAGAGCCATGCGCCGACTCGAGAGTGTCGGCGGCGGCGCGCCGGTCATTTTTGGCCGGCGGCGGCGCGCCGACCAACAGAAATCGGCGGTGGCGGTGCCCACGAAATGTCAGCGTCGGCGGCGCGGCGCGGCGTCGTGGGGTTAGTGCTCCAGCGTCGCATGCATATTTTAATAGTTGTTACACAAGCAACTTATATTATAAAGATATGAGTGTTCAGCAATTATTTTTGGCAATTATCTGGTCTTAAATTAATGTTCACGAGAAGCAATTATTCTCAGAATAGACGTTCAATTACAAGATTCTACAAAGGCTTGATTGTAAAACCACATGACAGGATTTTCAAATTCAAGCCTCCAGCTTGCGTAACCTAATAATAGAAGCTAAAGAACAGCTTGCACAGTGGCGGCGCTACCTGCCTATTTTACTATTGACCTGCCTTATGACCCGCCACAAATTCTTTGGGTTTTTATAAATTCTCATAATGGATGAATAATGGCTGGAAAGTGAAATTTTTGGAAAAGTCGTTGAATTATTGAAACAAAAACCGCTTCAAGTTGTTGTTCAACAATTATATAATTAGATATAAGATTTTTTCACAAATTATTTATTTATCCTTTTCTGTCAAAAAACAAAAATTGAACAATTGAGTCTTCACGTTTTGGTCAATTGCCTTTGGTCAAGTGTATGCTGCGACATGGGCCTGGTCAGATAGGTCACATATAGACGGGCATATTAATGTTCGAAAGCTTGATTACCCATTTCACTTATAATATAATAGGCTAGGCCGCTAGGTCACGGTCAGCGTGGGACTTTGATACTGGCGAAAAAATATGAATTAGGTGGTAACTGGCTGGCAAGAAGAATCGCAAGCCTGCAAACGCGACCAATCGCATACATAAAATTACAAAGCGCCACTTCATTGCAAAATTATAGTAACGTGTATCCTATTACTAGAGGGCAGACTTTTCTTTGCCATCCTAGCGTATGGTCAGACTATCAGGCAAGAAGGCATATACGGCATAACAATTCACTTACGCCTACCTGGAGTTATTTTTACCTTCTTTGCTGCCATAATTCAAACCGAATCACAAAATCTACAACAGCTTAAACGCTAAGCGCTCTTTTCCAAAAGTCAATATATAGATTTCATTGCATTGACGCAAAACCGGTGGTGCCAGGAAAAACGAAGTTGATAAGAAAAAGATTCTATTTCGCACTGACGCAACATTTTTTCGCGAAATCATGCAAGAGATGAAAAATGCAACAAAAAAATAAGCTGATCAACGTAGCATCGGCGGCGCACCGACAAATTTTCGGCGGCGGCGGCGCGCCGACCCCAAAAAATCGGCGGCGGCGGCGGCGCCCACTAAATGTCGGCGGCGGCGCGGCGCGGCGCGGCCGGCGCAGGGCTCTGTTCAAGACTGCTATATACCAGGTAGCCACTTTCGCCTTGTTCTGTCCTTATGCAGCCGATAAGACGCAATCAGCAATCCATCATGACATAGGCCTAGTCACTGTCCTCTCGGGTGTACGTTATCTGGTGAAAATCATCCTCCACGTTTAATGATCCGAATATTTGTTGACGGCGGCGCGGCGTCCACAAAACATTGAGTGCAATTATAGACGGGCTCCACTTAAACGCACAATCAAATCAACCGATATCCAACCTTCGTCAGTAGGAAGTTCATAAACGAGAACAACGGCTGTGTAGGTCTACAGTTTTATGGTTAGTTACCCAGTGCCAACTTCCTGAGTCGCAGCGTGTAAATCGTATAACGTTTGCCTTAAGGATTCACATGCTGATGCAATCGACACGTCTAACTTCAAGTCCATAAAATTTTTGCATCAATCTATCTCAGAAATCGTAATCATAGGCTACGAATTTCTATAGCGCTCACCAAAGCCGGGTCATGGAAATAACTTGTTCACAAGCGCTCAGTCAATGCATGATCGATAGGCAAGACGTCAAGATAGTGTAAGAATTGTGGGAAAAATAGCTGGGGTTGGACCATTATCCACTTGAAATTGAGGTGTGAAAAACATACTTTACTATGGGGGTCTAAAAATGACTGGGAGTTGAAACCCCAACCCCGGCAATTCTCACCCTACGTCAAGATCCGAAGAGTTAATCAGACTGCAAGGGCATGATGATGTTCGGATTTGAAATGGCTCTGGAAGTCGGGGAATGGAGCGATCAGGATAGGATCCGTGATAGGGAAATGTTTTCAATTTGGAGTGATAGATTTGTAGAGAGATAGCGAGATAGGCCTACTGGAAAGAACTCTTTTCATATGCAACAAGAAAGCAACCATTTTGTGTGGAAAGTAATCCGCAGATGATCCAGTTCTAAACCTCATCTCGGGAACCAGCTTCTTCACATGGGCTTATTCAAAACAAATCGAATGCGGAAGAGCTGAAAAATTAGGCCTAGGCCTACTATACGCGCAAAAAGCTAGTAGACCTACGTTCCGCTCTTGGCTCTAGAATGGAGCTAAATGAGTTAGAAATTTCCGATTGCAATTGTTTGAGCTAATTAAGACTAGTGTTACGATTAGGTCTAATCACAAACAGCGTGAATGATTTTAGTTAGGTCTATTCATTAGGTTTATTTATTCATTTATTACGAGAGCTTGTATGTATATTGCGTTTTTAAAGTGTCTACTCCTGGGCGCTTACAATCCCGAGCGTCTAAATCGGACCGTCTAAGGTTTAGAGGTTCAGGGTAACTGAGCTCTATGTTGAGAGTAAATAATTGACTAACATTAGGCCTATTGTGTGTACAGATCTCGTGGACGGTCCTTAATTGACGTAACCTTACATCATTGTAAGGGGGAAATGCATTTCCCATTTTCAAGTACTGGCGGAATCATTATTAGTACTGTGATTGGTAAACTGCTTCTTTGTGTAGGCCTAATTAATCATTTAATTGTTAGGCTATGCCTAGCATTGTGGCCAATTAAAAATTTTCATTAAGTCAGTCAATCATTATTGAAAGTAAAAGAAAGTCAAGAAACATTGCAACAATTTACTAAACCAATCTACGAAAAAACTTCGGTGAACCCCAAAAAAATTGCAAGAAAGCGTTTTACAAGATCGATTCATTTCCGAGACACTTCCGCTTGTCATGAACCCAAAAGTTCCGTTGACGAACTTCTCGGAAACGCTTCCGATCGCTGCCATTTTTGTTTTCTTGCAGTGTCACATTTGCAAAGTTGGTTCCACTGCTTTCCGTTACTTACAATATGCTTAGTTGGAGTCAGAATTCATGTTTCCATTGCATACATCACTTCACTTATAGCAATTTCAATATTCTGGCCGCCATTTTGGTTTCTTCTAGTGCTACATACGTGTCTTTGATTTCATTGCATGCCTAGAACCCTAACATCTCAATTTAAATTTAAAAATCGCGTTCATATCACATACAATACCCGACTTGCAGCCTCTTTAAACAATAGGCCGCCATTTTGGCCGCCATCTTGTTTTCCCATGCAGCCGCTAAAAATCAAGCTTGCTAACCATGATTTTCGTTCTCAGAAGGGTCAAATTAGTCTAGAAAAGCATGTTACCAAATTGTTGCATGATCTGCTTCTATCAGTATCATTACCAGATTCCAGGCCTCGTCCTGTTGGCGGCCATCGTTTTTCCCGCCAAAATTAGACCACTTGCCGTTGTCCGATTTCTTGTAACTTTTGGTATGTTCAACACCAGACCCAATATACCAAAAAATCATCATAAAACGCCTTCTTACAATTTTGGGGATCATTTCGTAGATTGACCCGACTATGCAACCTTTTGAAGCAATTATAGGCCACCATTTTGGCCGCCATCTTGTTTTCCCATGCAACCGCTAAAAATCAAGCTTGCTAACCACGATTTTCGTTCTCAGGAGGGTCAAATTAGTCTAGAAAAGCATGTTAGCCAATTATTACATGACTTGCTTCTAACAGTATCATTTCCAGATTCCATGCTTGGTCCAATTGGCGGCCATCTTTTTTCCCGCCAAAATTAGACCACTTGCCGTAGTCCGATTTCTTGTAACTTTTAGTATGTTCAAGACACCATAAAATCGTCACAAAACGCTTTCTTGCAATTTTGTTGGGGTCATGTCGTAGATTGACCCGACTAAAAGTATTGGCGCAGCAATTAGCAATATTTGAATGAGAAACCGAAACGCTGGCTCGGCGTGTAAGAGCGCACGAGCAGTCCGCCATATTTGCTCATGTGGTCGGTCGGAAGAGTCGAGAGATATGGGTTTCTACCGAGTACCGTCGTGTAGGTCTACAATATCGATTTTTGTTAACCTTCAACGTTTTGAACATACAAATTAATGTCATGTCATGTCAATCGCCGACGCCGCGCGACGGCTGGCCACATGCATGGACTAATAGCTCTCCCTTGCCGTTTATACAAATCAATAGCCTAATAATAATAATATCAATAAGAAAATAACGTGTCAACCATCGACTTTGGACTAGAGTCCGTTGTATGGGTTTTCCGTGTTTGAGGGACCTTGCCATTGGTATCTCTTCCAGTATTATTTTTTTATTCGAGCTAAGTTTCGTTTTCGTTTGACTGTTTGATCCTAATTGACTCTAGTCTCATTTAGATTTGCGCAGGCAGCGTCTTCGATGGGAGCTATAAAAATTTTCGTAATGAATAAATAAATGAATGAATTAACGATGCAATTGCATTTTGATGTTGCTCATCTTACAAGTTCATAAGGACACGCATGCCTCGGTGTCGCAGATGCAATCATTTTGCGGAGCATTTGTGCACGAAGGACTTGCTCACGGTCCCTACGAACTGTACTCAGTGTCACAGTGACAGCTTCAGACGAGGATGAAACCTGAAGGTCTACTCTCCGCGTTACAGACCGACCGCCGCTCTGACCAGTCGACGACCGTAAGGGTTACCACAGGTGAACGTAGGCTAAACCTCTGACTAACTTCTGAATCTCCTATTAATAATTATGAAACATTGTAGCAACTCCTCAAAAGCGCTAAGTGCATGACTCAACACGGGATCTCAACATAGTCATTGTGAGTCTTAACATAATAATTAAGTAAAATTAGAAAAAAAGTTATTTGAGCAGAATTTCAAAGGGCAGCTCGACTGCAAGTTGGATGATTTCTTCTTTGTGATAAAGAAAAGCACTCGTTTTGACGCACAGCAGCGAGGGACCAGACGATCGCCACGGGCGAAACAGAGAATGCAGTGTCCGGGGATCTGACTGAGCTGAAACTGACAGAAACAGCTTTCACATGCCTGATGGAGAAGAGCCAATCGTGACAATTATATAATTACCCACTAAGTGAAAGCCACTTTAGGATGACTTACATATATACTCGTAACCATCATCAGGTTTTCCTCTCGCTATTTGAAATATACTGTTGCATCATTGTATGTTTTTCTACAGTCATATTATTTATCATCATTATATTCCGAAGCATTTTCTAAGTACATGTAGGCTCGAATAAACATGGAGGTATACAATCATTATCAAACGGAAAAAACGCGATTATCTATGCGAGTGAAAATAGCGATAGTGTTTCTATTTCTGCATAGAATGGTAGAATACTGGTATCGCATGCTTTATAGAAGAGCCTAATGGTGCAGAGGACACAAGAATGAGCAAGTCATTTCACTTTTTCACGAAGAGAACCATAATTATTAAGTCTTATATTGTGTGGACAACCTTCTGCGTTAATACAAACAACAATGTATCCTTGAGCGGACAGTGCAAGCTCGTGATTCAACTCTCTTAAATAAATCACCTTTCTGAAGCAAACTTACACATAATTATTAGATACAGCCTACAGTAACTGCAATAGGCCCTACTGAATCGGGCGTAGCCAGTTGCACACGGACACTATAATTATGATTAGGCAGATTTACTCTCATATTTTAGCGGTTAAGTTCTATTCACTCCGATGTTCATCCTACAAGAAATGGATCGCGAAAGACTTCTTCTACAAATTTCTGGAAGCCTAGGTACAAAATCAGCATAGTAGTATGGGTAGGCCAGGGTAGCTACCATTGTGGGGCGCGGTGGTGCAGTGGGTATACGTTCACACTTTACAGCGTGAAGGTTGCAGGTTCGAATCCACCTCAAGTCGCCGCGTAGGGACCTTGGGCAAGTCCTTTACTTGAAACTCCGATTCAGCGTCCGCAATTGTGAGTTAAAATATAATGAAGATTTCGCAGTTAAAACAGATAATCTTCAGACTAAAAATTGCATGCAGAACGCATGAATACATTGAATAGGCAACTTGTTTCAAACTAACAAATTCGCAAGCACATTATCTTGATTCTGAAGCAAGTAAAGCTCATCTGCGTTTTGAACTTACATAAACTCTAAAACTTTAAGTTGACCTAGCACAAACGAAAATACTCGCGAGAGACAACTTAATCAAATCAAATCTAATTAGACCTACAAGATAATTTTATGACCACATAACATAATAACAAGTTTATGCATGGGTCAAAATTAGGAAGATTAAGGTTTGTGAACCTAAATTTATCAAATAAGTAACAGTCGCAGGAGATAGTATCGCAATGAGTAATTGGGAGCAACAGGCCTACCAAAGTCCCAGTAACAGGGCCAATTTATCTTTGGAGAAAAAATTGAAGACGACAGAAGCTTTAAAAGTGAGCAAGATATAAGAAACACCAACTATAGTTTGACAACGAGTAACATAATAGAAAACACAAAAATGAATGACAAACTTAACTAACTTTATCAACGGCTATAATGCGTGCTCAAGTGTGTGTGCTCGTAACAAATTGTCAAGCTTGAACCATGAGAGGCTAGTAAATTAAAACCAACCAACGCGAAGATACTTCTATTTCGGAAACAAATACTGAAGGCCATTGCTCAAAATTGAACATGCAAGAGCGTTTAATCACAATATTATTACTAGCTTATCTATAGCTTAAACCTACTTATCAAATTTTCAAGTAGCACAAGTGTAAATATTCGAGAAAGGTTAACTTAACTAAAACTAACTAATGCGAAAATACTCTTATTTCGGAAAGAAGTGCTCAAGGTCTTTATCAACAATACAATCTATGTCTGATCATATTTTATACACATTCATGTGACAAAATAGTTCACCAGAATGAACAAAAACTAAACAACTGACTCTTTCTATTCATTAATAGGTTCAATGGATATCCTTAACAAAATGGCTTCAAAGAGCACTCAGTGATTATCGTTAGGCCAGTCTATGCAGCGAAAGATTCTGACTTGTAACCTTAACGCGGTGCAACGTTTGCCTACATTTCTTCTTCTTGAAGTAACATTATAGGGTGACCCCACCAATATCTACTTCTTTCGATCTCTGCCCTCATGCAGGTTCGTATGTCCAACGACGCCACTCATCTCTATACTTCTGTGCCTCTATTTTCAATCCACTGTAGCCTTCCTCCGTCATCATCATCAACCAGTCCAGTAGCATCGTTCTTGGTCTTCTCCGTGTCTTTCCCCCCTCCATTCTTCCTTCGACGATTTCTCTTACAATGGTGTCACCTCTCATGATGTTGCAAATCCAGTTTCTCTGCCCTCGCATTGTCCCCAGCATATTCATTTTCTCACCAATCACCTGTAAGATTTCTTCATTCGTTTTGCGTCCCCTCCAGCAGAGCAGCTGACTATTTCCATTCTTCACCAAATCCACAATTCAAAGGCCTTCAATCTTCTTAATCATCCTTCCTCATCGTCCATCTTTCCGATCCATGCAGGACTACTGTAACTCTACACCAGTGTCTTGACCATTCTCTTTTTCAGGTTCGTATACAGTTTTCCTCTGAGGATTTCCTTCCTTTTGTAGATTGCTTCGTTTCTCATGGCTATTCTTTTATTTCCCCATTGCTTCTCGCATCATCCGTGACCATACATCCCAGATAGCAGAATTTCTCGACCTGTTCTAAGTCTACTCCATTCAATGTTATCTTATACTGTTTTTCTTCTCCTTTGCTTATAGTCTTTGTCTTCTTGGTGTTTATTTTCATGTTATGAAAATATTATTATATCGATATCATATTCAATCGATCCATCATTCTCTGTAATCCTTCTTGACTGCTTCATCCTCCGCGAATCTCAGCCGTCGGTCTGTCCGCCTGCCTGACTATCCGAGATCTTGACCCTCTGCCTATCGATTATGTTTTGATGAAGCGCCTGTGAATACGCTAGTTGTCGCGACCTCGCTTTGTGTGTGCTGTAGAAATATCGAGATTCCGACTGTGATAACGATTAAGATTACGAAGCCCTTCTTTTACAGTAAATAGCACATGCTCGGTCTTCATAGAGGTGCCTAAAATTAAATGTGTAGGAGAAAGTAGCAAGTCCAACTCGGGAATTTGCTCACCTCTATGTATACTCTGTAGTAATATGGTGAGGTGTAAATTTTGAAATGAAGGGAAATCATACTGCACTGCAATAGAATTCTATTAATTAATGGGATCAACGCGAAGATATCATTCTAGTGAATTCTTTTCGATCAAATCGTTTCCAAAATGGGTCATTATTTTATCACGATTTCTGTCTTTGTTTTGGTATACACCCCTTGCTTAATGACGTAACGGCTCATTTGCATAATGGCCTGCATTTCGCAGGGAATGCTTGTTGACATTGCATAGGCCTACGTATGCAAATGGCGCTTATTATAAAAATGATTTTCTGTGTTTTTACTGTTTTATCTGCGGCAAACTTACTGACAGAGATAAAGGTTCAATTAGAGAAGTCCAAAGTACACGAGCTTGAATGTCGAGGTTAACGTGCGAAGAGTATCGGCGGCTAAAAACTACAGCCAGAGACATGCAATCTATCGCAAGCAAAACTGAAAGTCACTGCCACTATGAGTAATTTTGCGAGTCTCTATCAGCGGAGAAGGCCTCGGCCGAAGGACCTCCTAGGCCCTAGGGCGTCCCGTCTGTCCACCTGTCTACAAAACCACCTTATCGGTTCGCATAGAGACATGGTCTCAATACAGACACCCCAACCCTCAGAAAGTAATGTAATTCATTTAGGTGTATTCGACAAATTATCCGAGCATGTTGTTTCAGCGAATAGCCTAATTAGCTGATCGCGGAATCGCCATTGACGAGAGGGCTGTTTACAACCTCTCGTCATAATTGTGGCAGCCTATAGCCTATGCAAGAAGAGCTTTGGAATTTGATCAAAGTTGAGTTTCAAACGTTCACACATGGCCTACACGTTGGGAGAACGCATCAGTGTATCAAAGTATACTATTATTGAAAAACCATTATACCTTCATTTTATTAGGCAGACAGTTTATAATGTAGACGCTAAGGAACTTGATGACAGTGGTGTGCATAAGATACTGTATAGTTGACAAGACCAGACACAGCGAAAAGGATATGAAGATCCAGCGCTCTATATAGGCTACTGGCTGTCAAGCCCTCGTCTGTTTCTTTGCCAAAGAGAAGTCGATATCAGCCAGAAGACGGTAAGTCAAGTTGGTGACATGCAGCCAACCCGTTCTACCCAATGATCCATCTGTGTCACTCTTTCTCGACTGCTGGTCAGAACTCATCTCAGGTTCTCCAACCGAGTCACTGAACATAGAAACACGCCACTAAGGTTTTAGGCCCCCGCAGTTGTAAATATGTGCGTGGTGGACCGATGGGTTTTCAGAGGGGGCCATTGAAGGGTGATCACAGCACCCAGACCCGCACTAGTCGTGATGCGGCCCTGCTCACCTTTCTCAGGCTCCCCTGCCCACCACATCTCAGGCTTCCCATTCAAAATCAAAGGCACTTCCCCAGGAACTCAAGGGGGCACGGTGGTGTAGTGGTGGCGTCGCTGCCTTGGAGCTGGAGGTTCCTGTTTCGAATCCACCTCAAGCCGCCGCATGGAGACCTTGAGCAAGTCCATCACACGCAATTGCTCAGGCGCTTCGGCGTGAAATTCCGATGCAACGTCCGCGCTGTAGTCGGGAGCGCCTCTGAGTCGAGAGCTTTACGGGACGCTATAGAAATGGAGAAATAAACAAATAAATAAACAAATAAACTCTCACCCCATCATACCTAGCTGATCCTTCCAATTCACAACCCAGACGACACTCACCTTAGCAGCAGCTTCTCTGCTCCCTCTGGCAACTGGGCTCAGACCTCTTTTAGACTAGCCTACTCTTACAACCGTTCTGACAACGCAGCGCTCGTGAATAAGCTGGTGCCCAGTGCTTGGCTTTCAAATGGTGCTTTAGAAATTTGGAGTCTACAATTACATGTACGTTGGAAGAAGACCAGCCATTTACAGTCCGTGAAGCAGCAAAAGCATAGACCTATAGGCCTACTTGTTAATCATAGCAGATTTGGGCTCCGGCCGAAATTCTCTTCAGGGATTCGGGTGGATCCAGGCTGGATGGTGTTTAGACCGCTATATCTATTAAGCCTAAGGTATAGGCCCATGGATAGACCAATAGGCCTACGACGATAACTTTATTGCATCAACTAACAATTCACCGTGTAACGGCGTGTAGCCTACTTTGACAACAGTTCACAGCTGTTCACCAATATGGCCGACCACATAGGCCACGCCCTTTTACAAAAAGTCTATAGGTAATGTTTTACTACAGGTATATCGATTGCAGTGTCATCTGGACATAGGTCAAGGTACAAGTCATAGGATTGACAGTACCTGATAGAAATCACACCCTTGTTAACCTTCTCGTCCATCTCCCTCTTCAAATGTATTATGTGGAAAGCACAAAGTTCTTTTACTTCCTGTCTGAATGAAGGCATGAAGTAACACGGAAAAACGTGATGGCGAGAAAACTCCATGAAGCAAAACATGATCCTCTCGACCCAGAAGGCGAGTTCCTTTGGCATAATCTTGTCTTCAACTCTTGCTTCATTTTTATTTCTGGCATTAAGAGCCTCCATGCAAAACAGAAGACAAATCTTCAATTGATAAGTTGTCCCATGCTGAGAGTAGAGTAGCATCTTGCAAACCATGTATGCTACCTTAACTAAAGGACAACTTTCTTTTATTACTCGACTTTCTAATGGTGCAAATGAAATTCTGACATATGTCTCGGAAAAGGTAAAATGAAATCCACTTAGCATGCAGATATCAGAGTTAGGCCGCTGAAAGATGAACGTACAACCGTCTGTTTTTACGGCTGGACTGATGCCAATTGGCAGTGCGTCTTCTGGCCACCAATCTTTCACGTGGACACATGCGGCGATGTCAATAGATATGTCGACAAAAAGAAAGCTGCCCTCTCCATCCGCAATTGGATGGATCATTTTAAGTAGTATAGCCGTACATAAACCATCTAGGTAACCATATCTACTGCTGTGCTTCATGTTCCAATCAAAAACATGTTCGCCTTGCCACAGATCAGGATCACTTAAGACTTCTTCTAAAATAACCTTGAATCTAGAATTGACTTCATCAGTCAACAAACAATTATCTGAGTTGAAGAAACAGGCAAACTCCAAGTCATTCCGGCTCTCTGTATCTTCAATCGGCTTTCGTCTCAGTTCAAAGTACCCTTTAGGACCCAGTGGATGTGGAAATGGGTCACAAATTTCACTGAATCTAGTCAGTCTGAAGTTAAAGTCAAAGTCTGCCGAAATGACTATTTTCGTTTCTTCCTCGGCGCTGCCGACCAAAATCGGTTGGCACTCAAATCGCCAGTCCTTTTCCTTTATGCCCTTGGCCAAACGATCCATGAAATGTTTAACCGGTGGTTTAAGTTGACTGAGACGTCTATTAGGCCTAAGGCAAAGAAATTCATTTTCAGTCATCATCCTCCAAACCGCTTCTTCTGACGATTCTTGAGGGCGAGGTGATTGGGAGTAAATTCGAACCGTTTTCACAAGTCTACGTCTCGTTAATTCTGTCACATGATTTGTAGTGAGCATTTTCGCAATATCTATGGACGAGTAAAGTTCCATATCAATTTTTTTCCTGCGCTTCGCGTTGTCTATGTTGATAGTCACCAAATCGCGTAGCCGCTTGAGATCACTAGGTGAATATCCAAAGGTATCGTTTGCATTTTCATCCGCTCCGATTTGGAGAAGGAACTTGTACTGCTTGTCTTCTTCTGCGTAATGCAAAGGAGTTTTGCCGTAAATATCAACTGCGTTTACTTCGGAACCAATTTTTAATAAAACTTCTATTGTACGATTTGTATGGTAATTACGATGCGATTGCGACATGGCGACGTAATGAAACGGAGTTCTTCCCTTCTTATCTTTTCCAGTGGCTGACTCTATGAAATTCTCTGGATTCAGTAGGATTACATTAAGCATGAAGTAAATTTGTTCGTTGTGCTGTTTTTCTTCATCGGGCGTCGTCTCGTGATATTGAAAAAGGCAATCTCGAATGAATGAAATGATCAGTCGATGAAGTGGGTTTCGACCTTTGTTGTCAACTCTTGCTACTTCTAATGCTGCATCATGGAAATTTCGAGTTTCTTCGCAATTTTTAGGCACTTTCAAACTCTTCGAACTAATTTTCATCACTGACTCAATTATTGCCAAATCAATTGGCGTATATCCTCGGTAATCTGTGGCATTTACATTGGTTTCGACGTCATCTAACAACAATTTAACCGCTTCTAATCTTAGTCGAAGATTACTCAGCTGCCGGTGAAAAAAGGAATTCGATCTTTTTCTTCCAGTACGTTTTAGCACAATGTCATATTTTCTACTTAGAATAGTTGCCTCGATCAACGCAATATGACACTGTACCCAGTCAACTAAAAGCTGCGTATTATTGATTTCACCTCGCAATGGAAGCTGCTCCCTTCTGCTCGTCGCAAGAGACCTAGCAGCGCCGTCAAAATTTCGCTTACAAAGATCTTTACAGAAGAAGTACAAATCGAACCAGATCATATCTGGCTCGTAGATCGCGGCGTGTAAGGCACAATGCCCGTAATAGTCACACAAGTTCACAGAAGCTTTATGGTTTAACAGCAGACGCACCACTGAAACGTGATTTCTTTTAGCTGCTTTGATTAAAGAGGTTGCTCCATCTCGATCTTTTGCATCAACGTCGGTTTTCTTTCCTAAGTTGTCCGTCCAGTGAGACTGAATTTTACGGGCATGACAGAAGTCATAACTTGACAAAGCTTTCATCAACGCAGTTTCACCAATTCGGTCTCTTGCGTCAAGGTCGAGTTTCGTTCCTGAATTTTGCTCACAGTCAAACAGAATTTGAACGGCATCACAACAGCCTCTCTTGGAAGCAATCATCAGAGGCGTTTCCCCTTTTAAATTTCTCAGGTTGACATCTGCGCCTTTCTCTAATAACAACTGCATGAAGTAGATCACATGAATCGAATCACTTGGCACATTACAAGCACATCCTATGTCGGTTATCACATCGAAAATGGGAGTATCCCCGAACATGTTCCGGTGGTTTGCATTAAATTTGCTCGAACTGATCAGAGCTTGAGCAATTTCTTTTATGTTTTTGGAAAACATCTCGTATGTTTCAGCGCCACTTAGATCTGTAGCGATTTCATTGTGTTTTCTGCTATATTTGACCATGTCGTGGATCGTGGACAGTCTCAAATAATAGAAGGCATGTCTAAGATGTTCCTCTGTGTACGTACTTTGGTTTTCATGGAGCAACAGCTTAACCATTTCTGGTTGTGCCGTTTTAGCCGCGATGTCGAGAGCAGTGCGTCCAACTGCGTCTTCCCATATCTCCAAAGGCTTGCTTTCTTCTGACCAAACTAATCCAGCTGAAACGCGTCGACCATCGCATCTCAAAAGTTGAATTGGCAGTATGCCACTAGTTTCATTCAAGTTATTGGTATTTTCTTGAAGTTTCTGCCCGCAATTTATCAAATTTTCAAATATCCTGGAGTTGTGTTTCAAAATAACCTCTACAACTTCAGTGTGACCTCCTTTGACGGCAATGTGTAATGGTGTCTCCTTGTAATGACCTGTCAACACGAAATCACAAACACCGCGACGCAGCAGCAAATCCGTTACTTCCGCATGACCGTTCTTAGCCGCAAGGCAGAATGGTGTTTCAGCAGATTGTTTCATTACATCTACTGTAACATGGTTATCCAGTAAAATCTCAACAATGGAAGTATGACCATTTTGACAAGCTAAATGAAGTGCAGTCATCTTCCCTTTGTTACACGCATTAACATTTGCACCGTTAATTATCAACTTCTGTACAATGTCTTCATGACCATCCTTAGCTCCAATGTGAAGTGGCGTTTCCTGGGATTGTGTTTCAAAATCGACGGTCGCATGGTTATCCAGTAAAATCTCAACGATTGAAGTATGACCATTTTGGCAGGCTAGATGAAGTGCAGTCATTTTTCCTTTGTTACACGCATTAACATTTGCACCGTTAGGTCTATATATCAAATTATCTGCAATGCGTGCATGTCCATGCTTAGCCGCCGGATGAAGCGAAGTCTGAACGGAAGCATTTCTGGGGTCATCACTTGGGTCCTTGCCTAGAAGAAGATTGACAACCTCAATGCGACCAATTTGAGATGCATAATGCAATGGAGTGTTATGCTCTTTGTCCAGTGCATCGACATTCGCAGACGACCTCAGCAAACGTCTAACAGTCTTCGTATCACCACGTTTAGATGCAAGGTGAATCTTACTAAGGCCTTGAACTTCATCTTTCGCACAGGCGGTCAGAACATTACCCATCCTATCAGCTTCAGAATCTGTGCTTGGGTCCTCGTTCTAAGTTTCATATTATGAACTTACGTTCTGAATGAGCAATTCTAATGCTTGCTTGTTTCGGATCCATGCTATTCGTAACGTCTTAGTTTCCTCGACAGCAACGTGAAGTTGACTGTGGTCTCCATCTTTCTTAAAGACTTTCTGTATTATACCCATCTTGTCGGTTCTTTACTTCCTGACTTGTTTTAAAGCATCAATGAACTTAAGAAATGTACAAATGGTGACTACTTTAGTTAATTCAGCTCTTGTAGTTTAATAACCAGTTTCATCGTAACTTTCGGATCTGGTGAAACCAGATACAACGTCCTTCACCTCAGATTCGCGGGGCAGTTAGCTTATTACAGTTGATCGTGTTTTCTCCCGACTCATCATGAATCTTGGCGTTGATTTCGTGCTCATAGATTAGATTCAGTTTGTCATTCATAACTAACCATTTTCGTTGGTCATTGTCTGCAAAACAAAATAAACATCAATGATTTAACAGATAATCGAAATTCGTGTCCACAACGGATTGAACTGGTTCACGGTTCGACGGATATCAGGGCACCCCGTTAAATGGGCCTTTTTAATTCCGGTGTCACGGGATATTCTATCCCCCCTTAAGCTATCCAGGGGATGAATTAGTATATCTCCCGGATAGAATATACCGGTATAGAGTATCCGGGGGATAAGTTGATAACCCATTTCTATCCCTCATAAGGGCCTACTATACCCCCATGTAAGCTGGAAGCAATTCCCCTAACAGAAACTTTTCCTCTTTGTTGCAAGCGCCGAAGGCGCGATGCTGCGAGTACCGAAGGCACGAGTCCCAGGGCCGTAAATCCCGGGGAGGGAAGGGAGGGAATTCCCTCCCAACTTTTCAACCTGGGGAGGAAACGTGAAGAAATTCCCTCCCACAATTTCTCTCAGCGGTGTCGCAATGTTAGGGTGCGCAAGCTGTAGGCGACTGCACATTGCACAATCGAATCGTATGTACATACTTGGAAACTTGCTCTCTGATATTACAAGAGGTGTAAATGTATCCATTGAAATTTGAAAGATAAGATATCCTCTTCGTTAATACAAAGGGGAAGGAATTTATGATGTGAAAAGTACGCCCAATATTGAATCTATGATCCTGCTAGACTGTAGAGAGATTGCGGCCATGCAGCGGGAAGACGGCTAATGACTATATATATGTGGCGTACGCTGTTCTACTGACTCCTTCGCCGCCTCCTCGGCCGCGCGAAGAGCCTCGTCAGCGAGCTGCTCGCTTCCCGGGTGATACTCCATGAATTTACCAGGATCCGCCGCGGAGTCACCCGAGTCGCTGTCTGCACAGTGCTGACGGCTCACCGGCCGGGGTTCGGCTGCCTTGCCTTCACTCCCACTGTCGTCCGATGACGACTCCGAACTGGTCGCTTGCGACAGGGTGTATAGCTCTGTCGCCTCTGAGTCTGCCTCGGCCCCGTCCACGGTCACTTTGGGAGTAACGTCCTGAGCCTGAGGATGGCCGTCGCTCAACACAGGGTTCACTAACTCTTGGCCGGCAGACCTTCGCTTGGAGCTACCCTTCGCGGCTACGGGCTTCTTCCCCGTGCCCGACCGATTTCCCTTTAGCCGCAACATATGACAGACCACAGCTTTCGTACATGTGCCACCGACAGGCAGTACCGAACGTTCCCTGAATTCCGAAGACCAGAGTGCCCTGAACCATGGCCACTCTAAGGGATTCATCCCCATACCACGGTAGAACGACATCGTGCCCTTCTTCTCTCGGAAAACACAGCAATAAATTCACCAAGTGGAGTCACCGGGACTAGGCGGTGACCACCCCAACTCGGTCCAAGATATGAAACACCGACAACAATCACCAGGAAAAGACGGACAGTCTACTAGGGTGCTGCACCGACAGCTAAGCGGTGACCACCCCAAGTCAAACGAAGATACGAAGACTTTGTATTTATCCAACAGATAACGTACACAATGACCAAGACGAGCAGGCTGCAGTGCTCGCGTCGATCGGTTGATACTACGACCGACGCCGGCCGGAGCTCCGATTAACCTCCGCCGGTATTTTCACAGTCCGTCAGTAGCCTCGCTATACTCGCACGGCTTACCCGACGTCGGTACCCGGTACAAGTCACTTCTCCCAGCGGCAATCTCGTAGCAGCGTCCGAGCCCGTCAGTCTACAAACAGGCCAGCACCGGGCCTGAAGAGAGGGACAGGACGGGGACCTAACTACGGGTGAACTTCTATTTACTTTAACCTTATCTAATGGAGCTAGACAGGCCGTTTACTGAACTCTTTTATCGGTTAACCAGACGGGACATTAAGGGACGGAAGACCAATGCTACGGGCGACAGCAAAGCCGAAAGACGGACGACGGTCGCCTGTCGATCGCGCGAGGCTGGCCCCGTATAACGTCACCCAGGCGGGGACGCGCAGCGGACCCTCCCCAAACAGATACCAATTTCCCCTCGCGTCCGACTCGCGAGTTGTCAACACTTTCAGGGGCAACCCACACCCCAGGAACACACGGGTGAAATCAGAACCAGGCTAAGGATCGCCAGACAAAAGATAGGCGATCGGCAAGAAGATGCGGCGCGTAAAGAGCGGAGATCTTAGCAAGCCTCTACCATCGAAACCGGGACTGATATCAATGAACTCTCGTTAGATTTACCCGAAAACAAGGTACTACGAACAGTTTAAGCCCAAGATTGAAACGTTCGGACTTCGAATGACAAAGTTGCACTTTTACGGGAAATGGCTACCCAACTCGCGTCACAGTTACTCCCGCGAGTTTCCCGATAACTGTCTTACGCGTCGAACCAAGCGATCTATCCTTCTTGGTCGATGCGATAATTCCTTACGCTGACAGATTCTCAAGGGAGCTGCACCCTTATGTGAAACAAGCCTCTACCCGGCAGACTACGGGTGGCCTTACGTTAACTTCAACACGTATCTTAAAGTATATGTATCAGCGTCGAACGAGGCGTATGTCTCCCTCGAACGATCACTCAGGCACTGCGGAACCACTGGATTATCAAGTATATTTCAAACGTACCCAGCTTCACCAGGTGTTAGCGATCAACCGGGGTGAGAGTCGGATCGTAAAAGACTGCAAGCTTGATGGCCGATGCCCTCCGAGTCCCTTGGCGGCGACCCGGACGAACAACGCCCGAATGAATTTCGCGTCTCGTCAAACTCCCAACGACCAGACAACAATCGCAAAGTCACCAACACTTGTATCAGATCTGACAGTGGGCAAAATCCCTTACAGATGGGAAGAGTAAGAGCGGTCAGCGGCGATATGAGCGTACGCCCGCTGAAGGCAAATGGACTCGACCCCTTAGTCACGATCCGGTCGATATAGCCAAGCGAACCTTCAACCACGGCCCTGCTACTGGCCAAATACAAAGACCAACAGGCGTAATTCAAGTAGCATAAAGTCGTTCAGGTTAAATTATAGATGTTGCTGCGTGTACCAATATTACCACCCTCGGACCAACGGAGCCGAGGCGTCTCCGATGCCTTCACCAACTTTCACCGAGACAACGATTAACCAACGGAATAAACCACCACCTGGCGCGACCGTAGCAGAGAGGGGGCTGAGTCCTACAGCTGCCGGGTCATCCGCACAGGGGCAAATGCAAGGTAACGTAAACGAGTCAAATTGTCAACAGCGTTCGCCCCGAACGCAGAGTTCTCTCACTTCAGACGAACAGAATGATTACCACCGTAATAACGGTCACTGGTGTCGGTCACAAACAACTCAAAAACATATATTCTCTCTGAAACCACGGACCACGAAGCTTCCCTTCTTCGTATATTTGTGTAACTGTGTAACCAACTTGGCGTGATCGTGGCAGACGGGGCCCAGCCGTACTACCGGATCAACGACGCAAGTTTAAATTGTGTGAATGCCTTTGTAAACTCTATCCTTCACCAAGACACGAGGTCTTATCACTGTCACAACCGAAGTTGCTTGGAAACACCTGTGATCAAGTCACAGTACATGTGGAGCGGCAGAAACAACTCTATCACTTCGTATAGCTCTGAATGCACCGCCCCACGATATAAGCGAAGCACCGTGTGACAGGCTTTAGTCCACGGGAATAGCCCTGTTTGCACACTATTCTTTGGCTTAAGACTGGGCATTGGTCTTCCGTAGGGAATAAGGCAATATTACAGTAAATCGTTTATCCCATACGAGCTTTATTATACGATGTTCTAGAGAGTTTCTGAGGCTTGTACGTCCTCTTATACCCTTTACGGACAAATATAGATGTATGAACGCCTATCGGAGGCACTCGCCTTACCCGACTAGGGATCCAAACGGCCAAACTTTTATAATGCTCAAATTGACTAATATTATCATTTTCCACCATCTTGTGGCCTGTCCGCCACACTCTCCTCCTCTCACTTTGATGCGGAGCATCAGTTCCGGACATTTACCTAGTTAGTCTCTCGAGACTCTACCCTCCCTTTCCCCGGGGCTTATATACCTACTTAGGAACCTGGAAGAAAACACTAACACGCTGTCTTCCGATTAAGATTACAACATGAAACACATCAACAAGCAAAGTCTCTTTTAAACATTTTCATCGTTGAGCGACCATGTAGATTCACACTCTCCACGCCAGTTTCGTCTCATTCATTTCTTCGCCCAGAAGCAAAATTCCAATCCAACATTTCCGTTTCAACATCCGGCGGCATCATCCATCGCCGTCATCTACAACAAAAATTGTACATCAAGAACCCCTAGGCAGGACCTAGTTCCAAAATCTTTCTCGATGGGGTAACCCTTATACCTTCCACCAATCCATTCCCCTCCCCTGTAATCTTTTTTAAACAGAAGGGGGATATTTCTCTCTAATTTCCAACCTCTTCTCCGACTATCTCTTATACAGAAGTGGGGTTTATACGTCCAAATCAAACGATACCTCCATGAGCCTTTGGAGATCTAAACTTCAGAAATGGGGTTTCCTTACTCCACCACTGAAACACAAGCACCTGCGCACAGCAACTCAAACAAATACATAGGCCAACGGAAAAATCAGGATCGACCTTACAACAGCGAAACAAGTGCACCCTGTAGCCAGTCCTTGCGTCCACCCTTATAGAAGTGCTTAGAAACGCTTCCGAATACATCGGCGTCTCAAATATGCGTGTAATAGAAAGAAACATAAACATTGCTCACCGGCAATTTAAAAATTCTCCGAATTAACGGATCATCAAACTGTGTCCACTGAATCTTTCACGGGCCGTTCATCGATGCTATGCATCGGCTTCAGGATCAGAGATACAAACGTGACAGGAACATCTTCAACCCAAGTCCGATTAGAGTGCTAGGAACCAAATCACCATGGTTATAGAGTGATCATCAAAACCCAGATACCCGGACGATTACTCCAGTCCGTTAGCTCCGGAGAATCCGCAACCAAGCACTGTCATCCAAACATAGATGATGGCACTTACTGAGCAAGACCTCTAGCCCAGGAACCTTGACTTAATACCCCGCCCGAACATTACTTATAACGTCAGCCTGTCAGGTGCAAGAATTCCTCGCCATACTTATTCTTTCCCCAGGCACCGTCACCTAACGACTACCCAGTTCGCTAGTGATGCCAATTGTGGTACTAAAATTCCACACTCTACTGGTAACTAGTCTCGCCTACTAGACTACCAACCTCTTACGCCCTCTGTCTCAAGACTTAAGCTCCACCTAACCCACAGGCCAGAGGACATTAAGAAGAGAAAAGTCACCAACACTGTCTCTTCACCTGGGAAATATCCATCCAACCCATCACCTACCATTAAAAGAAAAAGGTGATCATCAACTGAAAAGTTTGACTCGAACCTTGAGTCTTCCGGCAATCGCACGAAAAGTCCCACCGTGATCAGCGGTCAGCAAAATTCAAAAGTAAATTCAAAGGACTCAAAGAACAGTTTACCGACAGACTTTAAAACCCACCGCAGTTGAGCAGTGTCGAGACCCAGTTCACGTCTCGCAATCCACAAAGAACCTCTTTGTAGCTTCAACCAAAGAACGTATAAGTGAAACAAAAATCTTTCTCAACCCTAGCCAAATTCAGTGCCATTACGCGTTTTGAACTGGGGTTTAAACAAAAGAAACTCAACAAATGGAAACAAAAATCTTTCTCAACCCCAGCCAACATCATTGCCATTACGCGTTATGCTCGCCACTAGCCTGCAAGCTAAATTAATCGACGAGCACAACGGTCTGAGCGTCGAAGGGGTCTTTCGACGCTATCCTCAGCAGGCGCGGGGGAATCCGCGGGGACTTCTCTGGCTCCCACCAGTTCCTCGTCATCAGGAAAAGGCCCAGCGTCCACAGGGAACTCTTCGACCTCCTCCGACAACCAACTGCGCGGGTGATCACCGTAGTAACTTTTAAGCTTATCTACGTGAACCACCATCGCCAGCGAACTGACACTCCTCTGTATACGATACAGGACCGGGTTCAAGACTTGTATGATAAGGAAGGGACCGGTATACACTCGCGTCCACTTTATCTTCCTACCACACCGTAACCGTGGGTAATAGTAATAGACCCAATCTCGGACAGAAAATTTATGCGGTCTAACACGTAAGTCGTAAGTTTTCTTCCTACGATCAGCTATTCTCCCCAACTGTTCCCTCACCAGCTGATAAGCCGTTGTCAATATCTCCTGCTGTTTCTCTACATATTCCTCTACATCCACCACAGGCGGTCGATCGCAATCCACCAATTGTGAAAGAATCAAATCTAAGGGAGTGTGATTTTCTCGACCCAAGAACAAAAATTTTGGCGTACGCTGAGTGGCTTCATGCTCAGTCGAACGATAAGCAGACATTACATAAGGAAGATGAATATCCCAATCCTTTTGTCGCAGAGATATAACCTACCCGATCATCGCGTTCTGATCCTTAACCAAACCTTTGGACTCTTCCGTAGGCGTAGTTGTCCAAACCTCAGTATCAACTTGCAGATGGGGATACACAATCGACACTGGCACATCAAGTTCGCAGCGAGAGGGAACCACAATATCAGTTTGCACGACTACCCTCCGACACATGAGATCAGCGGCACACTCCTTTAACGGAATTTTCTTATCGCCCAAACGAACACAGCGACCGGAAAAGTCCCAACTGGCTTGGTTAGCCTCCAGCCAAGACAATCCCAAGATGACTTCAGTCACCTGGTCGGTAACCAGACAAGGCAGAGCATACGACTGTTGACCGATGTTTATCCGTAGCGTGGCTTCACCAACTACTCGTATCTTGCTACCATTCGCAGCCAGTAGACGCTGACTCGACGGAATCACTTTGGCAGATGAAACGAAAGAACGGGGGACCAATGACAATTCGCTGCCAGAGTCCAGAAGACAATTCCGTCGTACACCCTCTAAACGAGCAACAATGTAAGCCATACGACTACCACGAACCAGACAATTCTGTGCCTGCTCCTGCACAGGCTCTACCTTCACAGACTCATTGCTTCTGACTTCCTCTTTACGTTCCGTCACCAAGTGAGGACAATACCTTTTGATATGTCCCTTTTTACCACACTGGCAACACTGAATTTCCGAGTTCCTCCAGCGGTCCTGCTGAAATTCACGTCGTTGAAACATGGGTCGTTCGCCTCTCCACGAACCTTCTGGAGCTCTACCCTGGTTATTCCATTTCTCGTACGGCTTTCCCACCGCAACGTTAGGATCTGATTTCGTCGTTACACGACTCAATTCTCGTGATAAATTCTTAATTTCCCGCTCAAGATCTTCTATGCGACGATTTTGTTGATCATTTACTGCCGAGACTGGATGATCTTCCTTCGCTACCTTCACTCTACCATATCGTCGGTCGGCATCTCCTCCCGACGTAGACGAGCGAGTGTAAGCTTCAAGTCTCACCGCATGCTTATAGGCAGAATCGAGATTAACGGGCTCTCTCTCCCGTACTTTCTGTGCCAAATCCTGATTTACCAAGGCATCAAGAAAAGCATCGCAAGCGATCGTTTCGACCAGCTCACCGGATGGACCAGGATAAGCCAAGACCATCAGACGTCTGACTTCCTGTACAACGCTACTCAACGGTTCACCGGGCGCTTGACGATAAGCCCTAAGCTTAACCCGATACAAACTTGTTTGTTCATCTGACCCATACCTGGCCTTCAGTTTATCAACCAGATCCTGCCAAGTGACATCTTTCTGAGCTCCCATGTCCCATAATAACTGTGAAGCAGGTCCAGTCAACGCGCACATCAACTGGTCGGCTTTCTCACGCTCACTCCAGTTATTACACCGAGCACGGACATCAAACTTGGCCAGGAACGCCGCTATCGCTGTTTTACCGTCGTATTTCTCAAGCTTTATGCGAATCCCTCTATCAGCAGTCACTGTACTCTTCCTCCGAGTAACCTGCGATCGATGTCCTCTGGGATGCCGACGTCTTCGACTGGATCGATCACTATCATCATCTGAGTCGTCTTCATCCTCTGAACTCGAGATAACCTGGCGCCTCGTAAACTTATTCCTCCTGGGAGCGACCACTTCTCTTCTGGTGTGTCCCCTTGATCTCACAGGTGAATCATCACTCTCAACCTGCGAATCATTAACTTCCGCGTCAGCCTTAACTGATCGATGCTGATTTCGCTCCTGCTGCTTCCGCATAGGACGATCAGACTCCTGCCGCCTTCGATTTTTAGACATCCTCACGGCTATCTCGTGCTCACTCGTTACTTCATTCCGGAACTTCAGTTTACACGGTCGTTCACTTTTCTGATAGATGTGACGACCCGAATTTTTCTTGTCAGGCATCGACTTTCAATAACTACTATCAGTGTCAGTCGATACATCCTTCGATGACGTTATCCTCTTACTCCTGACCACTCTTGGTGCCACAACCGGTAAATCTCGATGACGGTCGGTCAAACGTTTGATCTCTGGTGGTCCTCGCACACGAGACATTACTTCTACCGGCGCCGTCTTTCTACAGCCTTCACGGTATTCGGGGTAACTCACAGTTCTAGCCGTCTGACCATGAACCATGTTTGTCTCATGTACCACCGGCACTGACCTTACTTCAAGCTTCTGCGCCATCCGAGCCATACTTTCTCTTAAATGAAGTAACTCAGCTTTTACATCTAGTTCATCTGCCTCTCTCCTCAGAGATCAAAGCTCAACTTTTCCTTCACCCACAGCTGAAGCTTTATCACCCGCCTCCGAGCGATGAACTTGAGTGCTTCGACTCACTTCTGTAACATGACCCAAATTTACTGATCTCGTTTCTTCAGGCACAACAGGTAACTGTAACTGTATTGTTTTTCTAGCAGGTCCAAACATAACTGTGTTTTGTGTTATTTTAGGTCGGGTACCACTACCGATTTCAGAGGACTTTGACACAGAACGCAGCCAGTTTTCAACCCCAATAGTAGAAGAACGTGGATCACGAACAACAGACACAAAAGTCTCCGACTCACCAGGACCAGTCACACCAAGCGTAGAAAATTCAACAGGTATACGTGGCTGAGCGACCTTTGGACGAGCACCAAAGTATTCAACAGGCCGATGCTCTCGAACAGGAACAGGTCCATAGGCACTGTCTACTACAAAGTCAACATCAGGTCTATGAAAAGAAGATGTTGATACCAAACCTTCAGCAACTCTACCGATATCACGATGTTGTGTCATAAAGGGAAAACAACCATCACTTCTTTGTGGAAAATAATCCATACGTACATCAGAAGTGTGCACTCTACTTTCGGCACCACTTTGTCGTGCCAGTAGAGGTTCAGAGTCTTCACACTCCGGTATCCTTTCAACCCTTTCGGTCACGTTATCAGGTTTCGGAAACGAGAACGCCGGTACCGCAGAAGTGACAACCCCACTTCTGGTACCACTTTGTGGCGTACGCTGTTCTACTGACTCCTTCGCCGCCTCCTCGGCCGCGCGAAGAGCCTCGTCAGCGAGCTGCTCGCTTCCCGGGTGATACTCCATGAATTTACCAGGATCCGCCGCGGAGTCACCCGAGTCGCTGTCTGCACAGTGCTGACGGCTCACCGGCCGGGGTTCGGCTGCCTTGCCTTCACTCCCACTGTCGTCCGATGACGACTCCGAACTGGTCGCTTGCGACAGGGTGTATAGCTCTGTCGCCTCTGAGTCTGCCTCGGCCCCGTCCACGGTCACTTTGGGAGTAACGTCCTGAGCCTGAGGATGGCCGTCGCTCAACACAGGGTTCACTAACTCTTGGCCGGCAGACCTTCGCTTGGAGCTACCCTTCGCGGCTACGGGCTTCTTCCCCGTGCCCGACCGATTTCCCTTTAGCCGCAACATATGACAGACCACAGCTTTCGTACATGTGCCACCGACAGGCAGTACCGAACGTTCCCTGAATTCCGAAGACCAGAGTGCCCTGAACCATGGCCACTCTAAGGGATTCATCCCCATACCACGGTAGAACGACATCGTGCCCTTCTTCTCTCGGAAAACACAGCAATAAATTCACCAAGTGGAGTCACCGGGACTAGGCGGTGACCACCCCAACTCGGTCCAAGATATGAAACACCGACAACAATCACCAGGAAAAGACGGACAGTCTACTAGGGTGCTGCACCGACAGCTAAGCGGTGACCACCCCAAGTCAAACGAAGATACGAAGACTTTGTATTTATCCAACAGATAACGTACACAATGACCAAGACGAGCAGGCTGCAGTGCTCGCGTCGATCGGTTGATACTACGACCGACGCCGGCCGGAGCTCCGATTAACCTCCGCCGGTATTTTCACAGTCCGTCAGTAGCCTCGCTATACTCGCACGGCTTACCCGACGTCGGTACCCGGTACAAGTCACTTCTCCCAGCGGCAATCTCGTAGCAGCGTCCGAGCCCGTCAGTCTACAAACAGGCCAGCACCGGGCCTGAAGAGAGGGACAGGACGGGGACCTAACTACGGGTGAACTTCTATTTACTTTAACCTTATCTAATGGAGCTAGACAGGCCGTTTACTGAACTCTTTTATCGGTTAACCAGACGGGACATTAAGGGACGGAAGACCAATGCTACGGGCGACAGCAAAGCCGAAAGACGGACGACGGTCGCCTGTCGATCGCGCGAGGCTGGCCCCGTATAACGTCACCCAGGCGGGGACGCGCAGCGGACCCTCCCCAAACAGATACCAATTTCCCCTCGCGTCCGACTCGCGAGTTGTCAACACTTTCAGGGGCAACCCACACCCCAGGAACACACGGGTGAAATCAGAACCAGGCTAAGGATCGCCAGACAAAAGATAGGCGATCGGCAAGAAGATGCGGCGCGTAAAGAGCGGAGATCTTAGCAAGCCTCTACCATCGAAACCGGGACTGATATCAATGAACTCTCGTTAGATTTACCCGAAAACAAGGTACTACGAACAGTTTAAGCCCAAGATTGAAACGTTCGGACTTCAAATGACAAAGTTGCACTTTTACGGGAAATGGCTACCCAACTCGCGTCACAGTTACTCCCGCGAGTTTCCCGATAACTGTCTTACGCGTCGAACCAAGCGATCTATCCTTCTTGGTCGATGCGATAATTCCTTACGCTGACAGATTCTCAAGGGAGCTGCACCCTTATGTGAAACAAGCCTCTACCCGGCAGACTACGGGTGGCCTTACGTTAACTTCAACACGTATCTTAAAGTATATGTATCAGCGTCGAACGAGGCGTATGTCTCCCTCGAACGATCACTCAGGCACTGCGGAACCACTGGATTATCAAGTATATTTCAAACGTACCCAGCTTCACCAGGTGTTAGCGATCAACCGGGGTGAGAGTCGGATCGTAAAAGACTGCAAGCTTGATGGCCGATGCCCTCCGAGTCCCTTGGCGGCGACCCGGACGAACAACGCCCGAATGAATTTCGCGTCTCGTCAAACTCCCAACGACCAGACAACAATCGCAAAGTCACCAACACTTGTATCAGATCTGACAGTGGGCAAAATCCCTTACAGATGGGAAGAGTAAGAGCGGTCAGCGGCGATATGAGCGTACGCCCGCTGAAGGCAAATGGACTCGACCCCTTAGTCACGATCCGGTCGATATAGCCAAGCGAACCTTCAACCACGGCCCTGCTACTGGCCAAATACAAAGACCAACAGGCGTAATTCAAGTAGCATAAAGTCGTTCAGGTTAAATTATAGATGTTGCTGCGTGTACCAATATTACCACCCTCGGACCAACGGAGCCGAGGCGTCTCCGATGCCTTCACCAACTTTCACCGAGACAACGATTAACCAACGGAATAAACCACCACCTGGCGCGACCGTAGCAGAGAGGGGGCTGAGTCCTACAGCTGCCGGGTCATCCGCACAGGGGCAAATGCAAGGTAACGTAAACGAGTCAAATTGTCAACAGCGTTCGCCCCGAACGCAGAGTTCTCTCACTTCAGACGAACAGAATGATTACCACCGTAATAACGGTCACTGGTGTCGGTCACAAACAACTCAAAAACATATATTCTCTCTGAAACCACGGACCACGAAGCTTCCCTTCTTCGTATATTTGTGTAACTGTGTAACCAACTTGGCGTGATCGTGGCAGACGGGGCCCAGCCGTACTACCGGATCAACGACGCAAGTTTAAATTGTGTGAATGCCTTTGTAAACTCTATCCTTCACCAAGACACGAGGTCTTATCACTGTCACAACCGAAGTTGCTTGGAAACACCTGTGATCAAGTCACAGTACATGTGGAGCGGCAGAAACAACTCTATCACTTCGTATAGCTCTGAATGCACCGCCCCACGATATAAGCGAAGCACCGTGTGACAGGCTTTAGTCCACGGGAATAGCCCTGTTTGCACACTATTCTTTGGCTTAAGACTGGGCATTGGTCTTCCGTAGGGAATAAGGCAATATTACAGTAAATCGTTTATCCCATACGAGCTTTATTATACGATGTTCTAGAGAGTTTCTGAGGCTTGTACGTCCTCTTATACCCTTTACGGACAAATATAGATGTATGAACGCCTATCGGAGGCACTCGCCTTACCCGACTAGGGATCCAAACGGCCAAACTTTTATAATGCTCAAATTGACTAATATTATCATTTTCCACCATATCTCGTCTTGTGGCCTGTCCGCCACATATTGTTGTATATATATATATATATATATACAACAATCATGTATGTATATATATATTGCATACATACGTGCAAACCCAAACTGGACAAACTCCTGTAGGCCTATTATATATAACTTTGTGACTTAATGCACGAACACCCCTCCGCAGTATCTTCTCCGCCCTCTTCAGTCTGCTGATCTCTTGGTCACCTACATGTATAGTTCCTCGGGCAAGGACTACCATGATCCAACACCGTTTGCCATTGTAGACCCTTCTGTGTTGAATGGCCTCCCTCCCTCTATCCGTAGTAAGATGACTAAGATCTTATCTTCAGCCCTTCGCTGCTTGAAGTCTTTCTTATTTCCTCGGGGCTATCACGCTGAGAGCGAATCTGAATAGCTAGTACTGTAATATGCACTTTATATATTCTCATATACAATACAACACAGCACACGCATAATTCAGGCATACATAATATGTATACAAATACATCTAGGGTAATCGTATTGGGAGTGTCACAGTGAACTCTCAAATTTGAAAGAAATATTGACAGCAGTTCATCTCGTCCACATTATACCGCATATTCGACTTTAGGCCAAAAGACGATTATAAATAATTTTAAACAAATTAAATTCAGGATTAAAAGTGCTGTGCGTTAAATAATTTAAACAGTCTAATCTGTTTCGTTTTCCAAACCACTTCAATCTGGTAAGTGTGAAGAAACTATAGTGCCAATGCACTCTATTAGGCCTATAACCTATAACAGCTGTTCACATTAGTTTACATAAAAATTAGCCATTGCCTGAATCTGTGCATCAGAAATGTAACAAACACTAACAGCATTATATCATTATGATCAAATTCCTGTCATTTTGTTTTTTCCACTTAAAAATCTGTGTTGGTTGCGGTTTGTATTTGTGAGCGCAATCACATGAATTTATGATGTGACAAGTACGCCCAATATTGAATCTATGATCCTGCAGGATCCATTGAACTCTCGAGATTTCTTCAGTACCAACAGAAGCTATAAGTCGCGGAAGCTAGAGGTCTCAGTCAAAAGATATTAGCTATAAACGAAATCGATAGGCAAGGGATGGCAAAATTGACAAAATGACCTTGTGATCAAATTATATAGGCTATATGTAGGAAGTTTTGCATAATTAAAATTTATTTTATCCACCTAGTTTATAGGTTCATTATTGACCGAGGTTCACTCAACTCATAAACATGTCTTAACTCCTTGTCAACGCATTAATTTTTTAGAATATTATACCGACTTGACTAAGACTATAAGTTGATGATCAAACATGAAGAATACAGAAGCGGGTGACATCTAAATTCACAGTATATAGACCCTACAAACATTGCTACAAATGAGTCGCTAAGGTGGATGTCTATGCCTACTAACCCATTCAGGTGCAAGAAGTCAAAATGAAGAAACAATAATTATTATTATTAAGCGACAATGTAGGCCTAGTACTTTCAACTGGTTTTTTTGGCAAGGGAACCCTTGTCGTGTTGTTCCCTGTATAGTCCGAACGCACAATATATACCAGGGGTTATTTTAACGTGCAGCTGGTTTCACAAAGTGTGTAGTTGGAAAACGAATTTATGCAGTTGAAAATCAGGTTTTGTGCAGTTACTTTTTTACACACAATCGCATAGACAATGTAGGCCTGTAGCCTTAAGTAGCTAATATATTTTAATAAAACTAATTGTAACAAACAAGATTATAAGACATTTTTGCCGTGAATTTCACTTTAAATTTCTACTGACAACTCTATTGCCATAAAATACAAGAAAACAAGTCTAGAGATAAAGACCAGTGGCGGCGCTAGAGGGGCTAGGGAGGCTAAGCCCCCCCTTAAAATGGCCATCCATTTTTTTTCATGTAAAAATAAAAAATTTGGACGATTTACCCCCTTTAGCCCCCCAAAACTGAAATCCTGGCGTCGCCACTGATAAAGACATGGCATATTCAAACAAGCTGTCTGATGCAAGCCAAATAACGCTTAGCGAAACTAAATCAAATGCAAGATTCCCAGTTTGTAAAAAAATAATGAGATAAAAGAGAGGTTCAAGATTTCAATAAATATAAATTATAATTGCAATTCTTTATGTACTGGTATGATGGCACCAAGTTCATCAACTCAGTTCTGTTGCAACTGGACTATTATACTTAATTGACTATCATAATAAACAACCACGGACGGAAGTATACAAGCCTTCAAGCTTAGGCCTACACAGTTGCACAGGAATCAACTCATCCCTGCATTTCACACGTGTAATAATCAGTGTTTAATCTAGACGTCTCTGGGGGGGGAAGTTCCCCCCAGGATTGACATTTCCCCCACCCAGAAAAATTTGACGAAATGATATTGGTTTCTAGTTATTGTTTTCATCATTGTTTTACATGACGTGTTATAATACACCGTGATATTATTTATTATTATATGATTATAATGACATTATTTACTACTATAATATATGATACTTCCATGTTAAGATGACACCTTTAAAAGGAGCCATTGCAATTTGGAAATTCAGAAAGTTTCTAATAAGTAACTGAAAAAGTACAGCTATTAATTTTGTTAAGATGACACCTCAAAATGGTGCCATTGCAATGTGAGAATTCAGAAAGTTTCTAAAGGGTCACTGAAAAAGTACAGTTATTTTGTTAAAATGGCCCCTTATAATGCTGCTATTGCAATGTGGAAATTCAAAAAGCTTCTTATGGGTCACTGAAAAAGTACAACTATTTTGTAAAAATGACGCCTTAAAATGCTGCCATTGCAATGTGGAAATTCAAAAAATTTCTAATGGGTCACTGAAACAGTACAGCTATTTTGTTAAGACGACACCTTAAAATGCTGCCATTGCAATGTGGAAATTCAAAAAGTTTCTAATGGCCCTAATGGGTCACTGAAAAAGTACAGCTATTTTGTTAAGACGACACCTTAAAATGCTGCCATTGCAATGTGGAAATTCAAAAAGTTTCTTATGGGTCACTGAAAAAGTACAACTATTTTGTTAAGATGACACCTTAAAATGCTGCCATTGCAATGTGGAAATTCAAAAAATTTCTAATGGGTCACTGAAACAGTACAGCTATTTTGTTAAGACGACACCTTAAAATGCTGCCATTGCAATGTGGAAATTCAAAAAGTTTCTAATGGCCCTAATGGGTCACTGAAAAAGTACAGCTATTTTGTTAAGATGACACCTTAAAATGGTGCCATTGCAATGTGGAAATTCAAAAAGTTTCTAACGGGACACTGAAAAATTACAGCTATTTTGTTAAGCTGACACCTTAAAATGCTGCCATTGCAATGTGGAAATTCAAAAAGTTTCTAATGGCCCTAATGGGTCACTGAAAATGTACAGCTATTTTGTTAAGATGACCCCTTAAAATGCTGCCATTGCAATTTGGAAATTCAAAAGGTTTCTGGTGGGGAGGGGCGCATCCCCTCCCCGTACCCTTCCCCAACCCAATTAATAAAAATAATTCCGAACTAGTTTTTAAACAATAGTTAGCAATGAAGTCCCTAAAGGCTTCCAAATACCTCGGGCAAAAAATTATTTTAAAAAGAAAAGAAAAAAATAATAATAAGAAGAAGAATAGTTAGGCCTTAGTCGCAATAATGACCAATCTACCCGATGTAGGATTCTATTCTGGTAATTATGTGCAGTTGAGAAATTTCCTTAAAATAACCCCTGATATATACTTATAGACTCTATAGTCCGAACATAAAAATATGTGCAGTAGTGTAAATGTCGAGGAGTGGATGGAGTTGTCGATGGCGGATTGCATAAGAAAAGCGAGGGGCAGAGAGCGATGGAGGAAACTGACGCCTTTGGCTCTGGTCTCCGATCCGCAGCAATGAGGATGGTCAAGATGATGAGTGTGAATCTACAATTTGTTAACATTAACCTTAACACTAACCTATATATAGGGTGTCACAGAACTCAGTGACCAGTGGTGTCCTTGAGGGGGTATAGGCCTACTGCGCACAATTCCGAAGGGGAAATTTTCCCTCCCCACATCTAGAAACAGATTTACGGCCCTGGGACGACGCCCATAGCGACTAGGGGTCTGGGAGAGCCCCAGAAACCAACGCATTTTTAGCTGTTGGCATCTCCTAGAGCGCATTTTAGGTTCTTGTTTGCTAACTGTTTATGAACGATAAAGTCATGAAAACTTTTTTGCGCGACTATGGTTGAACGCAGAGCCCTGCGCCGACATGAGAGTGTCGGCGGCGGCGCGCCGGTCATTTTTGGTCGGCGGCGGCGGCGCGCCGACAAACAAAAATCGGCGGCGGCGGCGCCCTCAAGATGTCGGCGGCGCAGCGCGGCGTCGTGGAATTACTGCTCCAGCGTCGCATAATTATTTTGAATGTTGTTACACAAGAACCCTATATTATCAAGATAAGCGTGTTCAGCCATTATTTTGGCAATTATCTTGTCTTTAGTTAGCGTTGATTAGAAACAATTATTTCCTGAATTAACGTTCAGTTACAAAATTCTGCAAAGGCTTGATTAAGAAAAACACATGACAACGTTTTCAAATTCAGGCCTCCAGCTTACGTAACCTACTAATAGCACTTAAATGACTCTTTGCGCAGTGGCGGCGCTACCTGCCAATTTTACTCTTGACCTGCCTTATGACCCGTCAGTTTCTCTTGACGCGACCTGCTGAAATTGTATATCTGCATGCATGCAAACATGCATACATACATACACACATACATGCATACTTACATACATAGATTATGTGCATACATGCATACATGCAAACATACATACATAAATACATACATACATACATACATACATACATACATACATACATACATACATACATACATACATGCATACATACATACATACATACATACATACATACATACATACATACATACATACATACATACATACATACATACATACATACATACATACATACATACATACATACATACATGCATACATACATATGCAATCTTATCAACAGATGAGGGTGCATGTAGTTTCTTTTAATTTTCCCTTGTCAAAGCACACTGAGTAGTAAACTTGATCAGAATTCACCACCTTATTGATTTATCGGATTACGACTTCCACGCGAAACTCTTAGCATCTTCCTTAAACCCAATTGCTATGCACAAGTCTTTCGATCTAAGCAGGCCAAATCACCATAAGTTACACCTGTTTTATGCGGAAAATGTTTTTATTTTCCTAATCTGATCCCATTTATGAGACGTTGCTCAAATTGTTGACAAAAAGGATCTAGGCCTATTGTCCAATTGCCTAACATTACTCCACTGTGCATATAGACAAGCCTGGTAATGTTCGAAAGCTAAATTAATCACCAATTTGACATAGGTAACGTACAGCGTAGGAGTTTGATACTGGTGAGAAAAATTGGAATTAGGTAGTAACTGGCAACAATGGAGAATCACAAGCCTGTAGTCACGATCAATCGCCTGCATAAAATTGCAGAGCGCCACCTCTTTGCAACGTAATAGTAACGTGTATCCTAATACTAGAGGGCAGACGGTTCTGTTCCATCCTAGCAGTCTTTCAGGCAACAACGCACACACGGCATAACATTCACTTAGGCATGCCTGGCGTTCCTTTTACCTTTGTTGATGCCATAATTAAAATCAAATCACAAAATCCACAAAAGTTTAAACGTTAAGCGCACTGTTCGAAAAGTCCAAACGAATAGGTAGCATCATAGGTTTCATAGCATTGGTGCAAAAACGGTGTTGCCAGGAAAATTCGAAGTAGATAAAAGAAAGATTCTATTTTCACTGACGCAGCAATTTTTCATGCAAGAGATGAAAAATGCAACGAAAAGAAATAACCGAATCCACGTGGCATCGGCGGCGCGCCGACAAATTTTCGGCGGCGGCGGCGTCGGCGCGCCGACTCAAAAAAATCGGCGGCGGCGGCGCCCACAAAGTGTCGGCGGCGGCGGCGCGGCGCGGCCGGCGCAGGGCTCTGGTTGAACGTAGAACATCATGGAGTCGGTTGCCTGTCAAACCATATACCACAAGGACACGGTGGTCAAAGTTTGATGTTGACACTACATGTAGAGTAAAGTTGCCCATTATGGGCACCCTCCTAATTATGGGCACCCCAAAGAAAAGTATTATGTAAAACTTTTTCGTTGCGCCATCTCTCGTATTCCAGCAGAACGGCAGCGCAAAGTTTGATGCACTTAAAATTTAAATGATTTCTTTCTTTACATACAATGTTATCCATGTGCGCAGAAATGATGTTATTGTTCCGGGCAGTCATATAATCATGTCGGCCTTGAAGTATTCCAAGCTGCTTTCGTTCTTGTGCGAATGCTTCAATCAAACTTTTCTTGCACACTTACAGCACTGCTATTATAAGCTTACAGTACTTTGTTAGCATTTTGCTTTACCAGTAAGACTTAGTACCTGTTTTTAGTCCTCCCATACCCAACCTGTAAGCAGAATGATAGCGCACATTCGCTC
Source organism: Lumbricus terrestris (assembly GCA_949752735.1). Classification (NCBI taxonomy): domain Eukaryota; kingdom Metazoa; phylum Annelida; class Clitellata; order Crassiclitellata; family Lumbricidae; genus Lumbricus; species Lumbricus terrestris. The sequence goes on from OX457048.1 coordinate 23,244,878, forward strand.
ATTGCTATCAATAGCTGCAGTGTACTGAGGCAGACTTCCAAACGGTCCGGTATTGCGCTGATGCAAATCTTCATCATGGTCGGTCCATCTTTTTGGAATAAGTTACCTAGCAATCTGCCAATCCCCGTAAAGAACTTCTTTGTCTTTCTTTGCCCGTCTCCGCAAACGTTTGAAAAGCATTCTCTTTGATTGTGGTTTGGTGCTATCAGGTATGGAGTGCCTCTTAGGAGTTTCTCTTGAAATGGCGATATAAAGATTCATGATTACGATTATAATTACTGTCACACTCCTTTTCACGAACTCTTACCCTGTCTCATCTGATCCTCCACCCTCCAATTCCCGGCCCATACGACACCCACCTTAGCCGCTGTTCTGTCTCTCTGATCCTATGGTAACTCGACTCGGACCACCACGGACTACTCTCACGGACAACCCTTCTAACTCAGCGCAGCGCTCGTGAATAAGCTGGTGCCTCGCGCTTGACTTTCGAGTGGCGCTTTAGAAATTTCGAGTTTACGATTACGGTTAGGCCTACATCTTCACTTTTGTTAGCATTTGTCAATTTACTTTCAATATCTGTTTCAGCTAATATAAGTTCTTCAGTTGTTGACATGTTTACGCAGAATAATCGGTTTCGTATCTATGGTTGGCCTACTCATGATCTGCAATGCGCAGTACACAATAGGCCTACTGATAATAATTTATTGCTATAACAGATTATTAAATGGCTGTAACATATCGAACTAGTGTACATCTTGACCACTGTCTAGGCCCGCGTTGGATGGTGTTTTTCTTAACTGAAACGATCCTGCATGACTTCGATCAATCAATCAATCAATCAATCATTCAAGTCTCAATGAATTCATATAGAGCCCCTTCTAGATCGATTTTCAGAGGTGCTCCCAACCCAAGCTTGGTAAAAAAAAGTCGCTGACAAAATTTTGTCAGCGTGGAAGTTGGAACGCACATCTGATTGGTTTATCTGGAAGCGGCAATGTAGGCCTATTATAAATTACAATGAATCAATTTGCAGTTCGAAGATGTGACCTCTTCTATACTCACCCATGAAATGCTCTTTTCTGTCAGGGTAAGTAACGTTACGGCAGAAATGACTATGCTTAGTGTGTCACACATACAGTGCTACGCCCCCTAGAGGCAACATGTATAATTTTTCTACGTATTCGTTGTTCACCTGCTATCCAACACTGTTACAAATGGCAAACCTTAGCATTTCGCTATCTTCAGACACTAGACAGCCGATAAGACTTAATCAGCACTCTCCTCCTCCCGATTACAATCATTGTCCTTACAGATTATGTTATCTCGGTGTATTCAACCTCCACGTGTGCAGCGACCCGAAATTTGCGTTGACACTAAGTTTGCCCAACCGAATATGTACCAGAAATGGGCGTCGAGCACACGAACAACCCAATCAACGGATTTCCTACCGCAGTTGACCAGGGACCGCAATAAGGCTAGTGGGGACCCGGGTGCTGTGACAAGTGACAACCGTTCGGGCCCCCTTCTGTCAGCCATCGGTCCACCAAGCACATAATAATTATGCTTAGGCCTACCATGTTTACTAATGACTATGAACTGTTACAGTACCTAATAATGGTTTTCTTATGACGTATTTGTTAGTAATAAAAAGGTTTCAGGTTTCAGACAATTAGAGTGCAGTGAACGAATGACAAGCAATGTTTAGAAAATAAATCACTCAGAGCAATTTTTAAAATTATACAATTACTTGGCTAAGTTTAATATGATTGAATTCTTCCAACGTTTAAGTTAAAAAATCGTCAGAGTTAAACATTAGACAGTTAGGATTCACGTTAAACCTACAGCGAGGCCTTGCGAACTTTTATAATGCGGCAAATTAATTGCCATTAACATAGAGTCTAATATTGAAATCAACCGGCGAAGATAGACCTATTATAGACCACTTTATTAAATCACTGCAGAAAATCACACTTCCCAAAGATAAAATGTTTCATTAATAATAAGTTTCTGCGATTTCAACCAATTCATAAACAGTTCGAGTTAATAAATCTCGAGTGTGGGAGAATTGTGCAAAAATTTCGTCGTCTATAACTTCGTATTTACAATATTAACGTTGCAACATTCTCGCAAAGAAATTCTATCACTTCCGAAAATGCGAGGCTTCAAAGCCGCGGACCCGGGTGCTGCAGCGTCCTTAGCACCTACCTTAGCGCGCGCCTGCAGTTGACAGATGACCGTATCCAGCAAGGTGTTTAATGAGAACAAACGGGAGTGTAAAGTTTTAGGGTTAGCGGAACAGAGTTGATTTCACAGCCTGCAAATATCGTGTGACGTTACAAAGGATTTAATTCAAAGGACTGCATTCTAACAGCAAGGCTAATTAGACCTAGCCTATATAATCATAATAGCAGCAATTCTTGGCTTACAGGTCCGAATCAAATAATTGTTGGGTTTTAAAAGGCATAAACGCAAGTAACATATTGGAGTTTGCGTAGCCTATCATGTCAACGGACTTTTGTATTATTGCGCCATTGCGTCTCGTTGTTGCTATGGGATCTTGTTGTATATTCAGTTTTAATACTTAACTCCAACATTTATTGAATCAACGGATAAATCAACAGAACTCCGGATCCCCGGATGTAGCACGAGAACTGTGCGTTAAACTAAAGTAAGTAAGTATGTCAACTTATAAAAACATGATATCCAACACCCTTCCGCTTAAAATGTCAGCAATAATTGTAAAGCATAACAGCAATATTTATATTTCCTCAATTAAACGTTCTGGACGTTTATGGTCTCTTCCCGAACGACGAAGTACTAGGTTCGGTGCGGATCGTACGTCAGTTGTCAAACGGGATTGGTCCTTGGTTTCCTGGTGTTCCTTCTCTGGCGCCAGGAAAACTCTCGGCTCAATCACGCTTGGTAAATCCTCCATCCCGTATTCTAGTCCAGATGAATGCATCTGATGAGGTAAATTGGTCTCAACTGTCCCAGGAGTAATTAGTGCTTCTGGGGTTGATTTGGTACCGACGGTACACTGGAACTGATGTGGTGCCCACTTGAATTGATTGGGCACTGGCGGTGTCTGCTCTGGTTCTGAATGATCCTCTTCCATTCGTGTAATCAGTTGGTCAATATGTCGGCGCCAAACTTTGGAACCAACCTGAACGCGATATGATAGTGGGCCGGTTTTCTGCAATATTGTCCCATCCAGCCACTTTCCTTGATTCCGATAATCTCATGCCCACACATGATCGCCCGAACGAAACGTTCGGTCCTTTGACACTGGGTTTGCTTGGCCTTCTTGGGATTTGCGTACCCGGTCCTCTGGTTTGAGTCGCATGGAATCTAAAGGCATCACCACTCGCCGGTTAAAAAGCATTTGTGCCGGTGAGACACCAGTTGTCGCGTGCGCCGTGTTGCGATAGGACAACAAAAATCGATGTACTCGATCCATCAAAACTTCAAAAGTAACTGCCTTTGTCCCCAGGACTTCCTTTAAAGTTCTGATAAAACGTTCTGCTTCACCGTTCGAACGTGGATGATAAGGGGAAGTCTGTATGTGTTGTATGCCGAATCTTTTACAGAGTTGCTGAAATTCTCCACTGGTAAACTGTGTACCATTATCCGAAACTATCTGCGAAGGCACTCCGAATCGGGCTATCAGGAATAGAAAGATGTGGACAGTCACCGCAGATGTTGCTGATTTTACTGGTATTGCTTCAGCCCACTTAGTCCGTGCATCCACGCACACTAACCACATATGACCATGTGCTGGTCCGGCATAGTCAATATGTAACCGGTACCACGGCTTCTCAGGGAATTCCCATGGATGTACAGATGCTTGTGGTGCTTCTGCCTGAACTGATCGGCAGTGTTGACAAGTGCGGACAATTCGCTCGATTTCAACGTCCATATTTGGCCACCAGACGAACGAACGTGCTAGACTCTTCATTCGTGTCATGCCTGGATGACCCTGATGTAATTCTGTTAGAGTGTCACTTTGAATTGATCGTGGAATTATCATTCGGGATCTCCAAAAAATACAGCCATCCTCGATAGATAGTTCTGTACGCCGAATGTAAAACGCGTCCAGTGATGCGGGTCTATCTGCTGGCCAACTTCCTTCTAGGTAACGGCGTACGGTAACTAAAGTTGCGTCTCTCTTAGTTTCATCCGCCAGTCGCTTGTGAGAAAATACGGGTGCACAGAGTTCATCAATATCAAAAATATCAACATCATCGTCTTCCGCCTCCAATGGAAGTCTGGATAAACCATCAGCATCGCCGTGTTCTGAGGTATTCTTATAACGAATGTCATAAGAATATGCCATCATCGTTAATGCCCAGCGTTGAATTCGAGCTGAAGCCCGGTCTGGAATTGGTTTATCTGGACCAAATAGGGCAACTAATGGCTTGTGATCTGTCACCAATGTAAATCTTCGACCATACAAATATTGCTTGAACTTAGAAACTCCGAATATAATTCCGTAAGCCTCTTTCTCGATTTGGGCGTAATTACGTTGTGACGAATTTAATGTCTTCGAAGCGTAAGCAATTGGTCGTTCACTGCCATCAGGAAAGGTATGAAACAGTGATACACCGACCCCATAGCTGGATGCGTCAGCTGCGAGTCCAATCGGTAACCTAGGATCATAGTGGCATAGAATTGGAGGACTGGACAAGATTCTCTTCAAGGTTTCAAAGGCTGTTCGTTGTTTATCACTCCACTGCCAACTGGTATCCTTGCGTAGTAACTGATAGAGTGGTGAGCAAAGCGTAGACAAATCGTCCACGAACTTGCCGTAATAGTTTACCAATCCGAGAAACGCTCGTAATTGTCCAACATTACTCGGTTCCGGTGCATTTACAATTGCTTTGATTGTGGATGGTGCGGTGTGTAAGCCGTCTTCATCAACCATGTGACCCAAATACTGTACGGATTTGGAAAGGAGCACACACTTGGTTAAACTCAATCGAACTCCAGCGTCGAGAAATCGTTTAAACACCCGTCGTAATGTTTCCAAATGGGTATCCAACGATTCCGATGCAATCAATACGTCATCCAACGAACACACGACTCCCGAAATTCCCGACAACAGTTTGTCCATTATCCGTTGAAACTTTGCTGGTGCTGGACCGATGCCGAAGGGCATTCGTAAAAATCGATACAGCCCTTTTGGTGTATTGATGACGAGCAGTTTCTGTGCATTGGTATCGATTCGTATTTGATGATATGCCTCCGATAAGTCCAACTTTGTGAAATATTTGCACCGACCGAGTTTGGCGAACAGATCCTCCGTTCGTGGTAATGGATAATGTTCTGTGAGTAGTGCCCTGTTTACTGATACTTTGAAGTCTCCACATATCCGGATCGTATCAGTGCTACGTTTCGAAACAACCACTATTGGTGATGCATACTCTGAGATGTCGTCCTGGATTTTTTCTATTACCCCAGCTTGCTGCATTCGATTAAGTTCCATTTCGACTTTATTTTCCAGTGCAAAAGGTATCCGTCTCGCAGGCCAAAATTTTCGAACATTGATATTCGGATCAATTTGTAAACTTACTTCTGTGTTTCTAATGCAACCAAGGGATCCGTCGAAAAGAGATGAGAACTCCTGTACAATATCCTTCACCGCCTTGTCGTCGTTGACTTCTTTGATGTCAATAGGATTCCGGATCTCTCCCTCTCTGCGACATCGTCCAATATCGAGGTGCATACGATCCAACCACGTCCTTCCCAACAACGAAGTGCGGTTGCTATCAACTACATATGATGGCATCGAATAATAAAGTCTTCCATCATAAGTGACTGTGGCTTCAAAATAACCCAAAACTCTTAATTTATGACCGCTGTATGATCTAAACTGTAGTTTTGTAGGCGTCAGGACCGGGCATCCTATCGTTTGCCAGTCTCTTCGTGTAAGTAATGTGACACCCGTGCCTGTGTCGACCTCAAGTGTGACGTCCCTTCCGTCAATAGAAAGATCAGCGAGAATCTTTGCGGCTTGATTGTTTTCAATTGTGCATACATAATTAGATTCTTCATTCGAAGAGACTGACGATGATTCATCCCCCATTTCAACTGGTTGTACTTTCACTTTAGGTCTGTCTGTATTATTTCGCATTAGTCTTCGTTCGTGTCCTTTTCCCTTGGGTTTTGCGCAAACCGGAGTTATATGGCCTATTTTGGAACAATTGAAACAAGTAGCATTACGAAATTTACAGTATTCAGGATGGTGATGATTTACCTTGCCACAGTGATGACACCGTCCTTGGAATGATTTGGTTGCTTGTCCGGATTTCCTGTCGTCCGATGTCACCGCACTAATCTCTGTAGTACCAGATGACGTTGACGCAGAAGTCTGCAGCATCACGGACGTCTTCTCGGCTGCCTCAAATGACGCTGCGAATCTTACCACATTCTCGATTGTCAATTCTTGTTGTTGAAGGAGATATTTCTGAATCTCTGCTTTCGACATTCCGCACACAAACTGATCGCGTAGTCGTCCATTGACAGGTGATACAGAGTCGTTTTCGAAATCGCATGTCAGTGATAGTTTCCTCAAGACAGCCATATAGTCCGCCGCCGTCTCTCCTCTTTGTTGACGGCGTGTGTAAAAACGAAATCGTTCTGCAATTTCCAAGGGTCGTGGGTTAACTATGGTCTCGATTCTTCCCACTATTTGTTCAAAAGTCGCATTCTCCACGTCCCCGGGGTGAATGTCACAATATCTGTTGAATACGGAAATTCCCAGTGTGTGGCACAAAATGGCCTTCCGCTTCAACGCGTTGGTTTCTGACTCGTCAACACCTTCTTCCACGAAGTAAAAATTCAGACGTTGTACAAACCGTTTCCACGTCTCCGCAGTCGGATCAAAGTCCTTCATTTTCGCCGACATTTTAAATTATAGTTCGTAAATATCCTCGTCGCCAATATGTTGTATATTCAGTTTTAATACTTAACTCCAACATTTATTGAATCAACGGATAAATCAACAGAACTCCGGATCCCCGGATGTAGCACGAGAACTGTGCGTTAAACTAAAGTAAGTAAGTATGTCAACTTATAAAACATGATATCCAACAGATCTCAAACTTTGCCTTGCCTTTGCTCCTAGAATATACAAACTTCCCAATTTAAACACCTCCACCTTCCACTCATTAGCAGTATCGTGTTAATCTATCTCACATAGCCTACACTAGAAAGATCGCTTTTTCAGTGCACTATGCAAAGCACATTTTGTGCGGAACTTAACCTCCTATAAACTCCAGTTTCAAATCTCATCGCGGGAACCAGCTTATTCACAGCTGCTTAGTCAAAACAAAATCGAAAGTCCCTGCGCTGACTATTATTACTAATATAGCCTACCGTACTAGCGAAAAAGCTTGTGACCTGCGCTTGACTTTCGAGTGGCGCTTTAGAAGCTTGGGGATTACGACTTCCATTTTCGCATTTTATATAGCCCATGGTTATTTTAGCAATAATGACAGTGTAAATGTGAAATAAAGAATTTCATTACCAGTAGTCTAGGGTATCTGCGCTCTATGTTGAACACAGTTCTCGGACGTAGCCTAGGCTCCCTGGCTACGTGTCCCTTGATGTACGGTAACCTACGTGCCTTGGGGATACACAAAATCCCCATTTCAAGTCCTGGATTATTCACTTTATTGACACTACAGGTCAAACTGGTTAAATTGTATTTTAACGTTTTTTATAATTTAATTGATGATGTGGAATTTATTTTTGGCATAAGGTCATTAAATCGGAATTAAAGAACTCGAAGGTTGAGAATCATTGAAACAGCTTACTAAACCACACATTATTCTTTGCCTGTCTAATCTCTGAGGAATGGAGTTTCTCCACCAGTTCCTTCTGGTAGTCTTTCATCATCTTTCTCTCGCCTCAAATCCCTACGTTTCTCACTGGGGAGTCTGTGGTATATATAGGCCTACCTCGCACTGGGAGGGCTTCTGAAAGGATCTTACTAGGAGAAGCGCGTTTAAGCAGAAGGAAACAATGAACGAAGTAAGCCTACTGAAAAATCAAACGGCTGAAATGTTATCAGAATTCTATTTCCCGTAGGCCTATTACTGAAAAGAGAAACCGAAAACACTCGCTCGGCGTGTTGGAATACAAACACAGCCTGCAGCATCGTCATAATATTATTTATGTGTGGTATAGTAGTCGAGTGACTCGAGTCGAATGATCAAGTTGGTCATGTTCGGAATAGATACCTATACGTAGTTTTGCACGTGATACCGAATAAACCAGGACTGTTTTAAGGAATTTTTAGAACTTCACAATTCCTTCTTTCCTTTCAATTTTCCATGGTAAATTACTTTCAATTGGACATTTTTTGCTAGTTTTAACTGTACAGAAGTGCTTATATAACAGCACAAATCCATTTAGAACTGCACATTTTGTGTACAACTTCCCGTTCAAAAAAGTCCTGGAATAAACACATAAAATGCCTACAATACGTAGGCCTATATAGCTGCTTAACTTGCAGGCGGAAAAGTGAAATCCGTGCCAGTGGCATCTACAAATCGGGTCTCTAGATTAACCAAGGGTCGGCCTACAGATAAACCATGCTTAGTAAAACAAATTCACAAAATAAGGGTTCTACCATTAGTACATGTATATTCTGTCATATGAACTTGTCAAATTCTGCTCTCTAACATTACCTCAGTTTTCAAATAATGTTATTAGATCTATATCGTTGACTGCAGTAGGTCAGTAACAGAAGTATGCTCAAAACGTCAGTTTGACTGCAAAAACCGCTATGATCCTGCGTTTGAACTTAGGCCTACATGAACTCTAAAACTTTAAGTTGGCCTAGGCCGCCTAGCACAAACGCAAATATTCAAGAAAGACAACTTGATCAAATAAAATAAAATTTATTGTTCCCAACAGCGTACAAGATAATTTTATGGCCGAATAACATAATAACAAGTCTACGCATGGTTCGTTCAGTTATGCAGTAAGAAAAAACTAAGAAATTAAGGTTTGTGAATCAATAAATTTATCGAATACATGTTGGTAGCAGTCACAGAAGATAGTGTCGCAATTTGGAGCAACAGGCCTACCAAAAGAACAAGGTCCCACTAACAGGAGTCTATTTATCTTGGGGGGGGGGATTGAAGACGACAGAAGCCTTAAGTGAGCAAAACATATGGGAACACCAACTTTAGTTTGACAACTAGTAAGTAGCCTAAAAGAAAACACACAACTGAATAACATTCGCGACATAATTAACGACTATAGGCCTACGTGCTCAAGTGTGTGTGCTCGTAACACAAGCCTGAATCATGAGAAGCTATTAAATTAAAACCAACCAACGCGAAGATACTTCTCTTTCGGAAACAAATGCTGAAGTTATTGCTCTACATTTAATATGCAAGAGCGTTTAATCACAATATTAGGTATACAGATTAAGTCTACTAATCAAATTTTTATGTAGCACAAGTGTAAATACTCGAGAAAGGTCAGTTCTAACACTAACTGATGCGAACATATTCATATTTCGGAAAGAGGTGCTGAAGGTCTTTACCAGCAATACAATCTATGTCTGATCATACTTTATGCACATTTATGTGACAAAATAGTTCACAAGAATGAACAAAAACTAAAAAAACTGACTCGTTCTATTCATTAATCAAATCAAATTTATCTCCTTAACAAAAAGTCTTCAAAGGGCACTCTGTAATTATCATAATAGACTGAGGCCAAGTAGGCTAGTCTATGCAGCGAAAGATTCTGACTTGTAACCTTACCGCGGTGCTATATTGGCCTGCATTCCTTCTTATTGAAGTCCCATAATAATTATTAGGCTGACCCCACCAATACTTTCTTCTCTCGATCTCTGCCCTCAGGCAGGGTCGTATGCCCAATGACGCCTCTCATCTCTATAATTCTGTGCCTCTTTCTTCATTGCATTGTTACAGTAGCCTTCCTTCGTCATCGTCATCCAGTCCAGTAGCATCGTTCTTGGTCTTCCTCCTATCTTTCCCCTCCATTATTCCTTCGGTGATTTCTCTTACAATGGTGTCACACCTCTCATGATGTCGCCAATCCAGTTTCTCTGCCCTCCACGCATTGTCCCCAGCATTGACCTTTTCTCTCCAACCATCTGTAAGATTTCTTCATCCGTCTTGTGTTCCCTCAAGCAGAGCAGCTGATTATTTCCATTCTACACCAAATCCACAATTCAAAGGTCTCCAATCTTCTTATATCATCCTTCCTCATCGTCCATCTTTTCGATTCATACAGGACTACACTCCACATCAGCGTCTTGACCATTCTCTTTTTCAGGTTCGTATATAGTTTTCCTCTGAGGTCTTCCTTTCTTTTGCAGATTGCTTCGTTTCTCATGGCTATTCTTTTTATTTCCACATAGCACCTCGCATCATCCGTGTCTATATTTCCCAAATAGCAGAATTTCTCTACCCGTTCTAAGTCTACTCCATTTAATGTAATCTCATACTGTTTTTTCTTCTCCCTTGCTTATATATCCATAGTCCTTGTCTTCATGGTGTTTATTTTCATGTCGTATTCTGTCGATATCATATTCAATCGATCCATCATTCTCTGTAATCCTTCTTGACTGCTTGCTAGCATTGCTTGATCATCCGCGATTCTCTGCCGTCCGTTTGTCTACATGCCTGTCTGACTCTTCTCCTCATCTGCCTCGCCATTTTAACACTAAGCATCATCCACCTTAGTGACCTTACCCATTCGAATGTCCGCCTACCTTACTCCCCATGGACCCTCTACCTATCGATTATGCTTTGAGTAAGCGCCTGTGAATACGCTAGGTGTCGCGACTTCGCTTTTGTGCGCGCTGTAGAAATTTCGAAATTACGATTACGATCACGAAGCCCTCTTTTGACGGAAATAGCATATGACCGGGTCTTCACCGAGGCGGCTAATGTGTCGGGGTAATTGGCAAGTCCACCTCGAGAATTTGCTCAACTCTAGGCCTATATGTAGCAACGTGGCGTGTAAATTTTGAGATGAAGAAATTTTTACTACACAATAATTTTATTAGTTAGTGGGATCTACGCGCCGATAACAATCTAGTGAAATCTTCCCGATCAAATCGTTTCCATAATGGGTCATTATTCGGATCACGATTTCTGTTATTGCTTTGGCGTCTGCTATGTTCTACGGGTATATCGATTGCAGTGTCATCTGGACATACAGTGGTGTGCAAAAGTCTGGAACCACCTAGAAATATCGTGTTTTTTCGACTTTCCAGGCTGTTAATCGCATATTTTCATATGCCCATTACAAACTTTTGTGTGTAACATCATGGGGGATATAGTGAGTGCATGAACAGTATGGCGCGATGGCATGCTGCACTGTCATCATAAGAGAAGAACTGATCCTGGAATAGCTGTTGTGCTGATGGTGCCCTGCAATTCTGCAGTATTCCCACTGTTCTTGGTTGCGTTAACCATTCCATCGATGACGTGAAGGCATCCTACTCCAATGGCAGCCAAGTAGCCCAGACTGGAAGTGTCAGATCAACATCAGGACGCTGGACTGGTCTGTCCACTAGTCCAGTCCCCGGTTTGGAATCCGATTGAGAATTCCTGGCACAAAATAGCGTTAAAGATATCAAAGAGAAATCCCACCAGTAATTGCGAGCTGAGTGAGTAGCTCATAGCCACCAGGCAAAATGTCTTTACCCATGACCACCTCGTTAAGATGGTGTACTCAATGCAGACACGGTGCAGACAGGTGATCAAGAAAAAGAGGTGGCTCACCAAATGCTGAGGCATAACTGTCCACAAAACTTCCTTTTCAATGCCAACTAAATGATTAGTACTACACTTACTGTATACCTCGGAATAATTTGCCTGCTTTCTATCATTTGCTCGAAAACCTGTCTTTTTAGCCGTGGTTGGACTGGGAGCGCCTCTGAGTAGTCTCCTTGAAGGCCGGGGCGCTATATAAATTTTTCAAATGAATGAATGGATAGATGAATAATTTTAAACGAATTCATACCACACATGACCTGTTGTAACCACACTAATATATTTTTACACCAATGGCCAAAGAAGTACAAATTACGAGATTTACACACAAAAATCCATTACCATGGCAACTTCCAAGAAAAAATTTGTAAAATTTGGTTCAACCTAGAATAAAAAGTTGATTCTAATAGCCAAATATATCCCCCATGATGTTACACACAAAAGTTTGTAATGGGTATATGAAAATATGCGATTAACAGGCTGGAAAGTCGAAAAAACACGATATTTCTAGGTGGTTCCAGACTTTTGCACACCACTGTAGGTCAAGGTACATGTCATAGGACTTACAGTAACTGAAAGGACTCAAATCCCTGTTAACCTCGTCGCCCATCCTCTTAAAATATATATGGCCATCACCTAGGTGTTTTACTTCCTGTCTGAACGATGGCATAAAGAAACAAGGAAAAACGTGATGGCGAGAAAACTCAAAAGTCTTCAATCTTCTTATAATTATCATCCTTCCTCGTCGTCCATCTTTCAGATCCATATTATAGATCGAGGACTACACTCCACACCACCGTCTTGACCATTCTCTTTTTCAGGTTCGTGTGTTGTTTTCCTCTGAGGAATTCCTTTCTTTTGTAGATTGCTTCGTTTCTCGTGGCCATTCTTTTTATTTCCAAAAGGCACCTTGCATCATCCGTGACCATACTTCCCAGAAAGCAGAATTTCTTGACCTGTTCTATCTCTACTCCACTTAATGTAATCTTAACTGTTTTTCTTTGCCCTTGCTTATTATTATAGGCTATCCATTGTCTTTGACTTTTTGCTGCTTATTTTCATGTCATGACATTATTATGTTGATATCATATTTTATTTAATCGATCCATCATTCTTTCTAACCCTTCTTGACTGCCTGCCAACATTGCTTGATCATCCGCGAATCTCAACCGTCCATCTGTCTGACTGCTTTACTCTCAAAGATCTTGACCCTCTGGCTACCGATTATGTCTTGATTAAGCGCCTCTGATTCGCTAGTTCTCGCGACTTCGCTTTTGTGCGCGCTGTAGAAATCACAAGATTACGAGTACTTGTATGATAATGATTAAGATTACGAAACCCTTCTTTTACCGTAAATATAGCACATGCTCGAGTCTTCACCGTGGCGGCTAATGTGGGTGAAAATGGCAATTCCATTTCGAGAATTTGCTCAGCTCAATGTATGCTCTGTAGCACGATGGCGTGACAATTTTGATACTAAGGCATATCATACTGCTCTACACTAGGATTCTATTAATTAGTGGGATCTACGCGAAGATAGCAATCTAATGAAGTCTTCCCGTTCAAATAGTTCCACTAATGGGTCATTATTCGAATCACGATCCATGCTTTTGCTTTGGCTTGTGCTGTGTTCTATAGGTATATCGATTGCAGTGTCATCTGGACATAGGTCAAGGTACAAGTCAAATGACTTACAGTAACTGAAAAGACTCAAATTCCTGTTAACGTCTTTCCCCCTCTTAAAAACATTGGCAACACCAATTATAAATAGTTGCTTTACTTCCTGTCTGAATGTAGGCATGAGGTAACAAGGAAAAACGTGGCGCCGAGAAAACTCCATGAAGCAAAACATGATCCTCTCGACCCAAAAGACGAGTTGCTTTGGTGTAAATTCACATCGACTCTTGTTTCATTTCCTTTTCTGGCATTAAGAGCCTCCATGCAGAACATAAGACAATTCTTCAGTTCATAAGTAGTCCCACGCTTAAAGAAAAGTATCGTCTTGCAAATCATATATGCTGCCTTAATTAAATGAGAACTTTCTTTTATCACTCGACTTTCTACTGGTGCAAATGAAATTCTGGCAAATGTCCGGGAAAAGGTGAAATGAGAACCACGTGACCTGCAGAGATCGAAGTTGGGCCGATGAAAGACGAACGTACTACCGTTTACGTTCACAGCTGGACTCATGTCAACTGGCAGTGCATCTTCTGGCCACGCATCTTCTGGCCACCAATCTTCAATGTGAACGCAAGCAACGATGTCAATAGATATGTTGAGAAAAAGAAAGCCACCCTCTCCATCCTCAATGGGATTAAGCAGTCTCAGACGTATATTCGTACACAAACCATCCAGCTTTCCATAGCTACTGATGTATTCGTGTTTCATGTTCCAATCGAAAAAATGCTCGCCTTTCCAGAGATCAGGGTCACTTAAGACTACCTCTAAAATAGTCTTGAATCTAGAATTAACTTCATCAGTCAGCAAATAGTTATCTAAGTTGAAGAAGCTAGCAAACATCTCGTCACGCCGACTCTCTTTGTCCTCATTTGTCTTCATCCTCAATTCAAAGTATCCTTTTGGACCGAGGGGATGTGGAAACGGGTCACACAATTGGCTGAAATTAATTAGCCTGAAGTTATAGTCAAAGTCTCCTGAAATTGAGACTTTTGTTTCTTCTTCGCTGCCACCGACTAAATTCGTCTGGCACTCAAACCGCCAGTCTTTTTCCTTTATACCATTGGCCAAACGCTCAATGAATTGCTTCACTGATGTTTTAAGTTTGCTTAGACGTTTATTGAGGCTACTGAAATTGTTTTCAGTCCATGCCCTCCAAACTGCTTCTTCTGACGATTCTTTAGGGCGAGGCAATTGTGAGTCGATTCGAATCGTTTCCACTTGTTTCCTCCTAGTTAGTTCTGTCACATGATTATTGTTGATCACTTGCCCAATATCGACGGGTAAGTGAAAATCCATGTTTGGCTGATACAATGCTTTCTTGTCTTTGACAGTCACCAAGTTTCTTAGCTGCTTGAGATCTCCAGGTTTATTTCCAAAGTTATCCTTCATGTTTTCATCAGCCCCGGATAGGACGAGGAGCTTGTACTGTTCGTCTTCTTCTGCGTAATGCAACGGTGTTTTGCCGTAAACATCAGCTGTGTTAACTTCGGAACCAATGTCTAATAGCAATTTAATTGAATCGTTAGGTTTATGCAAACTGCGAATTGATGTCGCCATGGCAGCGTAATGCAGTGGAGTTCTTCCTTTGTTATCTGTTGCAGTGGCTGACTCCCTGAAATTCTCTGGATTTAGTAAAATGCCTTTAACCATTAAGTCGATTTGTTCCTTGACTCCGTGTTCATCGGTCGGACATTCAAAAACGAAATCTGAATTGCGTGAGATGATTAATCGATGAAGTGGGTTTCGACCTCTGCTGTCAATTCTTTCTACTTCAAATGGTGCTTCTTTGAACTTTCGAATTGCTCCGTAATTTTTGGGTGCTTTCAAACTCGTCGAATTACTTTCCATGACTGACTCTATTGCCAAATCAAGCGGCGTATATCCTCTGTAATCTCTCGCATTGACATCAGTTTCGTCGTCATCTAACAACAATTTGACCGCTTCTAATCTAAGTCGAAGATTAGGCCTACTCAGTAACAGGTGAAAAAATTCATGCGGATCCTCTCCCTCTCGTCTCATGAGATTTTGCACAATGTCATCTCCTCTACTTAGAGTAGTTCCTTCGATAAACTCAATATGACTCTGCAGTAGGTCAATTAATAGATGTGGATCTGTGATTTCTCCTCGCAATTGAAGCTGCTCCCTGCTGCTCGTTTCAATAGAGCTAGAAGCGCACTCTAAATTTTGCTTACGAAGATCTTTCCAAAAGAATTGCAGATCAAACCAACTTCTCTTTCGCTCATTGACGGATGCGTGTAAGGCAGCAAACCCGCAATAGTCACACAAATTTACGGAAGCCTTATGGCTTAGCAACAGACGCATCACTGAGACATGATTCATTTCAGCTGCTTTAATCAAAGCAGTTTCACCATATCGGTCTCTAGCGTCAAGTTCGAGTTTCATTCCTGATTTTTGCTCCCAGTCGAACAGAATTTGAATGACATCACAACAACCATTCTTGGAAGCAATCATCAAAGGCGTTTCCGCATGAAAATTCTTCAGGTTGAAATCTGAGCCTTTCTCTAATAACAATTGCACGAAGTAGATCATAGAAATCTTTTCATCAGGTACAACATCTACATAACCCATGTCATTTATCACTTTGAAAATGGGAGTTTCCCCGAGAGAGTTCCGGTGGCTTACATTAAATTTCTTGGAACTGATCAGAACTTGTGCAATTTCTTTTACGTTTTCGTAAAACATCTCGTATTCTTCATCCTCACTTAGGTCACTTAGGTCTGTAGAGGTGTCACTGTTTTTTCTGCAATCTCTGACGATGGGGTCAGGAATGAATCTCAACGATTGTCTCAAGTGAAAGAAGCCTTTTCCAAGATGTCGTTCTGAATAAACACCTTGGTCTGCATTGAGCAACAGCCTAACCATTTCTGGTTGGGCTGTTTCAGCTGCGATGTCGAGAGCAGTACGATCAACTGAGTCTTCCCATATCTCAAGAGGCTCGTTTTCTTCTGTCCATACAATTCCAGCTGAGACTTGTCGGCCATCGGATCTCAAAAGTTGAATTGGCTGGATGCCACTAGTTTCATTCAAGTTATTGGCATTTTCTTGAAGTTTCCGCTCGCAATTTGTCAACTTTCCAGATATCCTGGAGTTGTGTTTCAAAATAACCTCAACCACTTCAGTGTGACCATTTTCGACAGCAGCGTGTAGTGGTGTCTCTTTGTCTTCGGCCAACACGAAATCACAAACACCACGACGCAGAAGCAAATCTGTGACGTCTGCATGGCCGTTTGTAGCCGCAAGATAGAATGGTGTTTCATCGGATTGCTTCATTACGTCTACTGCAGCATGGTTATCCAGTAAAATCTCAACAACGGCAGTATGGCCATTTTCACAGGCTAAATGAAGTGCAGTCAGCTTGCCTTTGTTACACGCATTAACATTTGCACCGTTATAGTTCAACTTCTCTGCAAAGCCTGCATGTCCATGTTCAACCGCCGGATGAAGGGAAGTCTGCCCGAATTCACTTCTGGGGTCAGCACTTGAGTTCTTGCTTAAAAGAAGATTGACAACGTCAACGTGACCATTTTGAGATGCATAATGCAAGGGAGTGTTATGCTCTTTGTCCAGTGCATCGACGTTCGCTGACGACATTAGTAAGCTTCTAACAGCTCCTGTATCACCATGTTTGGCTGCTTCGTGAAGTTCACTATAACCTTCATCTTTCGTAGAGACTTTTTGAACATCACCCATCTTGTCACCTTCTGAATATTTAGTTGCTTCCTGACTTTTTTAAAGCGTCAATGAAATTAAGAAGTGTATAAATGGTGACTGCTTTAGTAAATTCCTATGTTCTTGTTTCATTACCAGATTCAACGCCCTTTCTGATCTACTTAAACCAGATTCAACGTCTTTGACCTCAGGTTCACATGGCTGTTATTACAGCTGACGATGCTTTCTCTCGACTCATCAGAAGTCTTTGGCGCTGATTACTTACTCACTGTTTAATTTAAAGAATCAGTTTGTCATTCATAACTAGGTAGTCTCGTTGTTCATCTGAAAAACAGAATACACGCTATTGTCATAACAGATAATCGAAATGTTTGTCCTCAACAGATTGAACTGATTCAACAGCTCGACGGATATCAGGATACCGGTGCAAAGGTTTCAAATTAAGCCCTCCTAAACATTACCCCTGCAAACTGTAATTTACATCAATCATCGCATTTATTGCACTAAAAATATCAGAAAAATCATCCCGCTCCTTGTTTTGGTCTGAATGTTTTCATCCGTCATCTCACTTCGTGGTTTGTTATCAATATTTTATCTTCATCTGTAACTAAAATACTAATCGCCGCGGAAGTTACATGGAGAAATGACTTCGAGGCTATTTATTTTCCCGATCAAAATATTGATAAAAACCACGAAGTGGGATGACGGATGAAAATCTTTAGACCAAAACAAGAAGCGGGATCATTTTTCTGATTTTTTGTGCGCAATAAATGCGATGATTGATGCAAATCTAGTGGGGGGGGTGGGGGTTATCTGAAACCTCTACACAGGGCTGAATATTTTTCTTAAGTTTGACATAACATCATCCGATTAGTTGCTCTTGAACCGGTACAATAATTTAAAACGATGCCTTAAATTGCTCAAAAATGTGACCTCTTCAACACTTCAGCAAAGTCAATCTATCTATGAAATTTATATGGCGTCTCTTCCTTTGCAAGCATCTGTCCGCCCAAAGAGATGGTTGAATGGCAACACTCCAGCACGAAGGTTATAACAACGCGGATTCGATGCCTTAGGAGACAACTGTGAAATGAGCAATGGATCAGGCTGCCATAACGAACGTTGAACGTTATTAATGAGTTACCCCACATGAACTTCAAAATACATGCAATTTATGGTTATTTAAAAACGAAATGGGTGCCTTTTAAAAACCTTACTTTCCATACCTTATGTGTAACATTGTCAATTAGCCTACTGCTGACCCATCGTTATCCTTTGTAATCATTTAACTTTATCAATGCGCATCTATAGGCGCCCGCGGATAGTTCCTCAAGACGGGCAAAATATAATAATCACCTTTAAATTTTAGCAATAGCGTGAAAAAGTCAAAGCAGGATGTGAATAAATATTTCGGTTTCACTTTCTGTTTCACGTGGTGATGTTGATGCCAAAGATTTCGTCGATCAAACCATCGTAGCGACACTGACTAGGTCTCTTGAAGAAGCGCTACACAAATTATCGGAATGATTCGAATGAATATTGTCAGCATTAGTGCATTTTGTGCGAAGAAACTGTTAGAAATCAAAAAGTATTTGTGAAATATAGGTGCAAAGTTTCCACGGGGAGCAAGTACGGGAGCCCATGTCGATGTGTACTGAGGCAGTTGTTGCATCAGTAGGCCATTTGTAGCGCCATGGCGGACAGGCACCTCGGTGATTCATCATGTCCAGGGTCCCGCTCACTGATTGGAAGTGAGAAACTCTCAACACCATGTTGCATACGGGGCCTCATGGCACATAAAGGACTAAATAGGTATTTGCCAGAATTGCGGGTTATGATTTTATTTTCGAAAGTTAGGTGGCAGTAGCCCGATCCCATGTATATGGGGGATTGTAGCACGAGAGACCACACCTAAGTGCTTGATTGCAAACCATCATCGATATGCATTCCATAATGCTGTAGACATTCCCAATATTGTTTCACAGTGAATGAACGATCATACACTTGATCCATGGTGCAGACTCACGTACCAGGTGGCTGATGCATTGCATGAACTGGAAGTATCAGATCATGTGAATACAGATAGCTCATGGCTCCGCCAGATGATGGCGACAAAACACCGGTAATGAGAAAGTTGAAACACGGACCGCTTGTCAAAATGGGCAACTCGTCTCATCATAATTATAATGGAACTGAAAGGCAGGGCCGCATTAAGGCATGTTCAACATGTTCGGCCGAATAGGGGCCCCACACTTTAGGGGGGGCCCCACACATAGAATAGAAATATTTTTTCATCATTGTTAATAATATTGTAGTAGCAAACATGAGTTTAAATCTCTGAACAAATTGCAAAAATTAGTCGAAAACTACTGATATTAACATATACAAATTTTGCGAATGTGTGGGGTCC
The DNA here is from genome assembly GCA_949752735.1 of Lumbricus terrestris. NCBI lineage: Eukaryota > Metazoa > Annelida > Clitellata > Crassiclitellata > Lumbricidae > Lumbricus > Lumbricus terrestris. Next base: position 23,264,423 of record OX457048.1, read on the forward strand.
TTTTTCAAGTTTCCGTTACCAGGCAGATTGATCTTGAAATCAGTCAGAATTGCTAGTAAGAGCCACACGATTTATTGCTTATTAAAACATGTAATACTTCATCAGACCGGAACTCAAGTGCCATGCAACGCACTATGAAATGGCGTCATTATAATTATTGTGCACGCTGGGGGCTCGGTATAGCCTACAGTCCTACATTCTGTTTGTACGAATTCAAACAATCAAATAAGTTTATATAGCGCCCATTTAAGAAATCTACTTAGAGGCGTTGCAACCCAAGCCTGGTCAAAAGGAAAAGCCTTAAGAAGACTAAAGAGCCTGCAGAGTCATTGGAAAGAGAGAGGAGACCCGCAGGGAGGCTATTCCAGATGGCTGAACCCACTACCAGGAATGAAGTTTGCTGCATGGTGACAGTAGCCTACGCAAAAAGGGGCTAGGAAGTCTCCACTGGTAGATGAGCGCAGCGAAAGGCGACCCATGCATAGAGACAGAAGCGGAGTGAAAAACTCACATTGGTAGGATGGAGCTTGTTCAGCCAGGGTCTACCATGATTGGCGAGAGAGTGGAAATGTGTTAGTTTGTAATAGACCCTTTCTACATGTAAGTGGCGGTGCTACACCATGACAATCAAGGCAAATGCCATGGCAAAAACCTTTGCCCTGCAAGAATTTATTTTGGGCCTAAAATCGCTTCTGCACTGTTTGCTTGTACTAGTGCATTGGCTATACTCCCTGGATGGAAAATTAATAATTATTCTTAAGCCGCACAATATGTAGGCCTATACTTTAGCACTAGACTGAAATACTAAATGCCATGATGATAATCACTGTAAAAAAAGTAGCGAATTAATAATAGACGAATATTGACTCCTTGTAAGGCCTACAACACGTTTTGTGTGTAATTTTGTCGTCCTTCTGTTAGGTTGGGGTCCACACAGTGGACCCCAACTGAACAGGGCCTCCACAATTGTTAATCCTGCCCTGCTGAAAGGGGACATAGGCATTTATTCATGAACTATCACAGCGCTTTTCAAGAAACCTAATCAGGAGCGCTCCCAGCCCAGACAGAAAAAGTGCTCGATAGATTTATGAAACAAAATTCGATTGGTCAGGTGCAATAAGCACGGCTTTGAAGGGGGTGATTTCAAAATAGATGGCCATATAACGGAGAAGAACTCGCCGTTGCCTGGCAGATAAGCAAGCCATTCAAACAAAGAGTTTCCCCTTCATACCTCAACGAAGAGCCAGACTCGCTTCAGCGTCATTTGAAACGCATTGATGGAAACATCAAACGCAAGCAACACAGAGATTCAGTCAATGACAAGATTGCACTGAAATCCATCACATTATGGAATAATTATTCATGCAACTGAGCATAGCTGAAGAGTGGTGCCAAGTTGAAGCCTGAAATCCAACGTCGGCTTGCAAGTGGAGTTGTGGACCGCTTTGTATGATCAGTTTCATGCGAAACGGCAGTGACTATTGTTAATATGACCAATTCTGAAGAATAGCAAAATGTTTGATGTGTAATAAGACTTTCAAAATGTTTGTTCTGAGTAGCCTTAGTATAATAAACGCAATGAAACGTTTTGACTGTCGTAAAAAATTTATAGTGAAATTTGCATTAGGCTAGTGGCCGCTCTACGAGTTGATGCCCTCATTCGTGTCTACAATTCCATATATGGGATCAAACTTCAAAGGGCAGAAGAAAATTGAGGAAATGAAATTATAAACAAAACTAATGCAGATTTGCTGTAGGTTCTAAAGTCATTGCATATAACACCAAGTTAAAAAGAATTGCAAAAAAGTTGGGCATTAATGGGTGGGCCTAACTAAGGAACTCGGGATCCGCTTGAAAGCGAACTTTTCTGGATGTTATTATTCGCTAAGAATCACTTCAAAGTTCTGCATTCAGTGCCTTTTGATGTTGTTTGACAGACGTAGATAATACAGAGCAGGAGCTTATTAGCCTACAGCAGTAGACCCTGAACTCATTCTGCTCTTGTCGTCCACAGAATTAGTTAGCAATACAATTATGCATGCGAGTAAGCTTACAATGTAGCACGCCAATCTGACCAACCCGCTTGCTTGTTTATCTGTGCAAACAAATTAGTTAGGCTACAAAGGTGCCTCTGCTCCATGCGTATCCAAGGCCGCAAATCACAATTCGCGCCATGGGTTCACGATTTGCGACGGCTTTCTATGAGTTTAATATTAGAAAAGTCACAGTCAGGTGGATCATATGCACAAGCACCGACCGGCGACTGCCAATAAAATGTTACACAATGTTAACAGACTTATGAAAACCATAGCTCGAGGGTACGCGTACCCTAAAATAGAATACGTTAAAGTACGTACGTACCTTTCAAAAAATACAATACGCGTATGGTACGTACCATACATGTGCACGAAAATTTTGTTTATGGCTTACTCGGCGACTCGTAGTGCACATGCAGTCAACAGTCAGGGGCGGCGCCAGGATTTCAGTTTGGGGTGGGCTGAATTTGTGGAGAACATTTTTCCGTTTTCAGTCGCAAAACATTTCTGACGACCTTTTTTAGTAATTTTGTCGAAATCTAGAAAAATTGTGCTTTTTCATATCCGCCAAACTGACTGGCAAACCTGGTGCGTGCCTTTACGGGGTTATTTTTTGGGGAGGGCTAAAGGGGTTAACCGTGCAAATATTTCATTTTTACATGAGAAAAAATGAATTGACTTTTTTAGGGTGCTTTTTAGGGGGCTTAGTCCCCCTAGTCCCCTAGCGCCGCTACTGTCAACAGTAGGCTATGCATCATTGAAATCGGTATTTCCTGTAGCGTAGCAGTAAATTTAATTTGCAAATTCTTCTGTTATAATTAATTGAATGCAACTGTTCAACCTTTTCCTTGGAGTTGGACTTTCAAGTGCTGCAGCAGAACTGAGCCGACTAACTGACATTAATTAGTGCATTAAGTGCAATGTATGCTGATAAACATAGACCTACAATTATATAGCATTGCAGCAATTCACTACGCTGTAGGCCCTATACTTGGCTGTGATTGTTTGCTTAAATTAAATTGAACATTCTTATTTATGAGCCATGACGAGGCTAACGTATTTTATTATTGTTTAGTAATGTTTACGTACCCTAAAATAGGGTACGTTAAAATACGTACGTACCTTTCACAAAATAGAATACGTATGGTACGTATCCTCGAGCTTTGATGAAAACCGCAAGGCCATAATTATGGCATAATAGGCCTATGTGTGTATATATAATATATAGGCCTCTAAGCCCAATAAATATAATACTACAGGGGCTCGGTGGCCCATCGGATAACACACTATAGCATTGGAATGAGCGATTCCCGAAGTCCCCGTAGAATAAACGTGCTTTGTAGGCCACTGTCAGAGTCCGTTTATATAAGTTTTATTGCAGACTGTCTGTCCTGTTAGTAGTTAAGATTGGTGTTAATTAAGAAAGCCTAACTGTATAGCTGCACATTGTAACCGGTTGCAGTCTGTCAACCGTATTGTTGAATAAGCGGAAAAAATTACTAGGCTACAATGAAGTAGCCTAATTAACTGTTTTGAAGATGTTGTCTCTTATACTCACCAATAAATTGCTTAATTATTGCTTTCAGGAGTTCATGTTACAACGCAACGGCACAAGTCGCAAAGGCTTAGTTTGTCGCACTTGACTCGAGCTGCATGTGGCTACATCCTTTTATACATAGCCGATGTAGACATTCATTTCAGTACTGCCAGAAATAGCCTAGCAACCTTTGCCTGTGTACTCTCGTTAGGCAGCCGATAAGATTCAATCAACACCCTCCTCCGTTACACTAGGCTAGGTGAGCGTTATCTCGCGAAACACAACCACGTACCAAGAAACATGACCCGAATATGCGTTGGAATTTGGCCAACAATAGGCCTACTGAGTAGTCTAGAGACGGGATTCCACGTAGACGCAGAACCGCAGTTTGACACATGAACCCTTAAAGAAAGTTGACGATCGAGAAGAAACGGACAAGTTTTATAATGAAATGCAGTCGATATCAGTTACTGCCTGCAAATCGTCTAACGAAGGCCCAGTGCCTAATGTGTAAAACAAAAAGTGACTGGACGCCTCTCACTTTTTTAGGTGTGATGGCCAAATAAGTGGCAGGACGGCATAGAGATTTGAAAATAAGTGCATGGACGCCTCCATGACCGTCCTGCCATACTTTAAGGCCCCTGCGAAAGCCTTAAGGATTGCATTTCCTGATGCAATCGACAACTCTACCTTTAGTGGAGCGGCCAGGAACCAAAATGTGAAGGAATTGTTCACTTTGTGATACAAGCATGAAATTTGGTACATACCACGAAAATGTCATAAGAAAAAGATTTGGCTATAGGGCCATCGCAGATTTGATCCCTGGCCCCAATGGCGGCCATTTTTCAAAATGGCCGACCTGTTTACAGATTTTAAATTATCTCAGCTTCCAGTGCACTTAGAATCGTCATCTTGGTGTCAAAACATACATAGTTAGGGGCGAGGATTTTAAAAAAGCCATTACAAATGTTCCCCATGGCTTCAATGGCGGCCATTTTCCAAAATGGCCGACCAAAATGCGGATTTTCAATATCTCAGCTTCAAGTACACTTAGAATCGTCATCTTGGTGTCTAAACATACATAGTTAAGGGCAGGCATTCCAACAGAGTCATTGAAAATGTTCCCCAGGGCTTCAATGGCGGCCATTTTGGAAAATGGCCGACCTAAAAAAGTGGTACTTCAATATCTCAGCTTCCAGTGCACTTAGAATCGTTATCTTGGTGTCTAAACATACATAGTTTGGGACGAGGATCCCAACAGGGCCATTGTAAATGTTCAACAAGGCTTCAAAGGTGGCCATTTTCCAAAATGGCCGACCTAAAAAAGGATATTTCAATATCTCAGCTTCCAGAACACTTAGAAACGTCATCTTGGTGTCTAAACATACATAGTCAAGAGTGAATTTTAAATGAATCATATACAAACGTTTCTATTCACAAGATTCGCAGCCAAGGACGTGAATGGTGCGGTAAGGTAAAAAGTTCCTGTTTATTTGAAAATCAGTTTTTATGGGCTCATGGTGAGTCAATTATAAATATAGTATAACCCGAGCTATTTATTGCATCGTACTTATTCTGAAACTTCTGATTGAGTTCATGTTCATTTGGCAATAAAACAGGTCTTGGAATATATGAAATATATAAGAAAGGTAAAGTTTTTCAATCAGGTTAAGGCTCTCAGCTGTGTTATGGAGGAGATGGAAACCCATTTATTGACGATAGCTTGTCCATGCAGGATACCAGAGATCTGGCCGATCAAACAGTGATAAACACCATGTGCAACCTCGGAGTACAATGACTGTTGTGCTAGTACAACAACTAGAGTAGTACGAAACACTTATCAAGGAACGTCTCATTAACCAAACGTGACCTGTCAGTGATCCAATAAAAAGAAATAACTTTCCTCTCTTCAGTCCACCTGTGTGGGACAAGTCACGAGCAAAAGAACATTAAATTTTGTCATCTGTGAAGAAAGACTGTTCACTATTCTCCAGGTTGTACATTTCCTGCCAGACACGCGAAGGAGAACTGGTCACCTGGACGATTTTTTTGCTCACGAGAACCAGGCATGCCACCCATCACTCTCGAATATGGGCAAACTACGGCTAGGAACTATAGGTCAGACAGTAACTGTCTAGAAGAACTAATTCCTACATCAACAAATGAGGCCACGGCAGATAATCAACCAAGCCATTCACTGGGTATTCCAATTATTGACGCTCTTATAGGCCTACTGGACGGAACCGTCATAGTCATCATGCTGAAGCCTGGCACTGCATGCACCTTTTCAGATTATTCCTCCCATACTTTCTTGCCATACTTCACAAGACAGCTAGAGCACGTGCATACAGTATAGGTGTTGTATGTGATGAATACGTGCATGGCAGCTTGAAGACACACACACGCAGTGTGAGGGGTAAGGGAAGTCAAAGGCGCGTCGAGGCTTCTAGTGCTCTACCCAAAACTGGCAGGATTTCCTGAGGAAAGACGAAAGCAAGTCAGAGTTGTTTTCTTTCTTGAGTCTGCGAATAGCAAAACTAGAAATAGAAGCAGGAAGACAGATCATAGCCACTTGCCACAAGGATGTGCTCGATCTGTACTCGGCAAAAAGACACAACTGGACTTGCTCCATGCACTCATGAGGAAGTTGATACAAGAATTTTTATGCATGTCTCCGATGCTCCCAAACATGGTCATCGTAAGGTGATGATGCGCACCGTTGACTCTGACGTGTTGGCTTTGGCCGTAGCAGCAGTTCAGCAGCTGAACATTGATGAACTGTGGGTTGGTTTTGCCTCAGGCAAAAAGCTTCCGATACATACCAACCCATGAGATGGCAAGTGCCCTCGGTTCCGAAAACTGCGTAGCCTTGTACTTCCTACACGCATTCAGCGGATGTGACACAGTGTCATCCTTTGCTGGGTGCGGAAAAAGCACTGTCTGGGATATTTGGAAGACATTCAGCGACATCACCCCAGCCTTCTGCACCCTATAGCATCAACTCCCAGCTCTGTTTATTATCAGCTCGATGTAAATGAGTGCTTTGTGGTTCTTCTGTACGACCGTGTTAGTGGTGAGGAGAAGGTGAATTAATTAGGCAAAAAAAGCAACTGTTCGCACAGAAAGATAGACCTATGGATGGCCTTCCACCAACTCAAGCTGCTCTGGTGAAACACACAAAGAGAGCTGCCTACCAAGCAGGCCACGTTTGGACACAGATGTTCGTAGCTGTTCCTAACTGCCATGTCCTGGTCAATTGGGTGGCTGAAAACGATTAAAGGTGGCTGTGGAGAGAAGTGGACAACACTTCCTGGAGAGCCACGTGCCGGTCGTGAACTGCTCAGATGTGGCTGTGAGAAGGGATTTAGGGGACAGTGCAAATGTGGGAAAGCTTCTCTACACTCTACAGTGTACTGGTCTCTGTCTGTGGAGAGGCCTATGCAACCGTGAATGACGTGGATGATGTTGTATAATTCTGTGGTCAGTACATTGTCTGCATAATGGCCCCCAAATGTGGAAAAAATCACGATACACATTAACGAGCACATCAGCAACATCTTGAATTGCATATATTCCAAAACTTGTTTTATTGCCATTTTGGAAAATGGCCGCCATCGAAGCCCTGGTGAATATTTGCAATGGCTCTGTTGGGATCCTCGCCCCAAACTATGTATGTTTAGACACCAAGATGACGATTCTAAGTGTACTGGGCGCTGAGATATTGAGATATCCTTTTTTAGGTCGGCCATTTTGGAAAATGGCCGCCATTGAAGTCCTGGTGAATATTTGCAATGGCTCTGTTGGGATCCTCGCCCCAAACTATGTATGTTTAGACACCAAGATGACGATTCTAAGTGTACTGGAGGCTGAGATATTGAAGTACCACTTTTTTAGGTCGGCCATTTTCCAAAATGGCCGCCATTGAAGCCCTGGGGAACATTTTCAATGGCTCTGTTGGAATGCCTGCCCTTAACTATGTATGCTTAGACACCAAGATGACGATTCTAAGTGTACTGGAAGCTGAGATATTGAAAATCCGCATTTTGGTCGGCCATTTTGAAAAATGGCCGCCATTGAAGCCCTGGGAACATTTGTAATGGCTTTTTTAAAATCCTCGCCCCTAACTATGTATGTTTTGACACCAAGATGACGATTCTAAGTGCACTGGAAGCTGAGATAATTTAAAATCTGTAAACAGGTCGGCCATTTTGAAAAATGGCCGCCATTGGGGCCAGGGGTCAAATCTGCGATGGCCCTATAGCCAAATCTTTTTCTTATGACATTTTCATAGTATGTACCAAATTTCATGCTTGTATCACAAAGTGAACAATTTTTCACCAGGCCGCTCTACTAAAAACCGGTGGAAGTTTTAATCTAATGAACGCAGATAAAGCCGAGACAATGATGGTCGAAAAGACCAGAGACACAAATAACTATCAACACCTAAGACGAAGTTATTGAGCTTCGAAAACAACAATAATTGTCTACCCCGGAGGGCTAATGAGCACTGAATCCGATGGCAGCAACGAAAAAGACATAAGCAAAAAGTAGAATTGGAGCGAAAGACTTCACAAGCATTTGGTATAATGAACAGGATATGGAGAGGCAGAATTTAACAAAGAAACCCATCACCAGAAAATACGACAAGATAATAAATAGGTCTACAACCAATTTTCCTGTAATAATAACAATAATAATAATAATAATAATAATAATAATAATAATAATAATAATAATAATAATAATAATAATAATAATAATAATAATAATAATAATAATAATGGTGATGCACGCGAGACCTCCTACCTACATCAGCGCCTCAGCATTATGATCCAGCGATTCAATGCGGTTGCATTCCGCGGTGCCTTTCCAGCGCAGGATCTTTACCACGACTAGGTGCCGTTCCAGATGTTTTTATTCTGTTCTTAATTAGTATTTAAGTCCCTGAGGGATCCTAAATACCTCGGGGCATAAAAAATAAAAAATAAAAATAATAATAATAATAATAATGATGGCATTCATTATCTGGGTCCCTTTGGCGGGGACCCAGAGATAGTGGAGACTGACGTGGATTCGATCGAGGAAGGATGCTCGCGCCTGGGCCTCACGCTCAACCGTACTAAGTGCGAAATCATCGCGGCCGACTTCGATTTCTACAACAGCAACCGAGGCGCTATGCGACAATTCACCCGAGTCGATCCCATGGCGGCCATGCTTCTTGGTGCTCCGCTCACGTCGTCGTCGGCCCTTCTTTCGGCGCTCGACAGATGCGTGACCGACCTCGGGTCCTCGATCGACAGATTACAACTCGTCGCAAAACATGACGCTCTCTTGATCCTCAGATGCTCGCTTGGTTCGCCTAGGCTGATGCACCTATTGAGATGCACCCCTTGCCACGACCACCCTCGATTGCAGGATTACGATGAGCTGCTAAGGGGAGGACTTGAACGGATATTTAACGTTACGTTGACCGACGACCAATGGTTGCAGGCCTCTCTTCCAATCAGATTGGGGGGACTGGGAGTTAGGAGGGTGTCTTCGTTGGCACTTCCAGCCTTTTTGGCTTCTGCCGCTGGCACCCTCTCCATCCAGTCTCTCATCTTGGGAGCGGCCTGGAATTTTAACGACGAATCATCCGATTCCGCGCGGTCCGACTGGATGCGGATTACTGACACAGAAGATCCAACGGAGTTTCCAGGTCACAAACAATCACTGCTGGACAAGCCGCTGCTGTTTCAGACCGTGCTTTCCATCGAGTCAAGACTACAAGACGCATACGATCGGGCACGTCTAAAGGCCTCAATGGCACCACACGCTTCCGACTGGCTATACGCCCTTCCACTCATCGCGTTCGACCTCAGATTGAGCGACGAGGCTGTGCGAGTTGCGATAGGTCTCCGACTTGGCGCGGCCATATGTGAGCCGCACACGTGTGTTTGTGGCTCTCCTGTATCAGCAAGGGGCTCACATGGTCTCTCATGCTCCCTTGGATTCGGTCGATAGGCAAGGCATAGCACCATCAACGACCTTGTCTACCGAAGTTTGAATAGAGCTGGTACTCCGGCAATCAAGGAACCGTCGGGCCTTACGAGGTTAGACGGGAAACGACCGGACGGCCAGACCCTAATCCCCTGGAGTCACGGCAGAGCGCTGATTTGGGATGCGACCGTTGTTGACACGTTGGCTGCTTCCTACGTCCTCGATAACGCGACCGAAGCCGGGAGAGCAGCGGAGAAAGCCGCCACTAGAAAAGTTTCAAAATACTTGGACCTCCAAAGGACATACCACTTCGTCCCCTTGGCTGTTGAAACTATGGGTCCCATCAACATTGAGGGTCTCGCGTTTGTGTCCGAAATAGGACGCCGGCTTTCAAAGTTATCTGGAGATCTACGCGAAACTGGTTTCCTTTTCCAGAACATTTCTGTTACAATCCAACGCTACAACGCCGTTGCCTACCAGGGCACCCTGTCTGGACTACCCGGGGCCATGGACCGGCCACCCCAAACAAACTAAAATTGTTCTGTAAAAACTAAATTGAAACCTAAACCTAACATTCCAGTTATAATAATAATAATAATAATAATAATAATAATAATAATAATAATAATAATAATAATAATAATAATAATAATAATAATAATAATAATAATAATAATAAGATAATAATAATAATAATAATAATAATAATAATAATAATAATAATAATAATAATAATAATATCAGTCGCACTCCAAAGAGGAAACTCGTTGTCCGTGTTGGGCACGACAGAACTTATCAGCCAAGACATTGAGAGGTCTAAGACCTAACGTTGAAAACGATAATTTTACGTGTCTGCATGTGACTGTGTTAGTTTTTGAAGAAATAAATGTGTAATAATAATTTTAAAAAATGAAAATAAAATAATAATAATAATAATAATAATAATAATAATAATAATAATAATAATAATAATAATAATAATAATAATCGCCGGGTCGCTTCGCTTGCTCTTCCCGCCTTTTTGGCTTCCGCTGCAAGCATCCGAGCACTCCAGTCCTCCATGCTAGGCAATGCCTGTCCAGAAATCGACGAGCGGGTTGAGTTGATGAAACATCTTTGGTGTATTGAGAGCCAATCTGGGCTGCCAGAGAGTAGTGTGGATCACAAACAATCAAGTTGGGACAAACCTCTAATGCAGAAGATGATTGCCGAGCTGAGCAATGCACTTTCCGACCCATACCATAAAGCGCGATTCATGGCAGCCGCAGCGCCTCACGCGGGTGACTGGCTTTTCGCCCTCCCCGTGACATCATGTGGATTGCGACTAGACGATGAGGTTGTCAGAATTGCAGTAGGACTCCGCCTGGGAACATGCATTTGCGAATCTCATACTTGCCCATGCGGAGCTCGAGTGACAGCAAACGGAGCACAATCTTTCCTGTGGCCTTGGACCGGGTCGGATCGCCAGACACGCCACATTAAACGATCTATTCAGCCGGAGTCTCACACGAGCGATATTTCCAAATATTAAGGAACCACCCGGACTCTCTAGATCTGATGGCAGACGTCCTGGTGGTCTTACGCTGATTCCTTGGTATACAGGCCGTAACCTCGTATGGGACGCCACGGTGATTGACACTGTAGCTCCATCTTGCATCCCTGCAACATCCTTGTCTGCAGGTGCGGCAGCGGAAGTGGCGGCTACGAGGAAGGTCGACAAGTACAACCATCTTACTGCCACCTATCTCTTTGTTCCGCTGGCTTTCGAGACCATGGGCTCCATCAACATCGAGGAAATTAAGCTTCTTAAAGATTTTGGGCGCCTGCTGACACGAATTACCGGAGACCCTAAAGAGTCAAGTTACCTATTTCAACGGTTCTCTGTCTGCATCCAGCGATTCAACGCTGTCGCCTGCATGGGCACATTCGAAAAGCAGCCACTGCCATCTGATTGACTGTTCATTTATGATTCTTTAGTTTTTATTTGCATGCGTTGTCATAATTGCCTTTGTGATTCGAACTACTTCGGAAAATTATAACAACAATAATAATAATAATAATAATCACTCGGGTGATTGGCTATTCGCTCTCCCCATCACATCTTGTGGGTTGAGACTCGATGATGAGGCGGTCAGAGTCGATGTTGGATTGCGCCTTGGCGCTACTCTATACGAGCCGCACAGCTGTGTCTGCGGCTCTCTTGTTTCGGCAGAGGGTTCGCATGGTGTATCTTGCGTGTTGGGTCCGGGACGCTCCTCTCGACATGCGACCCTGAACGACCTAGTCTTTCGAAGCTTGGTTCGAGCCGGCTACCCCTCAGCCAAAGAACCTGTTGGCCTTACGATTATACGCACTGTCCCACCAACGGATTATATTTGCAGTTTAACACACGACATTGCTCAGTAAGATGATGGCCTAAACACGAACAAATGAGATTTTCGTTTCTATGTAAATTTCAGGGTTCGTGAATTAGAACTGATTTCAGGTAGGCTACAATCCGAAAAATCGTGTGGCGTAAGACGTAAGGATCGCATTGTAAGACTGCATTCAAGCATCGATGCTCATATAATATTAGGCTATGGTGAATGAAAATGTGACAATCATCTAATATTAGAGGAGAGATTATCAACTTCTTGTTTTCCACTTACATGTTGAACATCAGTTGAGTGCTGGTTTAAAGGTCAAAATCGACAACTGGCGGATTGGGAGAATAGGCCTCCTACAACGCATATCAACTGGGTGACATCTTTTGTGTGATGTTTAGCACTATTATAGTCTTATACGGCCAACCATGATGCTGACGAGTGCTGAGGATAACGACACCTCTGTCTTTAAAGTCCTTGACCCTTCACTATATCTATCACGCATACACCGGAAAAAGCCATTTCACGTAAAATAAGATATCCCGTTGTAGGCCTACATGATGGCAAGACGTAAGATAAACCTCAGTTCTAAATCTTGTCTCTTAGGTTAAGGTGTCTCAGCTGCAAATTGAGAGCAAGCTAATTAATTAATTGTTTGCTCCATCTTGATCGTGATTTTTAATCGACTGCACTTTGCGTGCTATGGGGAAAACACTCTCCCAAACTCAAGTCTTGGGAAATTGCACTGGGCTTAGGCCTACTCGCATAAAAATCTCCTGCAATTTGAAACATTTCGCACTAATCGTAATTTTCATTTTGGAAAGTCAACTAATGTTCCATGTCTAATCTATTGTTTCTATCCAAATCAACTGAACGAAATGTGCTTACAGTCTCAACGAATGCATCAATCTCCTAACTCACTTTGTCAGCCACCACGATCTGTCTTCATTCCGCACCACTCAACACAAACTCCACTTCACTTCTGTACTGCAACTGGACTCTATTACATGTATAATACTGTCAACCACCAACATCTGCCTCTGTCTCCTAGACAGCTCCGTTGCAGTTGATGCTCTATTGGCCGTAGCCTCTCTCTCGTCCTTACCTATCTTCTTGGTTTGGCGTCTCTAGCACAAACCAATGGCATTGGCCTGCTCTGGAATAAATACGGATTTACTTCAAGAATAAGGCGAAATAGTAAGTGGTTAATGTCATGTATATCTTTGTTTTACACGAAGAAACATCGGAAGACTGATTAAAATTGAAAATTGTCAAAATAAACAAAAGAATATGATAATCCGTTATACTGAAAACATTTATTGAGGTATTAGCCAAAACAGCCATTCATGAAAAGTTTCAACTAAGATGATAGAAAACTGAATGAAAGAAATTTAGAGAAGAGAAAGTCGGGTTCAAACGTCGAAGAAGCACAGACTCTTCGCAATGAGGCAGGTGCTTGAAAAGGGCATTTAGCATTTAACGGGAAAGTCTGCAGAAACTGAAAACGAGCATCCGAAAGTATATTGCAAAGTGAAATGTAGAGAGCGATGCAAAATTCAGGAATACCAGAGCAACAATCGAACCTGCTATTATAGGCTAAGGACCGTCGTTTAATGTGGAGAACATCGGTTCGAGTCTATGCCTCGGCAGAGACTCGAAACGATGCATGTTATGGCTTATAACACCGAATTGAGGCATCGTCATTCGCTTTCCTCCTCTGTTCAAAGCATCCCCTGGGACCCAGTGGATGTGGAAATGGGTCACAGGCCTATAGTTGACTGGATTTAATCTACTTGAAGCTAAATTCAAAATCTGCTGAAAGGACGACTGTGTTTCTTCACCGGTGCTAACCGACTAAAGTCGGTTAGCACTCAAATCGCCAGGCCTTTTCCTTTATACAATCGGCCAAACGATGAATTACGTATTTCACTGATGGTGGGAACTTGGACAAGTCCATTTCTCGAATTTCCTCAGCACCATGACTAATTCGTTCCAGGGTCACGTTTGAACAGCTACACGGTGCGCCAAAAAACTAGGTTTTTTGCCAAAGTCTTGACCAAAAGTAAGAATTTCGAAATGAAATATTGCAGGCTTATAGACAATACATATTTACACATGATGGCCAGATTTCATCAAAATATTTCGAACAGAACAAAAGTTATACAACTTTTAGGAAGGCCACCCGGAGTTTTTTGACGATTCAAAAACTTAACGCAGAAAAGTAGCTGTGTTTAAGACTGTAAAATTTCATTTCGAAATTCTTAATTTTGGCTAAGATATTGGTAAAAAAACTTAGAGGGGGCTGTATAGGCCTACTTTGAAATTATAGTGCGTCATATGCAGATTCATTGTATGAATTGTACGCTAGCATTCATTAATTAGTTGTAACACGTGATGATATCTTTCCCTTGAATTCTTCTCGATCATATTGTTTCCACATTTTGGTCACCATTCGGATGAAAAAAGCTTCGGTTGATGAGGTGCCTCCATAGGCATTTCGAATGTAGAGCCAGTCATGTGGACTTAGGTCAATGTATAAACCAAATAAATCTCAGTAACCGAAATCATGCTTTTTTTCCTTGAAGAAACGCAAGCCGTATCATCCTTTATTTTCAAATATTGAATGGTAGCACCCGGCAATTGCAATGCTCGTTGTCTGTAAAGGGCATGAAGTAACACGGATAAATGCCATGTCGAGAAAATTCCATGAAGCAAAACATGAGCCTCTCGACCTCGTGAGAACTCGGGATCTCGCTAGCGAAACATCCGGTTTACGCCGATTTTCGCTCGGAGAGAATATGCCAGTTTCTTTGGATTTTACGCTGTATGATTGCAAATGTTTCGTCTATTTGAGCGTATAAAGTGTCCTAGTTCGCTTCTGTAATGTTTGGCTGGACAATTGCGTGGAATTATTATGTTTCGGACGATTTTGTACCATCTTCGAACCATCATTTCCACTTCACGTCACGTGGGTCGGTAAGAACTAAAAAACGAATTGTCCGGATCCGAATTTCACGCACCTCTTCCGCAAGCCATCAGAAATGGACTATAAAGATAGACTCTTTCTGTAATGTTTGTCTGGACCATTGCGTGGAATTATGTTTTGGACGATCTTGTACCATCTACGAACCATCATCTCCTCTTCACGTCACGTGGGTCGGTAAGAACTAAAAACGAATTGTCCGGATCCGAATTTCACGCACCTCTTCCATCGATATTTATATTTAGACCTGGATTGCGCTTATGAACTCGAAAGTGAGGTCGACGACCTGCCATCTTGGAACTACAAATGTGTTGATATCGATAAACTTATCAAAATGCCTTATTGCGCGACAATAAATTGTTGTAAGCAACAAATTAAAGGAGCAACGCAGTCGTTTATCGGTGAGTAACATGTTCACTGATTATTTTATTGTCTAGTGAACGTGATCGTTATTAAAATGTTAATAAATACGACTTGCGTACAAGGACGCTTGCCTTCCCTTGGGCCAACTACTCATAGCGGGACCTGTATTTTGCATGTTAACTAACACAAAACTAAGCCCGCTCTGTTCCTAACAATCCACCTGCGTTATTTGTAACGTGTTGCGTTTAGGGCAAATAGATTTATTGGTAATCCTGAAGACTGCGTGCCTGTATACAAAATAATATGGTTACATCGACTTGGATAAAATAGAGCGCTGCGACCTATCAGACGAATCCCATGATGCAATGCACTCAGTAAGTCATTAACGCGAGATCTATGCAAAACGGTCAGTGTACGGTCAGTTTAAAAAGTTATAAATGAGGGATAATAATATTATCCTTCATATGCAGTAATTCGAGCAAATAGAAAGTTCGAAGCTGAAGAAACCTGCGCTTTGTAAACTTATTAGGTAGGCGCTTTGAAGTTAGATGTTGATTTGCGTTTCACACTTTGGCTTCGTTAATTTCGAACAGATCCGAATGGAAGCTCATGACATAAAAGGCGGTTGGGTCTTTTCTCCCATCGCAGACCCAATAAATGGCATGTGAAATATCCATGCATGTATGGTGTTGTTTGAGTGTGCTTGTCACAGACTGGGGAAGAGAATTTTGGTGCATTGATTTTACACACGTTGTCCGGGCTAAATAGGTAAAGGCAATTATCGAATTATGCGGGCGTCCTGGAGTGGCATAATCAAAAGTTAGAAAACCTTATCCCAAACTGTTGCATCGTCGTCACCTTTACAGAACTTTGTAGTTTTCTCGTCATACACATCTTACTTACAATTCCTCAACTTAATAACTTACATCGATGTCTAATAAATATTTGTAATAATGCCTGTTTATGAATTGACATTTTTGAATATGTTAATTGTGTTAACAGATTTCCATATTCACAGCCAGAACTACTGAAACAATGGGTGCATAATATCGACACAGAAAGATTTGCAAAGAAATCAGTCGTTTCATCTGCCAAGCTGCTTCGATTGAACTGGACCAACAAGTCAGACTTCATCCTGGATCTGTGCCAACCGGGGTTCCGGTAGCGCATTGGTTAACACCGGCATGGAGAGGGAGAGGTAACAAGTCTGAACTCACATTGGGTGGACTTGCTTTGTAGGCTGCTATTGGCGTCGTGTATTGCAGGTTGTCTGTTCTGTTAGTAGTTAAGTTTGATGTTAATTAAGATTACTGCATAACTTTTACATGTAAAGTGCAGTGCGATTGCAGGTATTACATTAAAGAAAAAAAGACATCTTTGCTTTACATCATCATCTTGTTAAGGTCTATTTCCATAGTGATTTTTTCTGCAACAGTTTCATACCCATCTGCCATCTAATGTTTTAATATTTATAGACTAGCTGGTGAATTGAAGATAATGAAATTAAGCAATTTATTATTTTTACAGCTGTTCCACATTTGTGCTGCTATTATGGAATATGGAGAATCATCATCCTGTATTATTAATTCATGACCTTAAAAGTAGTTTGTGTAAGTCACACCAGCTGAGCTCCCTGATTCACTGTATTCACCTTGGATTGCAGTTTGTCATTCGGGATCAGTAAACAAAGATCTGTGAGCTATAATTTTTACTGTGCTCCTATTTGCTGTTTTAGGTTGTCAAGTCTTGTAAACCCCAAAGAAGCGACTTCAGCAAGTTGAGCACACCGTAGGCTGTCAACATCGTCTACAATTGCCGTCACAGAGAACCGCCCCGGTCAACATCGTCTACAATTGCCGTCACAGAGAACCGCCCCGGTCAACATCGTCTACAATTGCCGTCACTGAGAACCACCCCGGTCAATATCGTCTAGAATTGCCGTCACATTTAAAAAAATGTTAGTCCAGGACAATGGAAGGAAAATGGATACTGTTGTGGATTGTGCTTGAATTATATTGAGCAGATTACAGGAGGTTGAGGGTTTACGAAATGGCACTAAGTTAAAAATTGCTCACATGATGTGCAAATCGGCTACAGTTCGCTTTTTACGTATAATTGTTCATTTGTTTACAAATTAAGACAGGACCACTAGGAACATTTTTGGTGCAGTTTGAACTTCTTGCGGCTCCAATAATTATTCCTACAGTTGGGTTGCATTGCTTTAGATGTCTGAATGACCACATGTTTGATAGTAAACCCGACAACAATCATGTTTTTAATTTAATCAAGTGCATTAGCAGTTGCACCATCTGAATGCATTATCTGGTCAAGCAGAAAACTGTCCAATTAACTGGACCAATAATTAATTTGTAAACAGCTGGCACAGCTGGTTCTGTTTAAACATCAATGAGAGATAAGTATTATTTGGTCAGCTACGCTTATAGTACTCAGTAAAAAAACAATTAATGTAATGTAATTAGTAATTTCTATAGCGCTGCTCACAACCAAGGCCATTCAGTAGCGCTCCAATTAGTGTGTTAAGCTTATGTATTGCTGAGCTTAATGTGTGCAAGTGTTTCTAGGCTAGCAGAACTTGTGAAATCATTGAATGCACAGACTTTCAGGTTCTGTTACTAATATGCCAATTAGTGCAAGTGTCCTTGAAATAGGAAACGAATATTGTAATGTTATGCTCGTTGCTTTTGGAATTACATTAGTTGATGTTGAGATTTGTCATTAATGTCAAGTCATGTAGCGTCAAGTAATGGTGATGATTTTAGGCTTTGGCCGGTGGCATGTTTTACCTTTTATGGTTGACATGCATCTTTATGTGTAGCTTGTTTGCAATAGGTGAATTTGTCTATTGTAATATTTAAAGTTTTTGATTAGCAATTTATTGTTTCAATTATGGAACACTTTTTTACATGCAAAGAGAGTGGTTCCAAACAATTGTAAGCAATGTTTTGCATGTTATTTATTTCCTGTAATAAATTCACGAGTTATTGGCTAAGCCGATTCAATGTGTGTGTTGCTACATGCCTGATATAGGAAGCAGTCACCTGGGTGATCCTGGCACTCCTCAACAGATTACATCCCCTACAAAGGAAAAGAACCGTGATTCGCAAGGTATGCGGGTTTTTCCCCCCCCATAAGTCCATGGATCTACATCCTGTCACCTTACACTCTGGTGCAGCTGAGGAGTAGTGGTGAGGACTTTGACTTCCCCAGGGATAATCTGACTTGGAGCCCACTTTTTGATTTAGGTGTATAGTCATGTTGAGGTTTCTTGGTCTTTCTTCCAGGTGGTGTTATTGTTAACCCCCACCCCATAGCTACGACCTTGGGTATCCTTCCAGCACCTGCTTTTTGCGTTGGCCAGCTGTTTGTCAGGGTTTCCGGTGAGCCTGTCCACCCTGTCAATCACTTCAGTCAGAGGTTTTTGCCACTGTCAGCCCACTAGGCAATTTTCTGCTTAGCTGTTCACCCCCAGGAGCCACTTCTGTTTGCGGGGGCTCCTTCTGAGACATTTTTTACTGAGCCCAACACTATGCTAGAGCACGGGTTGCCGGTTCGAATCCGCCTCAAGTCGCCGCTTAGGGATCTTGGGAAATTCCTTCACTCGTAATTGCTCAGCACTTTGGCGTGAAACCACAGAATAGATAAAGCGTAGTGAAACTCCAATGCAGTGTCTGCGCTGTAGTCGAGACTCGGGGAGCGCCTCTGAGTAGTGAGCTTGAAGGAGCGTTATAGCAAGTACACATACAAACTTCTGAGCAGTCCCTCTAAGAAGCCTTATATAAATTCTGGAGTGAATGAATGCATATTCGGAAAATTCTCAGCGTCCACAGAAAATGTGCCAAAGAGACCAGCTGAAATATCGGTGCTATAAGCTTCTTAAATGAAGTCCGCAATGGCCAGTGGTCGATGTTTTTGGAGCCTTGCAAAAAGCCTACTGGAAAATAATTTTTTGTTCAAGTCGTAGTATGATAACTAAGCAACAACTAAGAGTTGGTCAGTTTGCAATGAATTTTGAAATGTTCTGTAACCGAAGGTTTTAATCGAGACATCAGGATATCAAGCGCACATCTGAACACTTGTAGCTTTAAGATGGCGGCATGATCTAAAAATAGATCTCGACTGTCTGTCCGCCGACCGCACATTTTTGTGCAGCGAGCATAGACTAAGCGCAATCCAGTTCTATTAATATCGATGACCTCTTCCGCAAGCCATCAGAAATGGACTATAACGATAGACTCTATCAACAATTCTGTTAAATCATGACTACAGTTTTATCGGGCACTTTATACTTCGAATGGATAGACTTTGTAGCATCAGCTAGACCTACCAATTGAACTGGCGATTCTTCGTACACATCACCATCGTGAAGCGAGCGTCAGTAGCGCTCATATAGTAGCTGCTAATAATCTGACGGGCCGTTTTTGGCTAATCCTGATTCAATGACAGTAATTCAACATCAACTGCCGCAATTTTATTACATTATTATTACTATTCTTTATTATTACTTCTGTGTATTATTTTACATTTCTGACCTGTAACCTGGTGCGGTTTGTCACCTCGATTTGTCATGCTTTTGAAATAAACGAATATCATCATCATCATGACCTAGAAGACCAACTGCTTGGGATCTATGTTGTCTTCATATCTTGCATCAAATCCATTTCAAAAGAGAGGGCAATTCTATTATTGATAAGTAGGCATAGTCCTACTTTGACAAAAAGTATCATTTTGCAAATATAATATGTTACCTAACCTAAAGGCAACCGTTCTCTTATGGTTCGACTATGTAAGGGTGCAAATTAAATTAGGCTATAGCAAATGTCTCGGAAGAGGGAAAATGAGTAACCTACCACATGGTTTGCATTGTTGAAAATTTATTTTTTTAACATTAAATCAGATTATTAAAAGCAAAATAAAATCAAGAAAAAATTAAGCAATTTATTAAACCAGACAGGAACAAAATATTGAAAACCCTTAGTTTACAGCTGAAATTTTACGGAGGAGTAGGCTATTTGAGAGATAAACCGAAAACATAGGCTCGGCTTGTAGGACTACACAATCAGCCCGCAACATCTGCCACTCACGTGGTCAGTCAAAGGAATCGTGTGATTTGGATTGGACCTCGTGAAGACCTACAGCATATTATTTGTGCGAACCATCAACGTTCTGAACATACAATGTAATAATAGTAGTTTGAATAACGTGTCAACCATCGACTTGGGATGAGAGTCCGTGGTAGGCTATAGGTTCTCCGTTAGACCTGGGAGTGACTTTGGTCAGCTAATCTGACCCCACTTGACCCTAAAGTTACTTGAGGTCGACTTGAAGTCGACTTCTCGGCATCAAAACGACTTGACCCGACTTGGCCGAAAAACAATCGATTTCCGACTTGAAGTCGACTTCTGACATGGTAATAGTCATTAGCCTAGGTCTAGTAGCGTAGCCAGGAATTTTTCATGGGGGGGGGGTTTATGACCGGATACCCTGTTTTTGTTGTTTTTTCTTATTTAAATGGACAAATAACCTTAAAAAAACCTTCTTTTCGGAGCCAATGGGGGGGTTTTAACCCCCGAAACCCCCCCTTGCCTACGCCACTGGGTCTATGTACGGCTACTAATGCAAGAAGTCAAGCCAATTTTCCTGCAAGCATTAATTTCATTTAGGCCTACCAATGAGCAATGAGGCCTAAACACTTAATTGATGCATGAATTTGTTAAAGTGTTATTAAGCCCATTTCAGGTTGTTTGTGTTTCAGTTTGAATAGTTTTGTGTTGCTTTGGGCCATTTAGTAGCCTAGACAATGCGACGGCAAATTATTAGGCCTATAAATTTTGGTGTCCGGACAATTCGTCCCCGGACAATTCGTCCCGGACAATTTGTCCCGGACAATTCGTCCCGGACAATTCGGACCCGGACAATTCGGACCGGACAATTCGGACCCGGACAATTCGGACCGGACAATTCGGACCCGGACAATTCGGACCGGCTATAGCCTACTTTAGCCTCAGTCTATGCGTGACTTGTCCATTCTGGAGTAGGCCAACCTATTGCTTTCCAAATATACCTTTAATGTCATAGCCAAGTGAGGTAACGTGTTATATTATGTTTAGGCCTACATTTGCTTTGAGAACAATGAAATAATTTTCAATTTCGAATTGAATTTTAATGCGCAGCAGTATCTCCGGTCGACATCTGTATACGGTAATGGTGTCCGGGACGAATTGTCCGGGGACGAATTGTCCGGGACGAATTGTCCGGGGACGAATTGTCCGGGACGAATTGTCCGGTCCGAATTGTCCGGGGACGAATTGTCCGGTCCGAATTGTCCGGGACGAATTGTCCGGGGACGAATTGTCCGGGAACCTAAATTTTAGCCTGTCCATTGTCCGTGATTATTCAGTTTACACTCATTATTATTATTTATTTACTATTAATATCAAATAAATTTGTAAAACGCGCAAGGCCTAAGATAAAATGGTGGACCGCGGACTGTTTGCACTGAATGAATGGCGTGATATGATAGGCCTAATTTGTAAATCTGTTTTCATAATTATTTGGCCACTAACATCATTCCGCAACTAAGCAAATAGCATTGCAAGCGTTGAAGCGCATCATCCTACAGTAGGCAACTACATGTACTAGGCCTACTCACTGACAGTAAAGTCTTTCATTGTCCAATAGGTCCTACAATAGTTTTTACGTCTGCAGACAACTGGAGATATAGCGCACCAAAGTAGCGCCAAACTATCGATTTATTATAGGCCTTGTAGATCCAGCTTTCTTTGCGCCGAATTCACTGACCATTAAAAGTTCACTGATTTGCATGATAAGCAGACGTGCTATTGTTTTAGTGACAGCACATAATTATATATAACATTTTGTTTCTTCATTTTAATTAAGATCAGGCCTAAGCGTGACGTTTTAGCATAGAATAACAAATTATATGAAAAGATCGGCAGATGGCAGTCTGCACGATAGCCTACAAATAAAATAATCAGTAGGCCTAAGTCTCTGTTTAGCAAAGGCCTGATCATTCATTCTTGTAAACACACTAGGCTACAAAAGCTGCTTAAATGTTGTCACGATCACTGGTTTGAATTGAAAAATTTAACTATGTTTGTGTCTCAAGTCGGTTTAAGTCGACTTGAGGTAAAAATAACTTCAAGTGACTTCTCTCTACAAAATTCGACTTGGGGTCAGTTGCGGTGGGCAGAAACGACCCGACCCGACTTGGGATGACCAAATCGACTGGGGTCGACTTATTGGGGTCGACTCCCAGGTCTATTCTCCGTGTTTGCGGGACCTTGTCATTGGCGTCGCTTCTAGTATTCTGTTAGTCGAGATGTGTTCGTTTTCGTCTGACTTTTTGGCTATAATTGAATTTAACCTCATTTAGATTTGCGCAGGCAGCGTCACCGAAAAGGAGCTACACAAATTTTCGTCTTGAATGAATGAATGAACGATGCAATTGTATTTCGATGTTGCTCATCTTACAAAGTTCAGAAGGACACACATGCCTCGATGTCGCAGATGCAGTCATTTTGCGGAGCATTTTGTGCACGAAGGACTTGCCCGCGGTCCCAACACACTGTACACAGTGACTGTTTCGGACGATGATGGAACCCTTAGGCTTACTCTTCGCGTTACAGACGACCGCTCTAATCAATCGACCATCGTAAGTTACAATTGGTGGACGTAAACTGGGCGGTTGATTTCTGATGAGCCTAATAAAAAATAAAAACAAAAGAGGAAGGCCGCATAGAGAGTGGACGGATGACATCGTGGATTGGTGCGGAAAGGACATACAGCAGCTGGAGCATGCAGCTAGATAGACTAGAGTGGGGAGACATTGTGAGGAAGGCTTCGAACACCTACGGGCACTGAGCCCATGGTTATTGATGATGATGATGATGATAATAAAGTTTGCAAATCGGTTCTGAGTGAGTTAGGCTTGGCCAGTTGCTGGTTAATGACTCCGTGTCATACAAAGATGATTAGCGCATGCCTACTCCTTAAGCCAGGCTTTGGACTGACGCTAACCGAAGAGAACAGGTAGCGGGGAAACTCTGAGTGACTTCTGAGTCTCCTATTAAGGTTCTAGGACAAAATGGTAGCGGACAAAATGGTACGGACAAAATGGTATGGACAAAATGGTATTGGGACAAAATGGTATTGGACAAAATGGTACGGACAAAATGGCACGGACAAAATGGTATGGACAAAATGGTAGGGGACAAAATGGTATTAGGACAAAATGGTACGGACAAAATGGTCCGGACAAAATGGTATGGACAAAATGGTAGCGGATAAAATGGTATTAGGACAAAATGGTATGGACAAAATGGCACGGACAAAATGGTACAGACAAAATGGTACGGGCAAAATGGCGCGGACAAAATGGTATGGACAAAATGGTACTTGGACAAAATGGTAAGGATAAAGATTCTTAGACTTAATTCATTTCATTTCATACATTAAAAAATCTGTGTTGCGCCCCTTCAAAAACCCAACTCATTTACTATTCTCTGAGACTCTCTCTATCTCTCTATCTCTCTCTCTCTCTCTGCGTGCTAGCCCGAGATATCTAAATCACTGAGTGTCAAGCATTTTCAAAGGTGGACTATAGATTGCCCACATTGTCCAAACAAACATTTGAGTTCCACGAAAGGTCCATTTGGACTACGACTGTAACTATATTAATTTTGTTTTGGTAACAAGTGTTATATTTTATTTTCGTCTTGTAATTAAATTTCAACTGGAATTGGTTTCGAACAATGATTAATCTAAGGTTATTTGAAGTCGATGACCGTTTGGACTGCACTTCACTATCAAGAGAACGGAAAAGATATATGTATCTCCAAAACATATTATATATTTATATATATATATATATGCCTTTTAGACCATTTAGACCAAGGGTCTCAAACATGCGGCCCACGATCGAGCCGCTTGCGGCCAGTGGACCCGATTAATGCGGCCCGCGACGGCAATCTGGTATTTTATTTTTGTAAAGAAGAAAGCCTAAAAACCGAATCTGCAATTCTTTTTGTGATGTGAACCAAGGTTCAAATTGTTTTATACTTCTTTTGTTGCGAACATTGAATCGGCAACAGCAGATAATTAGGCTATAGGGCCTACAGATGCAGTTAGTGATCGTCAATCAGAAGTAGACCTTACATTATTCAACGAAGTTGTAATTCCAATATTCTACACATTTCTACCACAAGAAAAAAGCAAATCTGCACATGAAAATTTACAAGGCTCGCGGACCGCAACATGAAAATATATCACGCACGAGAAACTATCATCCCAGCATGTAGGCCTAATAGGCCTACTGTATAATAATGATAGTAACATGTAGAATTTACGTAATAGGCCTAATATATTTCCGTGTTACTATATGGTACTGCATACAGAATATAAACTCGCAATGGTATGAGGTGCACCAAAAGAACATTATTCTAGCAATATAGGCGGTTCTGCTCTATAGCCATGCTAGATTAGGGTGACCAAACGTCACGGTTTTCAGTAGATAACTTGAAGGGGCGCTATAACAAGTGCACATACAAACTTTATCCGTACATTATGTCTGGTACTATTTTCTCCAAGTACCATTTTGTCCACACCATTTTGTCCGTGTCATTTTGTCCGTACCATTTTGTCCATACCATTTTGTCCGTGCCATTTTGTCCATACCATTTTGTCCTAATACCATTTTATCCGCTACCATTTTGTCCATACCATTTTGTCCGTACCATTTTGTCCGTACCATTTTGTCCTAATACCATTTTGTCCCCTACCATTTTGTCCATACCATTTTGTCCGTGCCATTTTGTCCGTACCATTTTGTCCAATACCATTTTGTCCCAATACCATTTTGTCCATACCATTTTGTCCGTACCATTTTGTCCGCTACCATTTTGTCCGGTCACCCCTATTAATATACATGTATTACATGTAAGTCGGCACCGGTGTAAAGGTTTCAAATTACCCCCTCCTAAACATTACCCCCCCCGGTAACTTGAAACCGGTTTCAGATTACCCCCCGGTAATCTGAAACCGGTTTCAAATTACCCTCGGGGTAATCTCAAACCGGTTTCATCCTACCCCCTGCGGTTTCAGGTTAACCCCATGTAATACATTCATCCAGCTTCTATATCGCCTACAGAGAACCTTCATCCAGCTTCCATTCAATATTAATATTCTCCTATTAATATACATGTATTAAGTCGGCACCGGTGTAAAGGTTTCAAATTACCCCCTCCTACACATTACCCCCCCCGGTAACTTGAAACCGGTTTCAGATTACCCCCCGGTACTCTGGAACCGGTTTCAAATTACCCTCGGGGGTAATCTCAAACCGGTTTCATCCTTCCCCCTGCGGTTTCATCCTACCCCCTGCGGTTTCAGGTTACCCCCATGTAATATATTCATCCAGCTTCTATTTAAAAACCGGTGTAAAGGTTTCAAATTACCCTGGGGGGTAATCTCAAACCGGTTTCATCCTACCCCCTGCGGTTTCATCCTACCCCTGCAGTCTCAGGTTACCCCCATGTAATACATTCATCCAGCTTCTATTTAAAAACCGGTGTAAAGGTTTCAAATTACCCCCTCCTAAACATTACCCCCCCCCCCCCGGTAACTTGAAACCGGTTTGAGATTACCCCCCGGTAATCTGAAACCGGTTTCAAATTACCCTCGGGGGTAATCTCAAACCGGTTTCATCCTACACCCTGCCGTTTCAGGTTACCCCCATGTAATACATTCATCCAGCTTCTATTTCGCCCACAGAGAACCTTCATCCAGCTTCCATTTCTCAACCGTTGTTTTCGTCAATCCAGCTTCTGAGTTTTTTTTATGTCTAACACTTAGTTAAATGGATTGACGAAAACAACTTTTGTGAAATGGAAGCTTGATGAAGGCTTTCTGTAGGTGAAATGGAAGCTGGATAAAGGCTCTTTGTAGGTGAAATGTATGCTGGATAAAGGTTCTCTGTAGGTGAAATAGAAGTTGGGTGAAGGTTCTCTGGAGGTGAAATGGAAGCTGGATGGAGGTTCTCTGTAGGTGAAATGGAAGCTGGATAGACGAAAACGACGCTTGAGAAATGAAATCTGGATGAAGGTTCTCTGTAGGTGAAATGGAAGCTGGATGAAGGTTCTCTGCAGGTGAAATGGAAGCTGGATGAAGGTTCTCTGTAAGTGAAATGGAAGCTGGATTGACGAAAACGACGCTTGAGAGAAGGAAGCTGAATGAAGGTTCTCTGTGGGTGAAATGGAAGCTGGAAATACGGAACTCATTCGGAATTAAGGAATTAAGGAAGACCTAGCACGACATGGATGGATAACATTGGAATATGGACTGGAATGACGTTGGAGCAGATCACAAGGAGCACGGAAGATCAAAGAGGGTGGAAGAAGATTATTCATGATGCGGCCAACCCTCGTCACGAGGACGGCTGAAGAAGAAGAAGAAGAAATTCGGAATTCAGAGGGGTAACATGAAACCGGGGGTAGGTTGAAGCCGGTTTCAGGTTACTCCTAGGGAGTAATCTGAAACCGGTTTCAAGTTACCGGTGGGTAATGTCTTGGAGGGGGTAATTTGAAACCTTTACACCGGGGGATATTGTAGCAAGTCTTAAAAACGCTGAGGACATGACTTAACAACATAATCATTATGAGTCCAAACATAACAATTACGTAAAATTTAAAAAGAGGTATTGGAGCAGCTAGCATTGCAAGTAACTTGAAAGATTTCTTCTAAAATCTAAAGAGATTAATCAACGTAGCCTACTTGTTTTGACGTACAGCGGTGAGGGACCAGAAGTCAACACGGATGAAACAGAGAATGAATCCTCCGGGGACATGACTGAGTTGAAACTGACATAAACAGCTTTCGCATTCTAATGGAGCAGAGCAAACGGGCGCAATTATCTAATTACCCATAAAATGAAAGCAACTTTAGGATGACGTATACTCGTGTAACCATCATCATGTTTTCCTCTAGATTAGGGTGACCATACGTCCCGGTTTTCCGGGACATGTCCCGGTTTTTTGTGGTGTGTCCCGGTGTCCCGACGACTTAGGCAAAGGGGCAAAATTGTCCCGGATTTTGACAAAGAGGGAATTGGCAACTTGTTTCCTAGCAGCGTCAGTTCACTGTAATGGCAGAAAAAGTATAGGCCTAGTTTGTAACCTAAAAAGAATGGTGATGAGAGTCAAGTTGTCAATTTAGGCCAATATGAAATGTTAGCCTAAATGTTGTAGGCTACTGTAGTGTAGATACTGTACAGGGATAATAGGCTATGCTACTGCTGCGTCGGCTGCGGTCCATTGATTCAATTATGAAATATTGCTCCGGCCTGCCGATGCTAATTCTAGCGTTCTAATCTAATATGGTACAGCTTACTTTAGCAATCGAATCGAGTCTACAATTTAGGCCTACAGACTGTCTAAATAAGACAAATTCAGAAAATGGGAATATAATCCTGGGGGAACGGACATTAGCCCCCCCGGACATTAGCCCCCCCGGACATCTTCCCCCCGATTTTTCGTAGGACATTGTCCCCCCCCGGACATTATCCCCCCCTTCCATGTGCAAATCGTAGAATAATGCTGTAATCGATAGCCTAAGACTTCTCACTGGCAATAACATGCATACGAAAGTTCTTAATATCATTTAACTACCTCTGAGCTTCGCAGCCTTATTAGCGTCGTTTCCATTCAAAATTAGATTCAATAGGCCTACAGTAGATAAATGAACGAATGTGAGTCCTATACAGTCAGTGGCCCTACGAAGGTTTGTTAACGTTGTTTACGTAGGTCCAATTTGTGTCAGTAGGTCTAGACTTAGCTTTGAAATGAACGAATTGGAATCGTGTTTGGTCTATTTGTTTAGTGTCTACAAGAAAGGTTTGTTAGCGTCAGTTAAGCTACGTCTAAGCTTCGTAGCCTTATTATCATTTACGTAGGTCCTAATTGTGTCAGGAGGCCTAGACTTAGATTTGAAATCAACGAATGGGAATCGAGATGAACTAATGTGTGATGCAAAGATATTAACTTAACATAGGCTTATTGTTATATTGTGTGGATCATTTTTAGGTAATTATATCATAGACTGGGGGGGATAATGTCCTACCTCGGGGGGGAATATGTCCGGGGGCTAATGTCCGGGGGGATCATGTCCGGGGGGGATAATGTCCAGGGGGGCTAATGTCCTACACCCATAATCCTGACCCCTAAGCTAATTTTCCAATTCTAGTGCAATAAATTTTTGCGTCGCTTGCGATCGACACATTAAACCACGCCAGCACAAAGCTTGCACTTGTTATCGTCGGCTACTTGAGCCAATTGGCAGGATTTAAGATGAAAGTAGGCTAGTAGAATTCTCTTCTGTTGTTCCTTATTGAACAATCGCTTTATTCATTTTCGCCATCTTGATTGCGCCATTTAGATTTCGCCCTTCTTATTTTCGCCACTTTATAGTAGGTCTGATTGGACTCAGCCCTCGTGGACCTAGTCCTGAAGTTTCTTTTTGCCTCTACCCCTCCCGGTCAGGCATGTGCTGACGATGAGACCTTAACCAGATATCTCCAAATCGCTTTGTTCCTGGTTTTATCCACGGCTTCTCTAGTTCTCTCCCGTCCTGATTGCGCTTTGCCTTTAGATCTTCTAACACGTTCATCATCCATGTCTTTGCCTGTCTACCTCTGCTTCTTGTCCCCTGTATACATGGCCAATGCCATTATGGATCCGTGGCCGTAGTTAAGAAATTACAATATTATCGTTCATTTCCCCAAAAGTGTCCCGGTGTAAAGGTTTCAGATTACCCCCTCCTAAACATTACCCCCCTGAAAACTGTAAATTGCATCAATCATCGCATCTATTGCGCTAAAAAATCGGAAAATTCCTCCCGCTTCTTGTTTTGGTCTGAAGATTTTCATCCGTCATATCACTTCGTGGTTTGTTATCAATATTTTCATCTGTAACTAAAATACTAATCGCCGCCGAAGTTACAATGGAGAAAATGGCTTCGAGGCTATTATTTACTTAACAATCGGACTTAACGGATCAAAATATTGATAACAAAACACGAAGTGGGATGATGGATGATATTCTTCAGACCAAAACAAGAAGCGGGATGATTTTTCTGATATTTTTAGTGCAATAAATGCGATGATTGATGCAAATCTAGTTTCCGGGGGGTAATCTGAAACCGGTTTCAAGCTACTGGGGGGGGGGGGGTAATGTTTAGGAGGGGGTAATTTGAAACCTTTACACCGGTTTTTGATGGCGAGAAAATGGTCACCCTACTCTAGCTATTTGAAATAATTGTACTTTTGCATCATTAGGCCTATTATGCTTTTCTGCAGTCATTATTTATGATCGTTATATTCCGAAATATTTTCTAAGTAAGCTCAAATAAACATTTAGGCATAAAATCATTATCATACGGTGAAAACGCGAATATGTATGCGAGTGAAATAGGCGACAGCGTTTCTATTTCTGCATAGAATGGTAGAATCCTGGTATCGCATGCTTATAGAATAGCCTAATGGTGCAGAGGACGTAAGATTGAGCCAGTCATTTCACTTTTTCACGAAGAGAACCAGTTAGTAGGCATATTATAATTATTGCTTAGCCTAACGTTAATACAAACATCGAATTTATTTTTGTTTAAGCACATGTGAGTAAGCCACTTCCCACGACTTCGCTTTTGTGGACTATGTAGAAATCCCGAAAATACGACTACGATTACGAAGCCCTTCTTTTACAGTAAATAGCACGTGCTCTGGGCTGGCTTCACCGAGGCGAATGTGTTGGGGGTAGGCTAACTGGCAATCTCGAGAATTTGCTCAACTCTATGTATGCTCTAGTGGCGTGTGAATTTTCATTATGAAGGCTTGCATATCATGCCGCATTACATTAGAATTCCATCATTCAGTGGGACTTACGCGCAGATAGCATTCTAGTGAATTCATCCCGATCAAATCGTTCCCAAAATGGGTCATTATTCGGATCAATATTCATGTTTTTGTTTCGGTGTCTGCTATGTACTACAGGTATATCGATTTCAGTGTCATCTGGACATACGTCAAGGTACAAGTCACAGGACCTACAGTAACTGAAAAGAATCAAATCCTCGTCAACCTCCTCGTCTATCATGCTCTTAAAACGTATATGGCCATCGCCTAAATATAATTGTTTTACTTCCTGTCTGAATGAAGGCATGAAGTAGCAAGGGAAAATGTGATGGCGAGAAAACTCCATGAAGCAAAACATGATCCTCTCGACCCAGAAAGCGAGTTGCTTTGGCGTAATGTTGTCTTCGACTCTTGATTCATTTTCGTTTATGGCATCTAGAGCTTCCATGCAAAACAGAAGGCAAGTCTTCAATTGATAAGTAGTCCCACTCTCAGAAGAAAGTATCATCTTGCAAACCATATAAGCTGACTTTATTAAATACGAGCTTTCCTTTATGACTAGACTTTCTAATGGTGCAAAAGAAATTCTGGCACATGTCTTGGAAAATTTAAAACGAGTACCACGTACGTTACAGAGCCTAATGTCAGGCCGATGAAAGACGAACGTACAACCGTCTGTTTTTACGGCTGGACTGATGCCAATGGGCAGTGCGTACTCTGGCCACCAATCTTTCACGTGGACACATGCGGCGATGTCGATAGAAATGTTGACAAAGAGAAAGCCACCTTCTCCATCCGCAATGGGGTTAAGCATTCTCAGTCGTATATTCGTACACAAACCATCCAGATACCCATACCTACTGCTGTATTTGTGCATCATGTTCCAATCGAATTGATGTTCACTTTGCCAGAGATCAGGGTCACTTAAGACCTCCTCTAAAATAACCTTGAATCTAGAATTGACTTCGTCAGTCAACAAACAATGATCTGCGTTGAAGAAAATGTCAAATATCTCGTCATTCCTATCATGTACATCCGCGATCGCCTTCCTCCTTAGTTCAAAGTATCCGGTAGGACCAAGCGGATGAGGAAACGGTTCACAAAATTGACTGAATTTTATCAATCTGAAGTTAAAGTCAAAGTCTGCTGACATGATTATTTTGGTTTCTTCCTCGGCGCTGCCGACCAAAATCGGCTGGCACTCAAATCGCCAGTCCTTTTCCTTTATGCCATCGGCCAAACGATCAATGAAATGCTTCACGGGTGATTTAAGTTGACTGAGACGTCTGTTAAGGCAAAGAAATGCGTTTTCAGCCCTCATCCTCCAAATCATTTCTTCTGACGATTCTTGGGGGCGAGGTGATTGGGAATAAATTCGAACCGTTTTCGCAAGTCTACGTCTCGTTAATTCGGTCACATGATTTGTAGTAAGCATTTTCGCAATATCTATGGACGAGTGAAGTTCCATATTTGTCCAATAACCCGTTCGCTGGTTGTCAACCAAGTCTCGAAGCCGTCTGAGACCTATAGGTGAATATCCAAAGTTATCCATCTTGTTTTCATATGCTCCGCGATGGAGGAGGAGCTCGTACTGCTCGTTTTCTTCTGCGTAATGCAAAGGAGTTTTGCCGTAAATATCAACTGCGTTTACTTCGGAACCTATTTCAAATAACACCTTCATTCGATTACGCTTACGATTCTTAACCTTATAATTAAATGGCAACATGGCGGCGTAATGAAGAGGAGTTCTGCCCTTGTTATCTTTTGCAGTGGCTGACTCTCTGAAATTCTTTCTACTCAGTAGGATTGCATTAAGCATGAAGCCGAATTGTTCGTCGCTCTGTTCCTCTTCAGTGGGTGTCGCAATGCGGCTATATTTAAATAGGCAATCTGAAATGCGGGAGATGATCAGTCGATGAAGTGGGCTTCGACCTCTGTTGTCAATTCTTGCCACTTCTAATGGTACTTCTTGGAAATTTCGAATTGCTCCATTATTTTTCGGTGATTTCAAACTCGTCGAATTAATTACCTTGAATGACTCCATTACCAAATCAACTGGCGTATATCCTCTGAAATCAATGGCATTTACATCAGTTTCGTCATTATCTAACAGCAATTTCACCGCTTCTAATCTCCGTCGAAGGCTACTCAGCTGCCGGTGAAACACGGTAGGCCTAGGTGGATCCGATCTTTCTCTTCCAATAAGTTTTAGCACATCTGTTCTACTTAGAATAGTTCCCTTGATAAACTCAATATGACACTGTAGCCAATCAATTAATCGATGTGGATCAATGTTTTCTCCTCCCCAAGAAAGCTTTTCTCCGCTGTTCGTCGCAAGGGTGTCTACGCCATCAAAATGTCGCTTACGAAGATCTTTACAAAAGAAGTGCAGGTCAAACCAGTTTGTATTTGGCTCGTAGATCGTAGTGTGTAAGGCAGTAAACCCGTAATAGTCGCGCACATTCACAGAAGCTTTATGGTCTAGTAGCAGACGCACCACTGAGACGTGATTTCTTTCAACTGTTTTAATCAGAGCGATTTCCCCATCTCGAACTTTTACCTCAATATTGCGTTTCTTTCCGGATTTGTGCATCCAGTCAAACTTAACTCTAAGGGCATGGCAGAAGTCAAAACTTGCAATAGCTTTCATCAGCGCAGTTTCCCCAAATCGGTCTCTTGCGTTAAGCTCGAGTTTTATTTCTGATTTTTGCTCCCAGTCAAACAGAATTTGAACGGCATCACAACAGCCGTTCTTGGAAACAATCATCAAAGGCGTTTCCCCGTTTGAATTCCTCAGGTTGAAATCTGCGCCTTTCTCTAATAACAATTGAATGACGTAGATCATATGAATCTTTTTACCTGGCACATTATGAGAACAACCTATGTTAGTTATGACATCGTGAATGGGAGTAGGCCCCCTGTCCCCGAACCTGTTCTGGTGGTTTGCATCAAATTTGCTCGAACTGATCAGAGCTTGTGCAATTTCTATGATATTTTTGGAAAACATCTCGTATTTTTCAGCGTCACTTAGATCTGAAGAGGTTTCATTGTTATTTCGGCAATCTGTGGCCATGTCGTAGACACTCGACGGTCTCAAGTAATAGAATGCACTTGTAAGATGTGACTCTGAGTACGTACCTTGGTCTGCGTTGAGCAACAACTTAACCATTTTTGGTTGGTTCGTTTCAACCGCGATGTCTAGAGCGATTCTTCCACATCCGTCTTCCCATATTTCCAGAGGCTTGTTTTCACCTGACCAAACTATTCCAGCAGAAAGGCGTCGACCATCGATTCTATAAAGTTGAAGTTGCTGGATGCCGCTGGCTTCATTCAAGCTCACGGCACTTTCTTGAAGTTTATGCCGGCAATTTATCAATTTTCCAGATATTCTGCCGCTGTGTTTCAAAATAGCCTCAACAACTTCTGTGTGACCTCTTTTGACGGCAACGTGTAATGGTGTCTCTTTGTAATGCTCTGGCAACACGAAGGCGTAAACATCGCGACGCAGTAACAAATCGATGATTTCTGCATGACCGTTCTTGGCTGCAAGGTAAAATGGCGTTTCATCCGATTGTATCAAGACATCTACTGTAGCATTGTTGTCCAGTAAAATCTCAACGATGGAAGTATGACCATTTTGACAGGCTAAATGAAGTGCGGTCATCTTTCCTTTGTTACACGCATTAACATTTGCACCGCTAATTATCAACTTCTGTACAATGTCTTCATGACCACCCTCAGCTGCAATGTGAAGTGGCGTTTCCTGGGATTGTGTTTCAAAATCGACGGTAACATGGTTATCCAGTAAAATCTCCACGATTGAAGTATGACCATTTCGGCAGGCTAAATGAAGTGCAGTCATCTTTCCTTTGTTACACGCATTAACATTTGCACCGTTATATATCAAATTCTCTACAACGCCTGCACGTCCATGCTTAACCGCCGGATGAAGCGCAGTCTGGGAAAAATCATCTCTGGGGTCAACACTAGTGTTCTTCCTTAGAAGGAGATTGACAACGTCAACGTGACCATATTGAGATGCATAATGCAAGGGAGTGTTGTGCTCTTTGTCCAGTGCATCGACATTTGCTGACGACATGAGTAAACTTCTAACAGCTTCCGTATCACCGCGTTTGGCAGCTTCGTGAAGTTGACTATGGCCTACAGCTTTCTTAACGGCTTTCAGACAATTACCCATCTTGTCAGCTTCAGAATTTTTATTTGCTTCCTGGCTTTTTAAAGGCGTCAATGAATTTCAGAAGTGTATAAATCATGACTACTTTAGTAAATTCCTATGTTCTTGTTTCATTACCTGATTCAACGTCCTTTCTGATCGAGTTAAACCAGATTCAACGTCCTTAACCTCAGGTTCACGGAGCATTTATTACAGCTGATCATGCTTTCTCCCGACTCGTCAGAAAGAGTCTTTGGCGTTGATTTCTTCCCCACTGTTTAGAGCTTCAGTTTATCATTCATTACTGAGTCTTCTCGTTGGTCCTTATCTGCAAAACAGAATACACGTCAATGATAATGACAGATAATTAATCGAATGCATGTCCAAAACAAATTGAACAGAACTGGTGCACAGCTCGACGGATATCAGGGCACCACTAAAGATATTTTTCTTAATTATGACATAAAACTCCTTAAAACTTTTTGTTTCATCGTGGTTGGACTGGGAGCGCCTCTGAGTGGACTTATTGAAGTGGCGCTATATAAATTCTTGAAACGAATGAACAACATTATCCGATAAGTTTCTGCTGAACCGGCGCTAAATACTTACAACGATGTATAAACTGTTTGAAAATGTGATCTCATCAACACATCAGTAGCCTAAAGTCCTTCTTTCTATGAAGTTTATATAGCGCCTTTTTATTGCAAGGAATTATCTCTCCACCCAAAGAGATGGTCGAATGACAACACGCTAGCACGAAAGTTAGAAGAACACGTGTTTGATGACCTAGAAGACGACTGTAAAATGAGCAATTGGGCAGTCTGCCATATGTGTTGAACGTTATTCAGAATGAGTTACCCAAAATAAACTTCAAAATACATACAATTTATCGCTATTTAAATAAAGAAATGCGTGCCTTCTCAATACCTTAATTTCAAGACCTTATGTGTAACAAAAATGACAACTACTGACCAGTGACCAACGTAGGCCTAGGCCTAATCCTTGTAATCATTTAACTCTACCAATGCGCATGGGCGGTGGGTGACCTCGGGTAGTTTCTCAATAGGGGCAAAACGTTATGATCACCATTACATTTTTGGCAAAAGCATGAAAAAATGCAAAGCAGGACATGAATAAATATTTCAGTTTCACTTTCTGTCTCACGTGGTGCTGATTGCAAATAATTCGTTTATCAAACCCTCGTAGCGCATCTAATAGCCTAGGTCTCTTGAAGAAGCGCTGCATAAATTCTCGAAAAGAATGAATGAATCAGCAACATTAGTGGATTTGTCGGAAGAAATTTGTTAGAAATAAAAAAAAAGCTTCAGTGAATTTTCGACGGGGAGTGGCAAGTGCGGGCGCTCATGTCGATGTGTACCGAGACAGTTGATGTGTCCTATTTTACGAATGTTGCTTTGTTCCAACCGCAACCTTAATTTATCTTTTTCTGGTTTCCCATCAGCTTATTGTATTTACTCCAATGATAAATTGCTTCAAAATTTCAATTCGTGTTTTACGAGTGTTTATTTTAAACATAGACACGGGGGAGTTTCCTCTGGTAAAAACCTTTCCGCCCTAGAATATTGTTCACAAAATATGCTAGTTTTTAGCTGCCTTTCACATCATTGTATTGAAATCTACATGACTTGTTCATGAACTTTTACATATACTCTGGCAGGTCAATTATTTACTACTATAATTATGCAATATTGTATAATAATCATATTTACAATAATAAAGAACAAAAATCGTGTCACACGCGTGTTATCTGATAAGTTAATCTAAGAAGTATCACAATTCATGAAAACGCGAATGTAGGTTACGAGTAGGCCTAC
This sequence comes from Lumbricus terrestris, assembly GCA_949752735.1. NCBI lineage: Eukaryota > Metazoa > Annelida > Clitellata > Crassiclitellata > Lumbricidae > Lumbricus > Lumbricus terrestris. The sequence continues at coordinate 23,300,631 of OX457048.1, forward strand.
TAATGAACACGTTCGTGATGATTTAACGCTTGTTTATGGCGCCAAAATTAAAGCCAGCTGCTCTTGTCAATGAAGGTGGAGATGAGGAGAGAAATGTTCCATTATTCCATACCGGGTATACAATGCAACAGATAATGCACTGAATATGCAGAAATGAATGCTTGATTCTCTTAGACATGTCATTTAATTATTAGTGTGACGTGCTTGCGACTTTTCTCTTGGCCTCGATTGGTCTTGAGTCTTGACTGATGTACTTCATGTATTTAACAAGCGTTAAATCATCACTATAGTAAACCAATTAAAAAGCCATGGTGTTTCGGTTTTTGCAAGCAATCTGCATGCAGACCGCTGAGTAACCACTATGCCGTTAAATGAAAAATGCTTCGCATGTTTAGAGAATTCTTCGTCAACGGCAATCATAGCTGAAATTCCCAATCGTTTTATGAATATGGCCTACAAGAATTTGCGCAGTGCGCACCACTTCAGTTCACATTGCAGGGCTAATGCTGCCTCGAACTTTGACCCTGGATCGGAGGAGTGACCCAATTTCCCGAGGGGATGCTATACTTGGTCAAAGTCAACTGTCAAGACCAACAGCTATGACCGAGTGTCGACGCAACATCGCCAAATAAACCTTCAAGATTTGAAACACGACGCGATAGAATTTTGGCATTGTGATCGGTGTATATTGTGACATTGAAAAGGAGAAGAAATGACGAGGATAGTTGAGAGGAGAATTCATGGGCGTCGGTTGAAGAGGAAATTGATAGGAGAGGTTCGGAGACTCGGAGTAGGCCTACGGAGAAATGCAAAAGACGTGAATAGAACACAATATGACTATAAAGGAACTTGGGGAAGCTGATGACTATAGTAAACGAATGAAAAAACCATGGTGTTTCAGTTTTTCTGGGAGAGGAAATGATGTAGTCAGGTGACCATTGGAGGAATGAATGGATGCGTGGAAAAGACGCCACTGTTTGATGGTCCGGTCGATGCTCACGTGGTCAAACAGCTGCCATTCGTCAATCAGAAGCAACGGCCTACGGTGATCGATTGGAAATATCAAAGTTTTTTTATAACAAAAATTATTTGAAGTGTGGCTTAGCAAAATTGTTTTGTGACTTTTTCGTTGTGCTCATGGGTCGTCCAAAGATAGTGGGTAAACTCACTAAAAGTGATAAAACTTTTGTTCTGCTTGAAATATTTTGACGACGTTTGGCTGTTGTGCGTAAAATACGAATTGTCATTAAACCTGTAAAACATGACTTAGAAAGTTTTACTTTTTGCTAAAACATTGGAAACCCTTATGGGATTATTTTTGTTTAGCCCACCCTGTAGATACACAGTTGGGCGTGCGATACCGAACTATCACACAGCCGTATCTGCTCGGTTGGCTGCGTGCGGGGAAAGTAAGACAGACCTTGTGGCACCTGCCAATCGGGTCTGGATTTACTACAATTCCAGATTAACCATGTATGCCTAGTAAAACTCGGGCCTGGATTAACCACGGGTCCAGCTTAACGTTGCCTAGTAAAAGTCTCACCATTAAGGATGTCGACCATTAGTAAACTAAAAAACTGTATAGGCCTACATTTTAATTATGCCCTTATGTATTTTTCCAGTTTACAACCGTTACATAGTTGACAATATAATAACTTTAATGTGCTTAACACGCTAGCGGTTAGTTCTACTGGAAACTAAGCTTATACTGCCGTGCTAAGCACAAAGAAAGTAACTGCAAAAAGTTGATTTGAATGATTTCGCGTAAAACAATAAAAAGAATTCAACCATAAATAAAGCCACAGTATTTCTTAATTTTTGGGAACAGTTACATGTATAATTATCTTAACTAGTGAATGTAGGAACTAAACTCGTTTTAGCGAAATTTGTGTTAAATTACATAAAAGTGAGATAGCCTACTGCATTTTACCGAAGAATAGAACGTCGGCTTCCTGCTAAGCAAGAAAACAGCAAGTCTTCGTTATTATTTTTGCGGACTGGTGAGAAGATGTTCACTTTGCATGAAATTTGGTACATGCAACGAATAAGCCCTAATAAAAAAAGACTAACTTGTCAATAGAGTCAAAGCAGATTTGCCATCTGGCCCCAATGGCGGCCATTTTCCAAAATGGCCGACCGATTTGCAGATTTTTAAATATTGCAGTTTCTATTTCCCTCTGAAGCGTCATCTTGGTGCCTAAACGTACATATTTAGGGGGCAGAGATTCCAATAGAGCCACGTAGAACTTCCTCTTGCCTCAATGGTGGCCATTTTTTCAAAACGGCCGACGAAAATGAGAATTTGTCAATATCGCAGCATTTAATTCATTTAGAATCGTCATCTTGCTGTCTAAACATAGGCTACATATGTAGGGGAACGGATTCCAATGGGTACATGGGATAATAATTATTTTCCCATGGCCTCAATGGCGGCTATGTTCCAAAATGGACAACCAAAATAGGAAATTATTTTGGTCGCTATTTGGGAAATGGCTGACATTATGTCATCCATTTTCCCAAATAGCGACCAAAATAGTGACATTGAGACTATGAGGAACTTTCTTATAGGATAGTCCTACTGGAATCCTTACCCATAAATGTGTATGTTTGAACACCAAGATGACGATTTCAAGTGAACTGAAAGCAGATATATTGACAAATCCATCTTTCTTGGTCGCCATTTTGGAAAATGGCCCCTATTAAGGCAATAGAAAAATGTTGGATGGCTCCATTGGAATCCTTGACCCTTAATGTGTAATATATTTTGCACCAAGATGACGATTCTAAGTGAATTGGGAGCTGAGATATTAAAACATCTGTAAGTCGGTCGACCAATAAAATACATTGCATAGGCCTACTACTTCAACTTCTACAACCACTATCACAGCTACTGCTTCTTCAAGGCCAAAAGCAAAAGGCACAGGCTTACGCCGGGAACCTTTATCTGTGTTAATCGTGTTATGAATATGAATAGTTGGCACTTGAGGCCGACCCCGACGGTGATGGGCGCAAGTGGCACAAGAGGTTATCAGCAGCAGCCTCGGCACTATCAGCAGAGTAAACTATCGATTTTACAGACCGCGTTACAGACTAACGGGGCAAAGACCGTCGAGTTGCAAACGACTTGGTCTATACTGATGTGGTAGGCAACAAGACAGTAACTATATTTTTCCGGTTTTCAGTTAGCACTTGGTTTTACATCCTGACAATATATTCTGTCATAATTATCTAGAAGCATGGAGACCGACGACCGTATCCGCTCGAGAATATGAAAAAAACCAGAAACGTAATTCACAGTGCTCAGGTATCATCGTGCTAAGCAAGAAGATAACTGCAGTTACTGCGTTTTTGCTTAGCACGATGATACAGTAATTTGAGTTACTGTCTTCTTGCTTAGTAGGCCTAATAATAATAATAGTAGTAGGAGTAGTAGTAGTAGTAGTAGTAGTAGTAGTAGTAGCAGCAGCAGCAGCAGCAGCAGCAGCAGCAGCAGCAGCAGCAGCAGCAGCAGTAGTAGTAGTAGTAGTAGCAGGGCGTTTTAAGGCATTTTGGGACCCTAGGCACAAACACTAGGTGTAATTCTAAGCGTAACTATATGAGTCTCATCAAGTCCCCCTCTTCTGAGAGAAATGAAGGTTTCTGGAGGACGGATAACGAGTATTTGCCCATCGGTCAATGAGACGCGTAGCGCCGAGTGTGGAGGGGCAAAGGAAGGGAATGTACCCTCCCCACCAGAAAGGGCTGTTCGGCGTTCTGTTTCGTCTTCTGTTTCTACCACTTTGGTCCATGCTTTCATTTGCTCCAGAATTGACTGCTGTAATTCTCTTCTAATATTGGTCTGCCCAAGGTTCGTTTTTCACCATTACAATCGGTCCTTAACGCTGCTGCCACATTAATTGCACGTCTTCCACGATACTTTCATTGATAGTAAAATTAATAGAGAATAGGCTTAAGCCTTAAGGCTTAGGCTACCCTTAATAAGGCTTACCCTTAATAGCATCATTCTTGGTAGTCTGAGTCTACTCTATGAGTAGGCCTACTTTATTTAAAAAAAACCAAATCTTACTATAGCTATAGGCTAGTATTGGCCGGTTTAACAACTCTGCTACGTAGGTCTACTTAATGAACGCAATGGAACTGCCCCATTTTGCAACTTCATTTTGAAATTTAGCATAAACGAGTTTTTATGAATGAGTCTTCACTGGTCAGCGACGTCGTTCACTCCAACAAAACAGAAATTCTTAAATTAATTTAATGGTTTCGCGCATCGATATTTATATTCAGACCGATGGTTCCGCGCGGTTTTTGGTCGTCGGCGCCATTTTTGATGTGTTTCACAGCCATTTTAAACGTGTTTTTACAACAAAGTGCTGAACATGTGAAAAATCACGGAAAAACACGGGATTCACGGCAAACGGCGAAATTCACGGTTTCCGTGATCACCGTGAATTCGTGATTTTGGTTGTACCCTAAGAATTATTGATGCACGTGTCATCACCGATAAATTTAATGCTGAGTATAGACTTCAGTGTAGAAATGTAGCCTACAAACTGCCCTAGTCGTCAGCGCACTGAATGCAGCAGGCTACTCTTTAATCATTGAGAACGCTCTCTCAATCGGCGTTCAGTGTGGAATCCAGTCCGAAAGAAGATTTAAAGTTTCTGGAGGGAGTCCAGACGAGCAGGAAAAGGGCCTTAAAGGTGTTTGGGAGGGTATGTGATCTCACCATCAGAATTCTTTTGAATCTGAACATTACAATGGCAGCATTTTCAGTTGTCATTTGAAAGAAACTGCTTTACTATTTCCATGCAGACATGAGATGTCTAACACCCTCCCATTACGACCCTGACGCGACCTGCTGAAACCGACATAGGCTTAGATCTGGCGCTGCCACTGAAATTCTTACACCTTGATTATTCTTAAGATCTATCAACTAAACTCACAAGCCAAAAAATTTAATATATCACGCCATATAATAATAATAATAATAATATAATAATAATAATAATAATAATAATATCTTTTCTTTAATTAAACGCCTGCAAGACGCACTGCGGCTTTACATTTACAAGTTATGCAGTAATCTTAATTAAGCTTAACTACCAACTGAACAGACAGCTTTGTAATTACAAAATATAAATTGACAACTTCTCCTTCGTTACGACATCCTTTGGGTTAGAAACTACACCTTGTTCTGTGATTTACATATAAGTGACGTTTTCAAAATTCAAGTTAAATTTTTGTGAAAAACCGGGACAATTTTGCTCTTTTGCTTAAGTTGTCGGGACACCGGGACGTACCATAAAAACCGGAATATGTCCCTGAAAACCGGGACGTATAGTCACCCTAGTCTAGACACAGGGTATAGTCAAGATTTGTGTATTCTGTGATCTCCGTTCCTGTGAATTGTTTAAACTGCATAAGTATACATTGTAACCGGTTGCGGTGTATCAACCGGATTGTTAATAAAGAGAATATTTTAAAAAATGGACATGAAATAATGACCAAACAGCTACTTGTGAGACATGAAAAACCTGCCACACATAAAAAACTAAATATAAGATCGAGTTATAAGGAGTCATAAAAGAATTGAATACAGCGTATAATGGTTCCCAACCTTTTTTGACTTATGGGTCAATTTTTCTTATTTGGAGGACATGAGGGGCCACAAGGTTAAAATTAATCATCAACAGACTCAGTGATATATATATATATATATATAATTATATATACAGGGTGGGCCAGCATAAATGTCCCGACTTTGCAGGCGTATAACTTCGCCAATTTTTAACATTTATTTATACTTGATGCATCAAATTAAAGGTATTTCACTCTAGTATTAACTCTAAAAAAGTCGAACTGATACTAGTTTAGGTTTTAATTATATACTTGGATCAGCGCTAGCTACCGTTTTTTGTCATTACTGACGCATTATGACGCCGTTTCCCGGGAAAATTCTATCGTTTTTTGCTAAAACGCGCGTAGACACGATCATTTTGAGTGTTTGTAGGGTCCCTACCATGAATATATTCTAATCGCAAAACCGCGTCCTTTCAATTTTGCCAACAGCCGTGCACTGCCATGCGCTGCTTCAGACGCTTGCACGCTGCCAGTCGTTTCTTTGCGTAAGAGCTGGAGAGTTCGTGGGACTTCTCGTCGACAAATTACTTTAACTTTAGGTCTATAATCTTTTCCAATACGCTATTCAGTGCTTCTAAGACGGCCTGTTTTGCGCTGAATTTGCATGCAGGGCCTGCCCTGGTCATTGTCTTGACTGCAAATGTACGCGGACACACGAGCAATGTTAGCGGATGTGAGCGCCGTGCGCTCCGATTCCCATGGTTTGCGAGTAGAAAGTCCTGTTTTATCAATTTTCTGTAGCAGATAATACAAGGTATTGTTTATTCCATCCTCTGTTAGAATATTCGTTAATCATTTCAAACGAATTAAATCCCTTATCAGTTCGTAAAATTAAGATCGAAACGCGATCATCGTTTGTCAACGGCGCCAGGTTGCGTCACAAATTACAACAAAATATGGTAGCTAGCGCTGTTCCAGGCATATAAATTAAAACCTAGACTAGTATCAGTTCGACCTTTTTAGAGATAATACTAGAGTGAAATACCTTTAATTTGATGCATAAAGTATAAATAAATGTTAAAAATTGGCGAAGTTATACGCGTGCAAAGTCGGGACATTTATGCTGGCCCACCCTGTATATATATAATTATAAATTATATTATTTATTCAAGAAAATTAAGTTGACATATATACCGCAACTTATAATGCACGAAGAATTGCTAAAACAAAAGTGGGAAAATGAGGAATAATTTCTAATGCTCTGCTTAGAGCTCCTTTCAGAAGGCTAGCTAAATATTATTCTAATGCGATACTTGTTGCTGACTATTATATGCCAGTTTTTTCAATATCAAGTTGAGGTTCAGAGTTTGAATCAACAAGCCGTGTGCGATTTTTAACTTCTAATCAATTTTATGGCAGAAAATGACCGCTAACATCTCTAGGCCTACTGTATGTCCAACCATTATGACAAACCTAACTTTGGGCGAAAGATTACAAATCTTCACATTCACTTTCTGGTAGAGCGGCCAAAATTATATCATATCATCTGCAGTTGGGACGACGGGGAGCTCGGCGAATTGACTTTTCAAAACTTAATTGCACTTCAAACCTATTATTTCTAGTGGCAAATTCCTCTCTAGGCAGTTGGCCTGTTTTTCTAGAAACGTAAAGGGGTTTGTCACATTTGCAAAAGAAGCTATGTTGTCTGCCTCTTTCTTTGACTAAACACTAGAGATTTCTAAAAGCATATAAAAGTGTTAAAATTGAATCATAGTAGAATGTCTGATGTTATTTATTGATGTCCAAATGAAACAATTTGTAATAGAAAGTAATGTGTAATAGAAAATAATTATTTATTCTATCCTGTCCAAATTGTCAAATTTTGAAAAATATTTTCTTAATTCCTTGAGAGGATGCGGGCCACTTTTGGCCCACGGGCCATGGGTTGGGAGCCGCTGGCGCATATGCATTGGATTTATTCAAAGAGATCAAGCGTTACAACATGTTCATTGCAGGAAATTTCTGGCTGGTGTTCTTGGCTATCTAGGTGAACCAGCCCACAACCTTTCTTTTTAAATTGATTAAATCATTTACACTGCTAAAGCATCACTTTCTGTAACACATTTAATCTATGATGTTATCTGAAGTTCTCTAATAATAATGGGCACTGACGTTTTAGCGCGACCGTCATGGCGCCGCCATTTTGGCACCGGTGTCACGGAATATTCTATGTCCCCTTAAAGTCATTAAGAGGATGGAATAAACCGGACATAGAGTATCCGGGAGGATAAGCCACTCTATCCCAATTATTTAAAAAATGCGTATAATTGAAAACATCCTGTAATCAAAATTCAAAGTGACTCTTATTGTTTTAAGTGTCATAAGCAAGTGTCCATAACAAGACAACTCGAATTTACATACTTGACATATAAATACGGGGGTTAATGTTCGGGGTATGTGACATGGGATTATTGTGTGGGGTCATTTTCCGGGGGTTATTGACCGGGGTTATAGTCCGGTGTGGGTAGTTGTCCTAGAACCATTTAAATGAAAACTTTTGCCTAAGAAGTTAGTAAAAATGGAAAGGCTGCAGGGACCGATGGAATAAAACCGGAACTACTTAAGTATGGAGATGAAAACAATGGTAAAGCAACTAACAAAGATGTGCAATGGAGTGTGGAAAGATGGTAGCGTACCGAGGGAGTGGAGAGATGTCGCGATCCATATAAAAGGAGACACGAGGGAATGCTCAAACTGAGGAGGCCTCACGCTTTTGTCGACTCCTGGCAAGATCACGACTTCAAAAGATTGAATGAGTCTTACACAGAATTGGGATTCATAAAGATATCAACTTTAGTTTTCCGACTATCAGTTGAATGTTGGATCAAAGGCACAAAACGCAAGATTCGGATTGTATTACGTACGCACGTGAACGTAGCTGCCTGTCACATAAAATAAGAAATCCACAGTTTTGTATGGAAGGAAGACATCAAATAAGCCTCTGTTCTCAATCTTTTATGCTGGTTTAAGGTGTTTCGGTGCAAAGATGTGAGTCAGTTGATTAAATGTGGGCTCTACTCTCAAGCGTGACCCCCAAGCGACGGCGCTCCCCGAATTTCAAGTCTTTGCTAAATCGCTGCTTGTTGCTTTGAAAATCACCTTGCAACTTCAGCCATCTCACACTAATCGTAATTCTCGACATGGAAAGTCAACAATGGCTCCATCTCCAACCTTTCCTTTTTATCCAAGTCAACTGAACGAAATATCATTACGTAGGCCTTTACGGCTCTAACTCACTTCTCAGTCCTCACAAGCTGCCGTCCATACGTACCACTCAACAGAAATGTCAGCCTATACCTGCCTTCCGAAGTTCCGGTACCACAAAATGAACTCCGCAGTCAGCCATAATGAAGTCTTCTGTCTCAGCCTTAGTGGCACATCGGTACACTTAACCTACCTTCATCACAGTCTATTTCAATCGCAGAATACTTTCATACAAAACGGGAATTCAACAAAGATTATCTTACCTTCAAATCGATTTAACATAGAGCTAGAAGTGCATGTAGCACTATCACTCAGCATTAACAACACTGAGGTTGGAGTCAAGTTAAATGCCTGACTAGTGGTTTAATCTGTGATTTATTGGCGACATGGGCTTCTGTTGGTGAGAACTACAAGATAGACCCTATTACGACGCATAGAGACTAAACAGGTCGAAGGTTCGGTCTAATGATCAACGCAGAGAAAACCAAAACAATGGTGATGAAAACGACCAGATGCACAAGATAACTATCAACATCCAGGGCGAAGTTTTTATTGAGCATATAAAACATTTTGTGTGACCCAGTTGTCTCATGGGTGGAGACCTAGGGGGACGATCGGACGGTCCCCCAATGGAGGTGTTGGGGAAACGGCCCATGCATTTCTCTCCCCCAATCGTTGAGCGTCACTACTAAAAAAAGGTCATCAACTTTTTTGGCGGCGAAATAGAAAATTTCGTCGAGATTTCGCCGGTGTAAAGGTTTCAAATTACCCCCTCCTAAACATTACCCCTCGGTAACTTGAAACCGGTTTCAGATTACCCCCCGGAAACTAGATTTGCATCAATCATCGCAGTTATTGCACTAAAAAATCAGAAAATTCATCCCGCTTCTTGTTTTGGTCAGAAGATTTTAATTCCTCATCCCACTTCGTGGTATGTTATCGATTTTTTTTATCGAAAAAAAATAATAGCCTCGGAGCAATTTCTCCATTGTAACTTCAGCGGCGATTAGTATTTTGGTTACAGATGAAAATATTGATAACAAACCACGAAGTGGGATGACGGATGAAAAGCTTTTTTAAAAAACAAGAAGCGGGATGATTTTCTGATATTTTTAGTGCAATAAATGCGATGACTGATGCAAATTACAGTGTGCAGGGGGGTAATGTTTAGGAGGGGGTAATTTGAAACCTTTACACCGGCTGACTAAAAAAAAGGTCGTCAGAAAAAAAGATGAAAATTTTGTGGCGATACTCAGAGCCGTTCGTCCGTCAAAAATTCTCGCGTCTTTCCGTCCCCCCCAAGTCTCCGCTCAGGTCTCCGCCCATGGGTTGTCTAATGAACACAGATGGCAGTAACGAAGCAGACACAAACCTACAACGATAATTGGGTCGAAGCACTTGAAAGGCATTGAACAGGAGAGGCAGAATTTAACCCCCAAATACCTATAGACAAAAAACAGACGAGACCATGAATGTTGGGCTATGAGAACAACACAAGATGAGAAGAAGAATCCTTACATCAGACAACCTCTGCAATTAAAGATACACGCACGATATTACTTACACACATAATTATGTAAATATAATGTAGTGAAAAATCGATTGACTGACTATAAGCTCTCAAATGTCTGTTTTCGAGAAACTTGAAAATTTAAAGGTTATTTCCCATCGTTATCTTCTTCTTTTCCTTCCGGCTGTAACTAATCCCTCGCAGGGGAGGGGTCAGCCACTCGGATCAGTTTGATGTGATCCATTGAAAAAGTGAAGCAGGTTTTTCACAGGATGGATGCCCTTCTTGACACCCAACACCAATTTCGGGAGTGACCCTAGCCTTTCAGGTTACCACCCACCCGCAAGGCAGCGGGGGCAACAGACCAATTTGGAATTGCGGTCTGCACTCGCCATGTCACAGGGCCGTTATCGGGCCCATGCAGCTTTTTTACCACAGTGAGACAGGCGCCACCCATGTCTCACGCTGCGCCCTGTTTTCCCATCGTTATCGCAAGATATTTTAAAGATGGAAAGATCGCAATAACCGGGTTAGTAGCAGGCGCCTAGTGCCTTTAGCCTGAATATAATTGACATAATTAACTGGAAGGATACCGGTACGGTAGGCCTAATAAAAGGCCACTATTTGGAACAAGGATCCGTACAGAGGCCTACACGACTGGAAACGTTTGCAAATAATTTATTGCATACGCGCCATCTTAATCTGGAGGTTTTTTACAGAGCCCACCGAGATAATTCACAGGCGCTCAGTCAAAAAGGACCGATAGTGACAGCTAGCGATGCCTATGATTATCACAATTAAACCTATAATTACTATTGTGTGAAATATTAAAGCACCACACCTGCATCCAAAACTTCCCACTGTACTTCCGTTTATTCTGAACATTTCAATTCTACTTGTCTTTGCGCTACCTCTCTTCCGCACTTCTCTCCCTCTTTCTCCTCCGTCTAATTTCAGTTGTTCCTCTTGCATTTCATCCTTCCCTCCTCCAGCACCTTCTCTTTCCTTTTCTCCTCATCTCCTCCTACATTTTCCATCTTCCCTTTCTCCTCTTTCCTCCGTTCTCCTCTGATAATATTTTGGCCATGTTATACTCCTCCTTTCCTTCCTCCATCCATTAACTTCCCTTCCACCTGTCCTCCAACTGAACTTCCTTGTTTCCTCGTTCATCCCTCCACTTGTCCTTCTTTCCTACCCATCTAACTTCTTTCTGTCTAGAGAAGGAGGACGATGGGGTTATTAGTGGCGGTAGTCTGGTAGGATTGGAAGGTGGAAGATCCGAGGATCAGATGAGTAGCGGTATGAATTCTTTTAAACAGGAGAGACGTCAGTTTAATCAATTAGGTGGAACCCAATGGTCATGGTTAAAGTTTTTAGCAAGAGCTTGAAAAATGGAAGCCACAGTTTTTAAAACATGCCTATTTTATAGCCTACTAAGCGTAATACTTCTGAGTTTCACTTTGTTCATCATTGGTATAATTACTTCTCTAAAGTGAAGAAGTTTATTAAAACTCCAAAAGTAGTAGTTTTAAAAAACTGCGCCTTTTTTCTAGAGGAAGGCACGTGCCCCCTCTTGCCTCTTTGTGCGGGCGTCCATGCAGGAAGATGAAGGCGACGAAAGATGATCGTGTGAACTGCGAGAAGAGTAACAAAAGCCCTCAAAATAATCTCTCTGATTCCGTCGATAGAGAAGACCGAGATACAAGACGCGATTACTAAAGCAAGAAAGCTCATAATCACCAGCATCATCATCATCATATCATACGTTCATAAACAAGTCGGTCCTATAGAATAATAGATAGTATTAGTAGGCCTAACCTATTAGTCTCTTCATATAAACTTCTTCATATTTCCCCGCCCTTTTCCACAAGCGTTTGAAAATCACTCTTTTTGATTGTGTTTTGGTGTCAGATTTGGAGCGCCTCTTGTGAGTTTCTCCTGAAGTGTGTGTATATAAATTTACTGTAACGATTGTGCGCACTGTCCCGCCAACGGATTTTATTCGCAGTTTAACACGGCATTGATCAGTAAGATGATAAACAAAAGCAAACAAAATTGTCGTTTCTATGTAAATTTCGGGGTTAATGAAACAGAGCTGATGTCAGTAACGGCACGGAAAATCGTGTAACCTAAGTCTTAAGGATTGCTTTTGTAAGACTACATTCATACAACAAGGCTCAGGGTAAACGAAAAGGTTAACATCACATAATATTACAGAGATAATTATCAACTTTAGTTTTCTCTTTACATGTAATCATCAGCTAAGTGTCGGTTTATGGGATTGGGAGAATACTACAACGTATCGTGTGTCAATTTAGTGAAGCTTTTGTCTGATGTTTAGCACCATATAGGTCTATAGGCCTCGACCCAATCATGTTGCTGCTGAGTGTTGAGGGTTTCGACACCTCTGCCTTCGAGTCTTTGACGCTGCACACTAACCTATCTAGACTCCGGAAAAACTTATCATACAGGCCTACAATAAGAAATCCACAGTCTTGTATGAAACGTAGGCATGAGATAAATCTCAATTCTCAATCTTTTCTGCTAGATTAAGGTGTCTCGGCTGCAAGCTGAGAGGAAATTGATTAAATAACTATTTGCTCCACCCTTGATCGTGATCCTCAATCGACTGCACTCTAGGTGCTGTATGGAAACACTTCCCTAATTTGATGTCTTGACGAATCACATTATTGGGCTTGTTCCTATGAGGATCTCCTGCAATTTGAAACATTTCGCACTAATTGTTATATCTTCATGGATAGCCAACAGTACTAGCGTCCCATATCTAATCTATCCTTTCTATCCAAATCAACTAAAGAAAATGTGCTTAATGGCTCAACGAAAACGGTACATCAATTTCCTAACTCACTGTTAGGCCGCCACAAGCTGCCTTCAATGCGCACCACTCAACATATCATCTGCTTAGAGTGCAATGTTTCTAACTCCAAAACATTTAGCAACGAAGTTAGCACCATTGCACTCTAAACAGACGATATGCTCTACTTGCCTCTTTATACTGTAAACTGGATTCTGCCGCTGACCACCATCATGTATTTTGCCTCTATCTCCTCGACCGTTGCAGTTGTCGCTCTATTGGCCATAGCTTCTCTAGTCCTTGACTATCTTTTTAGTTTGGCGTCTCCGGCACTGGCCTACTCTGGAATAACTACGGGACTACTTCAAAAAGTAGTAGAAACAGTTGTTCAAGCGATGCTTATTTCTTTTTTATAGGAAGATATATCAGAACACTGTTCAAAATCGAAAATTGCCCAAAATAAGCAAGGGAATATGAGAAACCAACAACGTAACACTGCAAAAAGTTACACAGTAAACAGCCCCCGAAAATGTTTAGACTAAGATGATTGAAAACTGGATGAAAAACACTTGGAGAAGAGAAAGTCATGTTCAGACGAGGAACTTAATATTGTGCACTGATTAGGCACATTTTTCGCAAAGAGGCAGATGCTTGAAAAGAGCATTTTGCACAACGGAAAAGTCTGCAGAAACTGCTAACAAGCATTCGACAGGCGACAGCATATTTCAATGTGGAATATAGACAGCGATGTAAAATGCAGGAATACCAGAGCAACTGATGAAACTTGCGCTAAGGACCGTCTTTTAACGTGGGGAGCATCGGTTTGAGTCTTTGTCGAGGTGATTAATGTGTTGTAACTTGGGAAAGTCCATTTTGTCAGCATCAGGAATAATTCGTTGCTGTGTCACGCATGAACAATAGAAAACTTTGAAATGATGGCGCGTCAAATGCAAATGCATTGTATTGAATCGCACTATCATTCATCAATAAGTTGTAACACGTGATGATATCTTTCCAATAAATTCTTCTCGATCAAATTGATCCCACATTGAAACATCATTCGGATGAAGAAAGCTTCGGCCGATGAGGCTGTCTTAGCATGGTGCTTCTGTGGGTAGGCCTATATCGAAACATCTGGACATGCTAGGTCAAGGTGCCTGGTATAGGCTACACCAAATGCAGCAGAGTACCCAAAAGCATGCAGTTTCTTTGAAGAGCCGCAACCCATAATATGGTATTATCATCTTTTCTTTTCAAATATTGAATGGTAGCACCCGGTAGTTGCAATGCACGTTCATTTCTTGCATCACATCCATTAATGGAATTTATAGCCTTTACAGGGTGGGCCAAAAAAATACCCCCCTAGGTTTTTTGCCAATATCTTGACCAAAAGTAAGAATTTCGGCATGAAATTTTAGAGTCTTATAGACAATTCATATTTACATATGACGGCCAAATTTCATAAAAATATTTCAAACAGAGCAAAAGTTATGTCACTTTTAGGAAGGCCACCCACCGTTTTTTGACGATTCAAAAACGTAACGCAACAAAAAGTAGGTTTTTGCCAATATCTTGGCCAAAAGTAAGAATTTCGAAATGAAATTTTACAGGTTTATAGGCAATTCATATTTACACATGATGGTCAGATTTCATAAAAATATTTCAAACAGAACAAAAGTTATATCACTTTTAGTGAGGCCACCCCCGTTTTTTGACTTTTTTTGAATCATCAAAAAACGTAGCAACAAAAACAAAATAAATATTTGTTTTTAGAAAACAGTTTTGCAGTTTTGCTGTTTTGCAAAACATTGATCATATTGACTTTATATTGATGTCCTGAGATGATTTTGACCTTAGATTGGTGTTCTTCGAGTCAAAAATCATATATCTATGTAAACGACACTAGATGCGACATGTCTTGACAATTTGTATGAATGTCCTTGACGCAGGACGCCATTTTTAAGACGCCGCCATTTTGAGTTCTAAGGACAATTCCCAATGGTTCCGATGCATAATAATCATAACTGTCAGAAAACATCCAGAGCTATGAAGGAATATGTCACAAGAAAATTGGAAAACAGGTAAATGGAAATGAAAAACTATTTGATAATTTTAATAGCAATTTTGCTGTTTTTTAATGTAAAAATACTTCTTTTTTCTTAAATTTGATGTCTAATGTTAATTTTGACTCTAGATTCATGTTATTCGAGTCAGAAATATATAGAAACGACACCAGGCACGAGATGATACGATGATTTATAAGAATTTCTTAGCCTCAGGCCGCCATTTTGAAAAAAGCCGCCATCTTGAATTCTAAGGGAAATTTCGGATGGCTCCTCTTCTTAAAATGTTCTCTTAGGTCCCAACTACAACTGTGCCAAGCGACAACCCGTGTTCAAAAAGTGCAGTTTACTTTTGTGTACCGCCTGGACTATTTGTAACACTGATGTTTTTTTTTAATTATGCGGTTTCACACGCTTCGTTCTGCATTGAAGCGCAATCAGTGCGACTTGACCATTTTTACCCGATGTAGGCCTAGCCCTAATCCCTCACGATGTAGCAAAATGTCCGAAGACTATTAAATTTGTTTGTTAGAGTTGACTGGAACTGCTACGTTCATCTAATTCTGGCATATTAATATTATTGCTACTATTATTATTCGTGATAGGCCCTCCCGGCCATGTAGTTTTAATCTCTTTCATGTCAATAGCGTTGACTCTCCTCATCCTTAACTCATCTCACTAGCATAATTATCAGCTTTCAAAGCGCATTGCAATGTTGTGCGCCCGTGCATAAGAACGTTATCTTTTAACGTGGGCCTAGTATGGTATGCGTATTGCGTACCGTATCCTGGCAAGTAGCGTACGGCCTCACTTTGTTGCACAGCGCGTGTTAAAGATTTAGCAGGAAACCATTCATAGATGAATTTTGCTTAATTTCGTATTATTTGCAGGAAAGATGATCGCAGATCACTAAAATAGTTTGCAATTCTATCTTACCCATTTAGATCTCTAATGTGATGTTACGCGTTTTAAGGAGAGAATATACAATTAGGTTACCTTCCCGGGATAGTGTTGTGATATATTTGATAATGAACACCGGGTTTCATGAAGTTTTGTTTGACGTGTTCGACTGTTCGTATGACGAGTGTCTTGTGTGGCTCTACTATTAAAGAATTGAGCTGAAGAGTGAGTTTGGCTTGTGCAGCCTAGATATCGACGGTGGTTTGTTTCGTTAAGCTGCCAAATCTCCGTTTGCATAGTTACAAAAGTAGCGGGAAGTCTGGTTAACTATTTATGGCTGTCGGTTTCGCGTCCTGTAGGCTGCAGTGCTCAACCGAGTTGCTTCATGGTTGTCTTAGTTCGTCAATTTTTGAGAGGCAGACTCATGCAAAGAGTAGCCTAATGCGTAGTTCAGGTGTAGGTTGTATAGCCTACACTTTTTAAGGAGAGAATATGCAATTATTTTATGACACCCATTTGTCATCATCTTTTAATAAAGAGATAGCCTTTAACAGTGATGACAAAACAAAGCTATGGCAACAAGGTGAACGAATAGAACTATTGATATAGAAATGCAGCTCAACTATATCCAAAGATGTCAGAAATATTTATCAATAAGTATTTTGATTAAAGCTACTACTATGCAACAATATCAATTGGAATGCTGTTCGATGAAAACAGTATGTAAAAATACTCAAGTTGTGGTTCTATTGCAATGTCAAAAAATTCCTGAGATAGGACTAAAGGCCTATACTTGGTTCGAAACCATTAGTACAGCCTCAAAAGGGGGGTCCGTAGCTCAGTTGAGAGAGCGCTGGTCGTTAAACTGAGTGTCACCCACGCAACCCGGGTTCGAGCCTCACACAGGGCATCAGTTTATTAAAGTTTCTGTTAGCTGCCATTGGCGCTTTTCTTTTGTGTTGTTTGACTCGGGTTCTGCTGAAAATAAGATAGCCCTTCCCACTTCTGGCTTCTGAACCAAGAGTGATCCAGCACTTAGGCTACCGAACCCACTACTGTTGGCCTAAAACCGAATGCGTGTCGTGCTATGGTGGGCCGTATTTCGTATAACCTGTAGGCTACTTGTAATCATTCTGCGGTTTGTCAGATTGAGTCATTAAACGAAGATTATTATTAAAGATGCTTCTGGAGTTTTTTGCTAAACGTTTTCTTACGACGGATGGTTCACATCTCACCGATAGACACATAAAGATGCCAATAGCGCTATATAAATGATTCGCCGCATCTTCAAAATTGCAACATTCAAGTAGGAGATGCACTCTTGTATGTATGTAAACGGTGATGGTAAAAATTATGAAGTTGAGCGAAGTGTTGACTCATGCGCAGCCCAAAATCATAGTTGTTTTGGCGATTGTGAATGGCACATTGAAAATTTTACTTAAAAGATGTGTAAGTCAGATTAATTAAAACCAAAAATTAATAGAAAACTCAAAGGTTACCCTAATAAAACTAAATATTTATTGCAATAATAATACTTACTTCTCAAATTGTAATCTGCGTTTGGCAATGGACTAATCTAATGAAAAGTTTAAGAACACAAACATTATCCCCAAAAAACTCAGCTTATTAAAAACTAGCCAACACGTAAACACTCTTTCCTTCTAGCTTTCTAGTAAATTCTTCAAGATCAAATTGTTTCCAGTTTGGGTTACAAATATTATCATCATTGCGTCTGTCGAACTGTGCTTCCATTGGGATATCGTATGTATAGCCATCCGGACATAGGTCAAGATATAAACCGTACACAGCACAGTAACCAAAATCATGACTCGAATCCCTTGGAAACAAGGTAGCCTCGCTATTATTCATTTTTCTCAAACATGCATGGTTAAGGCTAGGCAATTGTAATGCTCGCCGTCTAAAGGATGGCATGAAGCAACACGGATAAATGTCATATCTAGAAAATTCCATGAAGCAAAACATGATTCTCTCGACCCAGAAGGCAAGTTGCTTCGACGTAAATCCTTCATCATTTCTCGTATCGCTTTCATTAAAAACCTCCATGCAAAACAGAAGACAATTTTTCAATTGATAAGTATCGTTCAGCTTCCAAGGCGAATAAAGCATCATTTTGCAAACCATATATGCTGCCTTTATTAACGGCCAGCTTTCCTGTATGATTCGACTTTCTAATGGTGCAAATGAAATTCTGGCATACGTCTCAGAAAAGGTAAAATGAGTGCCAGGTGGCTTGTAGACACCATAACCAGGTCGTTGAAAGATGAATGTAGAACCTTCCGTTTTAACAGGTGGGCTAATACCAGCTGGCCGTGGATCTTCTGGCCACCAATCCTCCACAAGTACACAAGCAACGATGTCAATTGATATTTTGGCAAAAAGAAATCCACCCTCACCATCCTCAATCGGATGAAGCATTCTTAGTTTAATAGTCTTACATAGGCCACCGTGATTCCCATATCTACTAGTGTAATTATGTTTCATGTTCCAATCGAAAAGATGTTCACTTTGCCAGAGATCAGGGTCACTTAATACTTCTTCTAGAATAATTTTGAATCTAGAATTTACTTCAGCTGTCAACAAACAATGATCTAAGTTGAAGAAGCTGTCAAATCTCTCGTCACTCCGACTCTCTGTGTCCTCACTTTTCTTCCTCCTTAGTTCAAAGTATCCCTTTTCATTCAGTGGGCGTGGAAACGAGTCGCAGATTTGACTGAATGTAATCAGTTTGAAGTTAAAATCAAAGTCAGCCGAAATGAGGATTTTTGTTTCTTCCTCAGCACTACCGACTAATATCGGTTGGCACTCAAATCGCCAATCCCTTTTCTTTATACCATCGGCCAAGCGTTCAGTGAAGTGTTTCACTGATGGTATAAGTCGACTCAGACGTCTGTTGAGACGAATAAAGTCGTTTTCGGTCCATATCTTCCATACTGATTCTTCGGACGAATCTTTAGAACGAGGTGATTGCGAGTAAATGCGAATCGTTTCCAATAGTTTCCGGCTAGTCAAATCAGTCACAACATTAGTGTTGAATACTTGCGCCATATCTAGAGATTGGTAAAGAGCCTTGTTTGTAAAATGTCCTGAGTTTAATCTGTTGAAAGTCACCAAGTCTAGTAATTCCTTGAGATCTCTAGGTGAACATCCAAATTTATCCTTAGTGTTTTCGTTAGCTCCGTTGTCAACGAGGAACTCGTACTGATGTCTATCTTCTGCGTAGTGCAAAGGGGTTTTGCCGTAAATATCTACTGAGTTTAGGCCTACTTCGGAGCCCATTTCTAATAGCAGCCTCATTGGATCCGGATATTTACGTACACTGCTGTGCCTTGACAAGCTAGCAGCGTAATGTAGTGGCGTTCTTCCCTTGTTATCTGTTGCAGTGGCCATCTCCCTGAAATTCTCTGGATTCAGTAGAATTCCATTTATCATAAAATCTAACTGTTCCTCGCCCTGCTTCTCTTCGGTCGGATATTCAAATAGGCTATCTGAAAAAAGGGATATGATCAGTCGATGTAGTGGATTTCGACCTCTTCTGTCAATAATTCCTGACATTTCGATAGGTACTTCGTCATCTTTCTTGATTAAGTTTGGAATTGCTCCGTGATTCTCAAGTGCTTTCAAAATCGTCGAATTAATTCGCTTGGACGACTTCAGTGCCAAAGCAGCTGGCGAATTTCCTCGGAAGTCTATGGCGTTCACATTAGTTTCATTATTATCCAATAGTAATTGAACGACTTCTTCTCTAAGTCGAATGGTTTCCTCGTTAGACTGAAGACGACTCTGCAGCCGTTCAATTAGTCGATGCGGATCCACGATTCCTCTTCCCAACATAAGTTTTTCCATGCTGTTCGTCTCAATAGAGTTAAAAAGACCTTTACAAAAGAAGTAAAAATCAAACCAATTCTGATTGGGCTCATAGAGAACTGTGTGCAAGGCAGTAAACCCATAAAGGTCGTGCAAATTCACGGGTGCATTATGGTCTAGCAGCAGACGCACAACTGAGACATGATTCCTCTCAGCTGCTTTAATCAAAGCAGTTTCACCATAATTATCTCTTGAGTCAACCTCGAGCTTCATTCCTGATTTGTGCTCCCAGTCAAACAGAATTTGGATGGCATCACAACATCCTTTCCTCGAAGCATTTAACAAAGGCGTTTCCCCAGAAGTATTCTTCAGGTTGAAATCTGCGCCTTTCTCTAATAATAATTGCATCAAGTATATCATCTGAATTCTTTTTAAGTGGTTCACTATGAACATAACCTAGGTCCTCTATTACGTCGCTAAGTGGAGTGTCACCGCTCTCGTTCTGATGATTTACATTAAATTTGCCCGAATTTATCAGCGATTCTGCAATTTCTTTGATGTTTTTGAAATACATATCGTAGTGTTCATCTTTATTTAGATGTTTAGCGGTTTCACTGTTATTTATGCAGCTGAACCTCGACTTTATCAAATGATAGAAGCTTTTTCTAAGATGCCCCTCTGAATAAGTACTTTGGTCTGCATTGAGCAAAAGCTTGACCATTTTTGGTTTATTCAAAATTACCGCGAGGTCGAGAGCAGTTTCTTTTGAGGAATTTCTCCAAAGCGGCAGTGACTTGTTTTCCTCTGTCCAAACTATTCCAGCTGAAACGCGTCGGCCATCTGATCTAGAAAGTTCAATTGGCAGGATGCCGTTGGCCTGTGTCATGTTTTCGACATTTTCTTGAAGTTTCGGTCCATATTTCATGGAGCTATGTTTCAAAATAACCTCAACAACTTCTGTGTAACCGTCACTCACGGCAAAGTGCAATGGCGTTGCTTTACCATTCGTCGTCAACATGTAATCACAAACACCGCGATGCAGCAGCCAATCCGTGAGGTCTGCATGATTATTCGCAGCTGCAAGGGAAAATGGTGTTTTTACGGCTGAAAAAAATGGCGCGTCTTTTACTTGCGTCATTACGTCAACTATTGCATAGTTATCCAGTAAAATCTCAACAACAGAAGTGTGACCATTTTCGGACGCTATATGAAGTGCAGACATCTTGCTATGCGAATCTGCGCCGTACATTATCAAACTCTTTACAATGCCTGCATGTCCATACTTAGCTGCAAAGTAAAGCGGTGTTCGGTGAATTCTGCTGAAGGAATTGACATCTGCATTGCTGTTTAGCAGTAATTTCACAGTTGCTAAATTGAATCTTTGAATCGCCAGATGAAGTGGAGTATTGCCGACTTCATTTTTGGAATTAACATTTGCGTTCTTGCTTAGTAGAAGATTGACGACGTCAACGTGGCAATTTTGAGACGCATGATGCAAGGGAGAGTTTTGCTCTGAGTCCTGTATATCGACATTCGCTGACGATATTAGTAAACTTCTAACAGTCTCCGTATGACCAAGTTTAGCTGCGAGATGAAGAGGACTTAAGCCTCGTTCTTCATCCTTCTTGGAGGCTTTCATCCTACCAGCTTCAGAATCTGCGATAAACAGGGAAGCAACAGTAGACTAAAAACATGGAAGACTTAAAAAGGAATTCTGAATCAGATGAAAAATGATCGCGGAAAGCGCATCGCCGAAGACAAAAGGTCCCTAACGACGGGGGGGGGGGGGGGGGGGGGTTGGGGAGCGTCATAAAATCCCCAGTGGAGTATGACCGTCTGAGGTGTAGCCGCGGAAGCGAAGCAATTTTGAGCATCTGGGGCCAAATTCATAACCGTATCTCAGACGTGTCTTATCTCCTAGTTGCTAACTAGTTGGCTACTAGCGGATAAATCGGTATTCACCACAACCTCTTATTCATCTAAGTCACGACTACGCTAGTCAACCTACGAGGGTCGTGTAAGTCTACTAGTCGCTGTTTCAAAGCCAAAACATGGCCGGCGGGGCATCTTCGATTCGTCCACTTCGACGCGGTTTAAACTATTAAAGGGTGTTTCATAGGCACAACATTTAATTCCGTTGGCTGTAGTGTTGTGAGGCGGAAACCTTCTCCGGAAAGTTTCATATCTTTCCGGAAAGTTTCGGAAACTTTCCGACGTATTTTTCCGGAAACTTTCCGACATATTTTTCCGCCAATAAAATATTAAATACATACTCAATTCTAACGAGTCCGAAATTTTCTTTCAATACAATGTTACACATCAATCACTATAAGTAGTCTTAGGTGGTTATAACTGATAGTTTATTCAATCGATGGCACTGCTAGTGTTTGTGATCATTGTTCAAATTGTTCGCACGGCCCAAAAATACATTTAGGAATTAATGCAATTGAACTACGCTGTAAATTTAGAGAAAATATTTTTTGTCATTCAGTCACCTTCATATTTGTGAGTTATGAAAATATAAGAAAGTATTGTTTTAACTTTTAAGTATTTATAGACTGTTAGATTGTTTCATGTTTATAACAGGTTTTTTTTTACATGCAAGCTACAACTAGTGTTTAATGCTCATATTAATTACTTTTAAGTTCAACATTGTTTGCATCGACAGAAGTACTATAAATAAAAGGAGTTGAAACAATAAGAAAAATTTCTGAGAGGTGAAATCCTGAAATTGTCTGAGTTAAATGTATTTTTCCGGTTCTTCTGAAACTTTCCAGAAACTTTCGAGAAACTTTCCGGCAAAATACTTTTCCGGAAAAGCTACATCACTAGTTGGCTGTGGGACGATAAGCTGGTTTATGCTTGTGGTTTTCGCCGTCACCAAATACCATTAGTGTGTAACAAAACGCATTTTATATCACATATAATGTACCGCCGAAGATATCTTCCGCGGGCGATAGAATGTCTTTGTTTGTTTCCATACGCGGACAGCCCATTGTCTAGCCAACTGTCTATGGCACGGCCGCCTATTAGTATTAATCGTGCGCATGCGCGCTAACTATAACCACGCATTAGTTACCGCCTAAGTAAGTGGTCTTGTAAGTACGAGTGGTGAATAGGGGTTGTCGTAAAGTCTACGACACGTCGTTGCTAGTTACGTCTTAGTGGTAAGTGGTGTCTTAGCTAAGACACCTCTCATGAATTTGGCCCCAGATGCCTAATGGAGTTAGACCTGTTAGTCGACCCAATAAGTCGACCCCAGTCGACTTGGTAATTCCAAGTCGGGTAGGGTCGTTTCTGTTCACCGCAACTGACCCCAAGTCAAATTTTGCAGAGAGAAGTCACTTGAAGTTGCTTTTGCCACAAGTCGACTTAAACCGACTTGAGACACAAACACTGTCAAACAGCCCTATTGGGCCTATAGGTCAAAACACTAAGTAGGCCTAACACTAATTCACAACAATTATTTTATTTCAGAAAACTTTGATTTAGTAAGGAATTGAGAAATTAAAATATTGAAATCGTTTTGAAACTGAAATTGTAGGCAAAAGTCCGCATACCCTAATAATTAATTGATCATGACATGAACTTTAACATTAAGGTCAAAACGTTTTAATTAGCCTACAGTCTGTGCGCTTAATTTAAAATTGCACATAAATTTTTGTTTTGTAGGCTATAAGAACTTCATATCAAGTTTTTTTAAATATTTTTTGTCTTGTATTATATATGATATTTAGGCTATTTCTCAAATGATTATGTTAAAGCGCAAAATAGTGACGTCGCCTACACTAGCTGAATCCTTTAAACTGAAGTACGAAGACAGCGTAAGAGATATCAGATGCAAGCAAAATCAAGAAAAATAATTACAAACAGAGCATATTAATAAATAAGTAGGCCCAAGATTACATAAAGCAATTAAAAAGAAATAAACTGGACGAAAAAGAAAAGTGAGATAAAAGGATCTTTACACACCTTGTCGTGCGGAAACAACCAAAACATTAGAAACAGCAGCACGGGTCAGACCAAAATGCATTAAACAATAAATAAAAAACCAGATGCTGAATCTGTGCGCTGAGTCCTTCGATCATGTTTCATTTTCCAGTCATCTTACTAGCAAACTAATATTCGTTAGACTCGATTATCAGGTCCTATTATGCGTGCGTGATCAGATAGCAAGATAATTTCAGTTTTAGTTGGATAATTTTATGCTAGTTAGATGGGAGCTTAGGATATTGAGTATAGCCTACGTTGTATTTTCGAATGTCATTGTCAGCGACTAGGCCTATATCAAATCCTAATTGAAGAGTTTATTGACAATCGGTGGAAATGTTTGGGGTACCATCCCAACCAGCAGGAAAATTGGGGACGCGTCCCAAGGTTTAATAGAGCCTGTAATTGTGATAACGTCCTTATCTTCAACTTCCGATTATGAACTAACCTTCAATTTGAAAAGAAATGATAAAATAATTAGGCCTGTGTTCACTAATTTGAGATCCTTTTGGTTGGCAACTTCTAGCTTCCTCACCAAAGTCACCAGTTCAAAGTCCATCGCCAATTTTTCTCAAACTGCTAACCGCGTGCTTTAGCGATGGGTCGTTGTCTCTGGCATTGATTTGTAATGTGTTGTTGAAAGAATCAGCTTGCCGTTCTTCACCAAGTGTTGTAGGATAGTGTTTGATATTATCTTCAACGCAGAATCAGGCGTTCAGTACTCTTATCGCAAATATTTGATTTAATGCCCTCCAAAGAACGATCTAGTGCACGGATCGACAAATGTCTGGGAATCTGTCTACTTCAAGCCGCGATCTTTAGGCCTATACAGCGATTGCTAAAATTAATATTGATGCGCATAGCAGCAAAAACATGAGTAGCCTATTCTTCATCGTGACATAATTAGGATTGTGCTCTGTTTGGTTTGTCTACCGTCAGCGCTATATAATTAACGCAAAGTAAGGCCTAGATAACTGCTTGAAGATATAATCTCTTCTACTCACCATTAAACTGCTTATTTTTTCAAAGATGTCATGTTACAACGCAACGACACCAGTCGCAAAGCCACGGTTTGTCACATATGACGTAAAGCTGCAAGTGGTAGGCCTACATCCTTTTCTACAGAATTATCAGATATTCAGCAGCATTTGAAGACTGCTAGCAACTTTAATCTTGTGATGTTTTCGGCATCCGATAAGACTCAATTAACACCCTCCTCCAACAAACTAATAACCTATCCATTGTCCTCACAGGTGTGCATTATCTCGTGAAATCAACACACGATGACCCGCAATGACACCCCATAAATACTTCTGGACTTAATTATCACTTTACTCGCTTTAGACTATAATCGTGATTGTCCTCACACTGCAGATATGCGTTATCTCGCGGAATTCAACCTCCGTGTTTAATGAACCAAATATGCATTGACGCTCTGTTCCCACAAAACAATGAGTAGGCCTACAAGAGACGGGCTACAAGTAAGCGCACACACAAACCAAAAGGATTTCCAACCTTCGTCAGTAGAAAGTTCATAAACGAGAGCAAGCTGAGTAAAGTTCTGTGGTTAGTAAAGTAGACTAGGCTAGTTAATTTCAGTTGCAGCCTGTGAGTCGTTTAACGGTAATCTTAAGGATTAATATGCTGACCTACTTCTAGTCCTTGAAAGTTTGCATTATTATTTATCTCACAAATCATAATATTGTAAAGTCGGAACTTCCATATAGGACTCACAAAAGCAATGTCGATAGGTAGTGTGTCAAGGTCCGGAGAGCAGTTATAGGCTAATATCAGTCGGCTAGAGTGGATGATGTTAGGATTTGAACTGGCGTGCATGAGAGGTTGGAGCGGAGGAATCACTCAAATGGAAGTTTAAAATATACACATCTGTGTCATCAATTTTGTGAGAAAACAAAACAGAAGATTCGTCAAGCTGCTACCAGAAAAGAATACCTAATGCACAATATCAATAAAAAAGTTATTTTTTAAACGCGCAACGTTGACAAAACACATTGTCTACTATTTCCAAAGGTACTGGTAGGCCTACAATACTGACAAAAACATAAGGCCAAATGAATCGTGTGTATTCTGAAATGATGCGATACCATTAAACACACGGTGTACTGTAGGCGATAGGCTACAACGCTTATCTTTTATAAATGTGGAGAGTTCAGATTCGAGTTTTCGCTGATGCGGTCAATAGGCTATGTGGAGAACTTGAGCAATTCCTCGCCAATATAGGACTACTCAGCACCATATATGTTATTATCCGTAGACTCTCTAGTGTGGTAGCGTGTACAATTCACAATTTTGACACCAAA
>OX457048.1:23329398-23436276 GCA_949752735.1 Lumbricus terrestris
GTATTATAAAGTGTCTCTAGTGTCTCTAAGCAAGCCACGGCAGAGTCCACGGCTGGAAAGACATCTCAGTGACCAGTTGTGATTCATCATATTCTCGACGTTGCTACTTCTGCGTCTCTCGTTCGTCTCGGTACGTTTTGGTTGGTTTTCTTTCGACGACATGGTGGGAACGTTTCCAGAAACGCCTGTCTAAACTTCCGACCGCTGGCAAAGTACACGATGAATTCGAAGGCGTTGTTAACCTTGAAAGTCAGAATACTAACACAAACCGCCAGGTCGTAGATGGCCTTCTCCTTTTTCTGAAGCGAGTTTAAATCTGTGCTCGTATAGTAAATGAATACAATGTCAAATGGGAGGTTGAGTATCAGAAACATGGCGCTGATTCCAATCAGCATGGCTGTGGTGGACGTCATGGGCTTTGCGGCCGAGACTGCTGCTCCCATCTGTGTTTTCCTCTCCATGTGGGACTTGATGATGCGAGCGATGGTGAGAATGTTCCCGATCAGGATAACTAGGAATGGAAGGAAATCTTCAATGACTGCAATATATGTAGAACACGCTCTATCGATCAACCGGCTCTGGTTATTGTAGGCTCTATGACAAGTGTACCCGTCCTTTGTTATGTTATTGTCACCGAAGCCGACTTTCGTTGGTGGAGGCCTCAGATCGTAAGCTATAAATACGATAGTTTGCCCGGGAAGTAAAATTATGGCGATAATGACCCAAATGATGACGATGCGACGTTTGCTGCACAATTCTTTAGAACGGAGAGGAAACCACAGAGCAATTGTTCGCACGACTGTGAACAGGACCAGAGTCCATGCAGCGAGTTCGTGTACGTAAAAGGATAAAGCTATGATTACTTTACAGCTGAATCGCGTGAGATCCAGAACTTTGATACCAAACGCCGCCGACAGCCAGCTAACCATAGGATACACGTAGAGAACTGCGATGTCCATCACGGATAAAGCGGTCAGGATGAATCCAGTGGACGAGTGACGGAAACTGGGATGTTGGAAAGTCACAATTGAGACGGCGTTTCCAAGAGTTCCGAAGATGATCAGGAATGGAGGCACGAGCGAAAACAGCGTCACTGAAAGTCTCTTTTGCCAGTAATCTTCCTCTACAAGTACTAGGCTTGCATATGCTCGAGTTACATTGTATGCTGCATACGATTTGGATTCAATCTGCCCAGAATCGTTTCTTTTGAGCAGTCGGCTGGCGTCCGTGGTGTTCTCGTAGGCGTCATTAAGCAAACTGTTTACTCGAGAGATGTCGCTATCAGTGCCAGAGAGAAAATTGGTGTCATTACGAGAAGCCTCAATTGCTATTTGTGTGGCAATTGTTTTTTGTTCTTTTGTGTCGCTCACTTCAACCATTATAGTTGATTTGTAATTGACAACCGTTTTATGAGCGGCAAAATTCAAACTGGTCTCCGCAACTTGTGTTGAATCGAGTTGATGTGTGGTAGCATCGTTACTGTTGGTAACGGCGTGGTCCACGGACCCGCATCTGTCTGCACCTGGATCGCAGATGACGGTAAAGGGACCTTGGTCTTTCCTCTGAGTAGTGTCCGCGTCGGTCCTTGCAGATGCTGAATCTAAGCTCGGTCCAGTTGCCATTACTACTGAGAGGGCAACGACGCTGTAAGTGAAGATTGGGACAGGTTTCCGGATGAGAAGCACCATCTTCAAAGCTGCTCTCATGGTCGCCCGCATCGCAGGTATACGGAGTGGTAGATCTAGGTAGATCTATATATGAGCTAATGAGACAGCCTATTTACTGCTACAAACTCTCCATCTTTTGTTTTAGACAAACGTCGTTTCAACTCCCTGAAACAAGACGCAACAATATTGAAGTTTGTTCTAGTTTCTGTCAATAAAAGGCATGCATGCAATGCTCTAGAGTCTAGAAGGACTGTCTTGTCCTTCATATACTGAAGAGGGAGATGTTAAGGGCAAGACAGTCTTTATATATATATATAGTCTATATAATTATATACCAATCATCGTCGACAACGATCATAATCATCGTTATTGTCGTCACCATCATAATGATCATCGTCGGCATGATGATCATTAGCTCCTTGGTTTGCCATTGGACAATGATGGTTATATGCATATGTATGTGGAGTTGTGCACTTGTTATAGCGCCCCTTAAAGATTTGCTACTCAGAAGCTCTCCCGAATACAAGCGCGGACACTGATTCGGCTAACGCGAAAGCGCTGAACAATTGCGAGTGAAGGTCTCTACGCGGCGCTTTGAGGTGGATTCGAACCTGCAACCCTCCAGCTGCATGCCGACGAACCCCACTACACCCCATAAAGCGAATAGACAGTAGAAACAACTAGTTTCCTTCGACATTTGTCGAGCCGAAAGCTCCACTATACGTGCAAGTCAAAGTCTTTTTAGTTCCCCATTAATTGCTCTATAATCCGTTTATTTTCCCCAAATCCAGAGCAGTCTGGACTTCACTAACCTCGGCGGATATTATCACGACATCGGGAAATCTATCGAAAGTAACATTTCATGGAGATGTTGTATCGAGTCTCAAAACGCGGCTCAGAGTCTTAGTGCTTGTCGTCTGACTACAGAGTACACAATTGCATCATAACTCAGAGGCTTTTGCCCGCTGTGTCCTTATCCTTACGCTCACAAACGTCTTCCTGGTGTTTCTAAACTTTAAGATACGTTTACTGCTTGCATTTTGCTGCAGCTAACGTTCCTTGGAAGCTGCGCGCGCACCTGCTGCTGCTGTAATCGTGCCGCGCACAGTTTTTTTATCAGCGCAGATAATTTCACTCGGTCATTCTTGGAATTGTACTTAATCTGTAACTGATAGGACACCGATTTCGTAGCAATACAAAGCATACAAAAACCCAGTTCTAAACAGTTGGCAATGGTTGAATGCTTGACTTAACGACATGATTATTTGGCATTCGTTTTACAAATGCAGCCATTGACAGTTGACACCCCTCCCAAGTAGCTCTCTCCTTCCATCTGTTTCACATGCAATATATATATACTATATATATAATATATATATATATATATATATATACTAGCTGGGGTACCCGGCGTTGCCAAGAAAATTTAGGATTCCACCCACTCCCGGCCACAACCACACCACACAACCCAAACCCCCACCCCACCCAAAAACAACCCACCACACTCCGACCTCCACCGGTACGCCACACGTGAGATTTCCCCTCCCACCCACCCCACTCCTCACCTCCAATTCCCCTCCCACCCACCCCACTCTCCACCCCCAACCCCACTACACTCCGACCTCCACCGGTACGCCACTCGTGAAATTTGGGTTTTCGGGTAAATTTCCACTCCAACCCAACCCCCAACCACCCCACCCCCACCTCACTCCGACCTCCACCGGTATGCCCCCCTTAAATTTTGGTTTTTCCGAAAATTTTCTACCCTACGCGCCACCGCCCATTCGCACACATCCTCGCACCCATCCCACCCCACCACCCCCACCCTATCCACAAAACCCCACCGCACTCCGACCTCCACCGGTACGCCACCCGTGAAATTTGGGTTTTCGGAAAAATTACCCCACCCACCCCTCCGTTGGTTTTCGGAAAAATTACGCCCCCCACACCGATTTCCACCCCAGTCCACCCCACCACACAACACTCCGACCTCTACCGGTACGCCACCCGTAAAATTAGGGCTTTCCGGAAATTTTCTTCCCCACCAATCTCCCCCACCAAAATTTCACCAATCCCTCCTCTGTAGATTTGCAGGGTCTCAGAATCTACATCCTTCGCTGTCCTCTTCACCACCATCGTCATCATCATGCACCATGAGCCTCGTAGGTGTCCAGTGTAAGCTTCGCCTTCTCTCTCCATTCCTACTTGTTCTGCGAAGGCCTGTCTTGTACTGAAAAGATCATATTTCTCATTGCTGGCCCAGTTTCCTAACAGTCAGTAAGAAATGTCATTGTGTGAGATATTTAAGCGAGAAAATCATGACGATGAAGATGGTAAAACGCCGAAGAAAAGAGCTGCCTTGAAACAACTAAATCGCCTTGGACATGTGGATGAGGATTAAGTTTTATCTGATGAGTGGAGGTGGATAAACATTTTACCTGGATACAATTATCGGGGGAAAATTGGAAGAGAAAAATTATAAGGCTTGCAGAACAGGCGATAGACCCTACTTTTATTTGATCTTGCTTGAAAAGGAGAGAATCCCAGAGAGGACTTGAACTAAAAAAGGCTAGTCTACTTTCACAACTAATTATAGAACATTTAAAATTTATAATTTAGAAACTCGTCTGTAAAAGTTTTCTTGCGTTTTCTACGCAATTTTTCAATTTCTTTATTGCCTACTTTTCGAATCATTGCGAACTCCATAATTATGACAAGTCATTGCATAAATATAGATACTTGTTTCAGATATTAAAACTGGTGGCTATAGACCAGTGGCGGCGCCAGGATTTCAGTTTGGGGGGGCTAAAGGGGTAAATCGTCCAAAATTTTAATTTTTACATGGCAAAAAAAATGGATGGCCTTTTTTAGGGGGGGTTTAGCCCACCCTAGCCCCCCTAGCGCCGCCACTGCTATAGACTATTGTTGATGATTACCCTTTTCTGGAACCTAGAGGCCTGCCTATAACTATTCAAAATTTGATTTTTTGTAAATAAAGTTTTATCGGCAGCCTATCATAGGTCTACGTGTTTTTTTTATTAGATGATAAAATGCCTCTTATTATGCAATAACAAAAATAAGATTCAATGAGTAACAGTTGAAAATACAGTCCTGAAAAACATTTTGTGCTCCGGTCATTTTTTAACTTGCTCAGTAGGCTACAATCTGCTACGCGCGCAGCAACCTTCCGACCTTAGAGGGAGCGTTGGCTGCAGCAGTAGTTGATTACCTCATGATTCGTATGACATCAGATGCTTTGTGGACGGACAAAAGCGACAATGATCGACAGATGAAATCCTATGCAGACTTACCACATCGTCTTACTCGTGGAGATGTAAATATATTTAGTCCGCGTATAAATATGTAATTTCACCTTTGTCAGTTCCAGCTGTCTTCGCCAACAAGACAGACGTTACAACAATATCCGTTCTGGTCGCCCTGTCACTGCAGCATATCATTCGCCAATAAAGAGACCGCTTAACCGCAGACTGTTTGAAGTGTGCAAACAGCGATCGTACACCAATTTACACTCGTTTGGCTCACGCCAATTTACCTGTCTTCGAATGCTTCATTACGACTGATTAAACAGCAGCAAGTCAATGATTTCGCATTGTAACGGTCGTTTGATGATAGGCCTACACAGAGAAAGATGTATCATTTCACCTTTAACAAATCAAAATGATCATTAGAACCGTAAAACGTCTAGTCAACACGGTCGGATATCATGACGTACTGCGGTAGCCAAAACGTTTCACGCTCTGTGATGGAGGTTTGCTTCCAGACGTACATCACTGCTAACTTGCTACTGAGATGCTATTAACTTGCCACGAGCCCAGATTAGGGCTACCAACCGTCCCGGA
Source organism: Lumbricus terrestris (assembly GCA_949752735.1). NCBI lineage: Eukaryota > Metazoa > Annelida > Clitellata > Crassiclitellata > Lumbricidae > Lumbricus > Lumbricus terrestris. The sequence continues at coordinate 23,334,926 of OX457048.1, forward strand.
TTCGCCAGGACAGTCCCGGAATCGACACTGTGTGTCCCGTGTCCTGGATTGATCTCAAATTTTTCCGGAATGTGTGGTAGAGATGCACCTGACAAAATGTTGTTATTTTACACACTAAACTCGGCAAGTTGTGCGATTATTTTGCGTTCTGCGCTCAGTTAAACCTAACGTTGTTGGCTGAACATCGAATGTTGGACAGCGCTGGGGTTCATGTCTTGAAAACTTTACAAACCACTGACACTCAGTAGTACATGAATAATTATTGTGTCCTATGTACTGTCAGTTCTAATGCCTTTTGAGAGATGACGTGCTGATTTCCGCGACTTTGTGCCTATGCAATGTATTTGGACAGTGTAAATTGCTATAAATGTCATATCTAGTGACTGCGGACGTCCCGGTCTGGCAAAGGCGAGAGTTGGCAGCCCTAGCCCAGATGCGTCAGTTGAATGTGTGTTGGAATAATGTATACAGAAAGGAAATCGCGGTGCACTTTCGACCACCGTGTAGTGAATATATATATAATTATATATAATTATATATGTGTGTACTGTACATATAATATATGTATATATATATATATAAATTTAGCGTATACGGTCCGTGCAAGTCCGCCAGCTATTAAGCCCAGTGGCGGCTCTAGGTTTTTCCAACAGGGGGAGGCAATGGGGGGGGCAAAGGGACGTTATGGGGGGTCAGCTTAAAGCCTGGCCTATAAAAACCTATTGCACAACATACATGAATCCACACAGAAGGGCACTGAAAAGTTATCTACTTATCTTTCGTAGCGACGGTAGCGACAACCTTAAGCTATACACATAAATATCAATTTTGAAAACAGAATTACTTTATTTACATTTCAAACATCAATTAGACACAATACATGTACATACAGTTAATGAAGAGCAAGTTTACGATTGTTGTGCCTCGAATCAAACTCGTCCACAAAAGCATCCATATTAATTGATTCTGCACGAACAGATTCAATTGACAGCATTGCTAAACTACTTAACCGAACATCAGACATGGTACTTCGCAGATATGTTTTAATTAATTTCAGAGTAGAAAAGCTACGTTCACATGCTGCCGATGTCACTGGTAAAACAATAGCTATGTTCAAAAGTCTATACAATTCATGAAAAGCAAGTTTATATGGTTCTAAAAAACAAGCCAGGTCTACCGTTGTGGACATATTGGTTGTGCATGTACCCGAACGCTGCAACAAACGCCCTACTTGAGGAATCTCGTGGCCTAGATCTTCGATATCACTTTTGTACAGGTGAGCAAATGACTCAATGCAATCGTAATTTAGAAAAGACTTGTGTTTTGGAGTTAACGCCTGAATGCCAACCATAACAGTAAGAGAATGGTCAGAAAATCGTCTTGCCAATTCAGAAATGATGCAATCAATAACCGGATAGTAGATATGTTGCCTAAATGCAGTCTGTGTGTCCACTTCAGAACGATGCCCCACGCTTTCATCAACAGCAGAACAATCAAAGCGCCTAGGCATTTTACGAACACGCTGTTTGGCTAATACTGGTTCAATGTTACAATTCCTACATTGCTCTTCTGCTTTGAAGAACAGAGTGCTTATAAATGTACCTGTCTCTTCTCTATTCTCCTTGAAAGAACTAATTAAATTTTTAACTAGGTCTGCAGCTGCAGATAAGTCAGCACTTGAAGACTGCAGTTGATTTGATACAATATGTATCTTGCCCAAAATATCGCAAAATAAGTGCAAAAACAACACAAATTTAAAATCTAACAACAACAACAAGCCTCTAGCTTCAACCGCCCTTTCAGCGTTTTGCCCTCCAGCAACATCCTCTAGCATATATACCAATGCATCTAGACGATCACGAATGTTACGGCAAGAAACTACACGACATGCCCATCTAGTGTCACTGAGTCGCTGGAGCTGCCTTATCGGTTCTCCAGGATATAACTCACTCTGTGCTTCAACCCATTTCTTGTGCATCAGAGAACTTGAAGTAAAAACATAAAATCTTTCAAGTAATGCAAAAAAATCCCTAGCTTCTGAAACAGATTTACATGCATCAACTAAAATTAAATTTAATTTGTGTGCATAGCAATGGACATATATGGCCAGCGGAGCTGATTGCCGAACCAACTGCTGCACACCCTTATTTACACCACTCATTACACTTGCACCATCGTAACCTTGACCTACTAAACATGAACCAATGTCTAACCCATATGACTTTAAAGTATCCAAAATAAGCTCTGACAATGACTTTGCATCTAGTCCATTTGCAGGTTTGAAATCGAGAAAGCATTCATTAACTTTCTTGTTTGCAAAAAAGCGTACAACAAAAGATAGCTGTTCCTTATGGCTAATATCCTTTGTTTCATCAACAAGGATAGAAAAGTAAACAGACTCTTTAACCTCCATGATTATCTGATCCCTAACCATATCAGAAAGGGTAAACAAGATTTCATTTTGAATGTCTTTGCTTGTGTAGCGGTTTGTCAAAGGACCAACCCTAAACCGCTCTGAAATTGAAGTGTTATGTCTTATAACAAGTTCAAGAATTTTCCTAAAATTTCCAGGATTTTCACCCAGTCCAGCATTTGTTTCTCTGTGCCCCCTTTGGCCCAAATTTTGAGTTGCTGTAAGCATCAATGTTTCAGCCACTGTTATGACATAACGTCTGTTTTCAATTATCTGCTGGGCAGCAGCTTCACTCTGCAACTGAACAACGCTGCCAAGATTTCTATTCTTAAGTTCCTTAAATTCGGTCCACATAATCATAGACGTCACATGATTATCACACTTTGCATGCTGATGAAATCCACAGCCAGTACCATGGGCCTTTTTCCAATTATTGAAACCCACAGAAGTATAAGCTGCTTCAATTACTTTACCTAAAACTGGAAAGTGCCTACATACAAAACAAAAAGCAGCATCTCTCAGCTGTGAATACTCTAGCCACGGGTACAAAGAAAACCAGACTGATCTAAAAGAACGCTTGCTTCCAGACTGTTCTTTTACAGGATACAGTTTCAGGATGGGTTGAGATGGTGCATCAGTAGGTGTTGATGACAAGTCAGAGGGACCTGGACTTCTTTCATGCCTCCCTTGCCCTGATATAAACGGAGGATCGTCTCCAGTCTGGCTTTCAGAAAATGTCTGTAATAAACAAATAAGACAACATTTACAATTTGCCACATGTTGATATTCAAACTCAGCAAACTGTACAATGTATTGAATGTAATATGGGTTATCAGTAAAGGCTGTCACTAGCGGCCCACCAGGCAGCCCTGAAATCTCAAATACTAACGAACCACAACTCACGTGATTGCCGGTCCTCAAGTATACGGATAAACCACTTCGATAGTTCGCAGTAATTAAGATGAGCTGAAAATGCTACTGGTGATAGAAACTCCTACAAACTGTCAGTGATTATATTATAAGCTTACCTAATTACTATAATTTTATTTAGGCGTGGTGTAGGTCAGCGTCGAGGCCATACAATAGTAAGGCAAATGTTAGTTATAGTAAGGGGTACAGTTAAGTATTTCGATTGACAGTAGCTTTTGCTATAAAAAGCGTGTACATTTATATTTAACATAAAGGTAAAGCGATTTTCTGTAGCGGCCGTTTAATGGCCTCGGCCATCTTCATTTTCCAATGAAATGATCGAGTGAGAACCTGCACCACCGCTCGTGCGTTTAAATGAAAAAACGATTACCACATTATACATATAGTTACCCACCTGAGATTCATCCAGATTTTCTACATTCGATTCAAAATCTATGATATCGTCGGGCAGTTCATCGTCCAACAGCGCGATCGAGCAACTCGTGCTCTCTGAAGTGACCACCAAAGAGTCCAAAGTTAATGAAATGTCGGCAGAAGGCACAGATTCGTCTTCATTTCTAGCCCTCTTTTTCGGTTTACTGAACATTTGTCTAATATCACTCATTTTAAGTTATTCTTAACGAACACGTGAAAGTTCTGTAACCGACCGCGTGCGAATCAATCGCATGAAAGAAAGATTGACCGCAATGACCGGAACTTCCGGAAGAGCCTTAACGCAAATAAACCAACGATCCTAAATACATAGTTCATACCAAAGATTTACGAGCATGCCATTATTGACTAGATATATCATATATGAGCAAGTAAGTAAGTGTTGTGTGAGTAATAATTACTAACGCGAAAATATAATATTAATAAGTGAATCTTTAATTATGTGTAAGGAAATAACTTGAAATAAGTAAGCAGTATGCCAGGCCAGTATGTAACACATTTTGCAATAAATTGGACGCGAAAATCTGGGGGGGCAACTGGGGGGGCACGAGCTCAGCAAGGGGGGCAGCTGCCCCCCTGGCCTCCTCTGTAGAGCCGCCACTGATTAAGCCCTGTCGATGCAGGCTAAGATAATCAAGTCTGGATAAAGGAGGAGGAGGAGGGCGACACTAATCATCTCCGCTATGACACTGTCGTTAAACAGCAGCAAGTCAAGCTAAGAAAACGGCACGCTATCACTGGTCCACGTCAAAGTATGTATGTATGTATGTATGTATGTATGTATGTATGTATGTATGTATGTATGTATGTATGTATGTATGTATGTATGTATGTATGTATGTATGTATGTATGTATGTATGTATGTATGTATGTATGTATGTATGTATGTATGTATGTATGTATGTATGTATGTATGCATGCATGCATGCATGCATGTATGTATGTATGTTTGTATGTGAGTCATTTTCTGCTATTAGACTAATTTGACATTTCTATCGTCCCAACGATTTTAAAAATCGAATACGCCAAAATATCGTTTATATGCAGATGTTTCTTTGAATTTAATATTGATTAGATTATTGTTTTCACGGATATTCATGGCATATGCCTCAATTTTTATTTTATCTGTTGCATTTTAGTGTCCAAAATGTCCACTCCGTTACTGTCCCTTTCACACTTTCACTTCAATAAAACTAAAAATTTGCGACAACAAGTGATAGTTTTCCAAAAACTTAATGTTATTCATAATCAAAATTGAAAAGCCTTTCATTTAATAAGTTTGTCATTGAATGAATCAATACTTATCATGGATAAATAAATTATTTTGAGCTGTCTCCTGATATATTGTCCACTCCGTTACCGCGCATAAATCCGTGTGCTACCACAAAATTTACAAGAACTAGACACGCTGCAAATCAGTCAAACCATTTAGTCATGTTTCTGTTTATGCATACCAGTCTTTATTATGATGACTTTTCGAAGCTAAACCGCAATAATATGTTTTGAAAGGTGTTACCTGCGAATGATACGTTTAATAGGTGTCTACTCCGTTACCGAGAATTAATCGAGATTAAAGATGCTTTTGTACATGTATGCATCAATTACCAGGTTTCATCTCCCTAATGAACAAAATTGATATGTAGAAAAAGGGTGTCCTAAACGTGGCCAATAACAAAATGTGTGCTGCATTATTTAGACATTGTCCACTCCGTTACCTGTCCACTCCGTTACATTTTATGCCTATTTATACCCTCGGAAATGGTAACGGAGTGGACTTTCAGAGGTAACGGAGTGGACATTTATTCGAATTGCGGTAGAAAACAAAAATATATTCTCTTATATGTTCTTATTCTTTTGTTTGTTAAGATGGAATTACTTTCCTTCATGTATTCGTGAATTTTCAGAACTGTGCATGTGTAAAACATGACCATTGAGTCTTTTGAACATGTATTGTTGAGTAAAATTGGCAGTAACGGAGTGGACCATCCTTATGGCATATAAGAAATTTATACGAATGACGTATTGTTTGTTACTGAGTACTTTACTAAAACAATATTAGCTAAATGGAACATTGAAGCTCAGATTAACATGCAGTTATTTGATAATGATTTAGTTTTTCAATAAAAATTTTAATAAAATTTATGGAGAAGCAAATTTGGTAACGGAGTGGACATTCTTGGGTGTCTTGAAATTCTTGAGTGTTTTGCAAATACCTTAACAGATATTTTCCTACTCTTTTGTGTATTGGGATGGAATTATATTTTCATTCAAGTATATTCAAAACTATACGTGTTTGAAACATGTCCACTAAGTTTTGTGAACTTGTATTGTTGAGTAAAAATTGACCGTAACGGAGTGGACAAATTTTTGGCATTAAAAAAATTCCGTAAAGTGTGTTACCGAGTTGATAATACAGGTTTACCGAAATTGCAGACAAGTGATACAACGGAGTTAAGATTAACAAGCAGTTATTTGATATTGCCTTAGTTTTTCAATAAAATGTATGGATAAGAAAGTTGGGTAAAGAAGTGGACATTGCTGCTTTGGTGGTGTCAACAATTTTGTGAAAAAAATATTAAACTAAAATATTAGTGCGCAACAGCACCCATTTTTCTTAATGACATACATTGACGATTAAAATAAGATGAAAAAATTATCGGTTTGAAACGAAAAAATTTCATCCAACTACAAAAGTCAATTTAATCTAATAGCAGAAAATGACTCATGTATGTATGTATGTATGTATGTATGTATGTATGTATGTATGTATGTATGTATGTATGTATGTATGTATGTATGTATGTATGTATGTATGTATGTATGTATGTATGTATGTATGTATGTATGTATGTATGTATGTTTGTATGTATGTATGTATGTATGTATGTATGTATGCATGTATGTATGTATGTATGTATGTATGTATGTATGTATGTATGTATGTATGTATGTATGTATGTATGTATGTATGTATGTATGTATGTATGTATGTACGTGTGTACATACGTACGTACGTATGTGTATGTGTGTGTGCGTGCGTGCGTGCGTGCGTGCGTACGTACGTATGTTTGGTATCATGGCGCCGCGAGTTGGCTGCCTCGTGTACCAGTTCTCGAGTTTAAATCGGTTTTTATTGATCCTCTTCATAATGTGGCTACTGCAATCGATCGTACGGTTTCGTTATAAGTTGCTGTTCAAGTGTGTAAGGTAGCCGCAGATCTGCAGTTGCATTTACTTTTCACAAATGGATAATTTTCATTCTGGATCTTTCGTCTTCTCTCGGATCCTCATCATGGTATCGTTACTGTTGATCCTCGTGTTTTTCAGGCCATGCTGTTTTTAACTGGACGTCCATCGGAATCAAATGCCAATAACGCATTTTGAAATATACTTATTGACTTTCAACAATTTAAATTCGTCTGAAAAAATGAAAATTGACTCTTTTACGCATACACGCTCACGTCTGCAGTATGGCATCGCGAGTTTCTACGTCACTTACAATGATCGCCATTTGCAAAAGTAGTTCCGGTGACCGCCTACATAACGTTAAACAGCTCGTGGCGAAGAGGAGGGAATTAATCGGACTAAAAAGCAAAAATGCATGCCATGTTATCGATTCATGTGCGATCTACAGTGTTGTATATATATTATACAGGGTGCGCAAAAAGACACCCCTAGGTTTTTTGCCAATGTCTTGGGCAGAAGTAAGAACTTCGAATTGAAATTTTACATTTTTGCCGAGTTTAGTGTGTAGAAAAAAGATACCGTTTTATCCGCCAAGATAGTTGATTACTTTTTTTAGTCATCTGTCATCCTTGGTCGGAGTAATGGCCTCTTTAGTAGTATCCTGCTTTTCTCTCCCGCTGCATTGAGTTAATGGCTTGTTGAAGCCAAATAAGGGGCACGTCCTATGCACTTTTTAAATGGGCGCCGTGGCCAGATTGACCCCCCTGGATCCGACCTTGATTGTAGATATGCAATCTAAGCGTGATCCAGTTGCATTTTGAGACTGGCAACGAGGGAAGAAGCGAAGATTACTCGAAGGATGCAGCTGAGAGGAGCGTTGCAGATCTTGGCTACAATGGAGCGTCAAGAATAATCGAGTAAAATATTGCCACTTCGATGTAATGTATGTAATGTAATGTAATGTAATTCAGACAATTTATATAGCATCGTCAGTAGCAAGCAACTTCTAGGATGCTTTACACGCATAATGTCAACTGCTGTCAGAGTAAATGTCATGAGCTCGAGAGCAAGTGCATCTTCAATTGCTTTTTAAAGGTTGATTCAGTTTTGATTTCCTGGATAGTTGATGGAAGACTGTTCCAGGTGCGTGGGCCGGCGACGCGAAAGGCGCGATCACCCATTTTAGTTTTCGTCGCAGAAATGAACACGTCGGCGGTCTTGGACGATCGCAGCCGGGACCTACTTGGATCGTCTGCTAACGGTTTGAGGTTGTCCGCGAGGTAAGCTGGTGCGCAATTGTTGAGGCATTTGTACATTAGGATACAAAGTTTGAAATTGATGCCAAGCCACTGGAGCTGGTCTCGAATCGCGCTAGAGGTGTGGTGGAATTTTTTCAATCGCAGGACCAGACGAGCAGCAGCATTGATGACCGCCTGAAGCCGAATGATACTGCGCTGTGGCAAGCCAGCAAAGGCGACATTGCAGTAATCGATTCGGCCCCAAATCAAACTTTGTATCAGGTGGCTTGTCACTTCCTGTGTGAGTGACCGAGACACAGATCTCAGCTGTCTCAGTATTGCGAAGCTGGTTCTCACAACTGCAGTGATATGTGACGTCACTGACAGGTCACTGTCGAGTAGAAGACCGAGATCGCGGACCTAATTCTTTGGCACGACAGCATCCCCACCAGTGACGAATGGGCTGCCGTCTAGTTTTCCCATTCTGCGCGAAATGAAATCATCGAAATATTGCCACATAGCAGAGCAACGACAGATTTATCTCACCTGACTTAGACTACATGCACATATCCAGAAGTCGTTGAGATTTAATCAAACTAATCACCACTTAACAATTCCGCACTTATCTGCCTTTTTGGATGAGTACATTTCAATCGGCTGAACGAGGTTAATATCTAGTAAGCATGGAAGATGTCAGCTTGTTGCAGCTTTTTTGTCAATAAAAGATAACAAGGCCACTGACGACCATCGATAGCCTATAGGCCTATTATAAAAGCTGGATTATTATGAGGCACTTAACTAAGCATAGGGCCTATATGCTATTGTCCAACTTTCATTTAAGCACATAGTATATACATGTAATATGATAGCACAATATAGATTCGATATATACAACAATGGGCATAATGATATTTAGAAGGGCAACTCGTGACACTCATGAGCTAAGCTACAACAGTTTCAAAATTAGGAACACGACGAAGGAGAAAGCTTCTTCCATAGCACGTACAGAGTCGGTGACAGCAAAGGCTCGCAATAATCTCTCTATTCATAATCATCGTCGTCATCCTCATCATCATCGTAATCATCATCATCGTCGTTATTGCTATCATCATCATCATCGTCGTCGTCGTCGTTATTGTTATTATCATCATTTTCGGCATGGTAATCGTAAGTTATGTTTTTCACTGGACAGCGATAACGGTGTACGGATGAACGATTGTGTTTTCTTTGGTCATTTGTCGAGTATAGTGCTTCACTCAGGCCCAGAGCCCTGCGCCGGCCGCCCCGCGCCGCCGCCACCGACACTTTTTGAGCGCCGCGCCGCCGAATTTTTAGAGTCGGCGCGCCGATGCCGCCGCTGCCGAAAATTTGTCGGCGCACCGCCGAAGCCACGTGGATTCGGTTATTTCTTTTCGTTGCATTTTTTATCTCTTGCATGATTTCGCGAAAAAATTCCTGCGTCATTGAAAAAAGAATCTTTCTCTTATATACTTGGATTTTCCTGGCAACACCGTTTTTGCATCAGTGCTATGAAACCTATGATGCTACCTTTTCGTTTGGACTTTTCGAACAGTGCGCCTAACGTTTAAACTTTTGAGGATTTTGTGATTTGATTTGAATTATGGCATCAACAAAGGTTAAAAGAACTCCAGGTATGCCCATGGGCGCCCGCACATAGGGGCAAGGGGGGGGCACTTGCCCCCCTGGAAAATTGACACCTATATTTTTAACTACTACTTTTGGATTTTTAACAAATTTCTTTGCATTAATGCACCAATGATACGAATGATACAGACAGTGAAAATCAGAAATCTACGTTTAGAGATCTCTAGAGAAATAAACATGCTCTTATAACTTAAATTTCAGCCATGCATGTTCAAGCTCATAATTTCTAAAAACCGTAACAATGACCATTGGCTTTCAACCCTCCTGCGGGCACCCATGCAAACAGCAGGCCTATCGATTATGGCCTAGGCTACTTGAGTGGAATCCAGCTGTAGCGCAAATAATCACAACTGCAACAAATTTAAATACTAACGCAAAAATTTAAAAATTTCTAAATGTACACCTTCTTAAATGACACCCGCATTAACAGTGACTCTGACTCTTTGGCTACCAGACTCGGACCTCTTTCTGACTACTCTTTGGAAAAAGCTTCTGACTCGATGCAGCACATGTGAAAACGCTGGTGCCCTGCGATTTGCTTTTGAGTGGCGCTTTAGAAGCAACTAGAGAATCACTTGCCCCTTGAAAACTGACACCTATTTTTTCGTTCATTTATTCATTCGTTCATTATACGCACTTATGTAGCGCAGCTTTAGGAAACTACTTTTTAACATCTTCTTTTCGATTTTTAACAAATTTCTAAGGAAACTAGGCCTATTCTTATTAAAAATTATACACAAAAAGAAACTGAGAAATTTGCATAAGAAACCTCTTTGAAAAATACCCGTATTCTTAATTTCCAGCATTGCATTTTTCAAGCTCTTGCTACTATAGGCTATAGGTAATTTAACTGTGACTATCGTAAAAATGTTGCCCCCCCCCTGGAAAATTTCGGCGGGCGCCCATGGGTATGCCTAAGTGAATGCTATGCCGTGTGTGCGTTCCTTCTTGATAGTCCGCTAGGATAGAACAGAACCGTCTGCCCTCTAGTATTCGGATGCGTTACTATTACGTTGCAAAGAGGTGGCGCTCTGCAATTTTATGTAGGCGATTGGTCGTGTCTACAGGCTTGTGATTCTCCATTGCCTGCCAGTTACTACCTAATTCCAATTTTTCTCACCAGTATCAAACTCCTACGCTGTACGTGACCCATGTAAAATTGGTGATTAATTAAGTTTTCGAACATTAATAGGCTTGTCTATATGCTCAGTGGAATAATGTTAGGCAATTGGACAGTAGATACTAGTTTGTCAACAATTTGAGCAACGTCCCACAAATGGGATCAGATTAGGAAAATAACTTTAGGCATTTTCCGAACGAAACAAGTGTAACTTAGGGTGACTTGGCCTGCTTAGATCGAAAGACTTGTACATAGCAATTGGATTTAAAGAAGATGCTAAGAGTTTCGCGTGGAAGTCGTTCGGATTATTGGCCGATAAATCAAAAAGTTGGTGAATTCAGATCAAGTTTACTACTCAGTGTGCTTTGACAAGGAAAATTAAAAAACTGCACGCACCCTCATCTGTTGGTAAGATCGCATAACTCCCACTTTGTGGCAGACAAATATTTATACGCAAACACAGTACGTACGTATGTATGTACGCATGTATGTATGCACGCATGTATGTATGTATGTATGTATGTATGTATGTATGTATGTACCCATGTACGTATGTACGTGTGTACGTATGTATGTATGTATGTATGTATGTATGTATGTATGTATGTATGTATGTATGTATGTATGTATGTATGTATTTATGCATGTATGTATATATGTATTTATGTATGTATGTATGTATGTATGTATGTATGTATGTATGTATGTATGTATGTATGTATGTATGTATGTATGTACGTATGTATGTATGTATTATGCATGTATGCATATAATCAATGTATGTAAGTATGCATGTATGTGTGTATGTATGTATGTATGCATGCTTGCATGCAGATGTACAATTTCAGCCGGTCGCGTCATGAAAAAATTAATGGGCCTCTAGAATTTTTGACGGGTAATAAGGCAGGTCAAGAGTAAAATAGGCAGGTAGCGCCGCCACTGCGCAAACAGTCCCTTAGGTGTCATTAGTAGGTTACGTAAGGTGGAGGCCTGAATTTGAAAACGTTATCATGTGTTTTTCTTAATCAAGCCTTTGCAGAATTTTGTAATTGAACGTCAATTCAGGAAATAATTGTTTCTAATCAACATTGACTAAAGACAAGATAACTGCCAAAATAATGGCTGAACACGCTTATCTTGATGATATAGGGATCTTGTGCAACAACATTCAAAATAAGTATGCGACGCTGGAGCAGTAATTCCACGACGCCGCGCTGCGCCGCCGCCGCCGACATTTTGAGGGCGCCGCCGCCGATTTTTGTGTGTCGGCGCGCCGCCGCCGACCAAAAATGACCGGCGCGCCGCCGCCGACACTTTCATGTCGGCGCAGGGCTCTGCTCAGGCCTTTTCAAATGCTGTTGATCTCATCATTTAGGGCTAGAAGCTGTTTATGTTCGGCCAGAACAGTCTTACTCTTCACTGTTCCTCTAGATAAAATGAAGACATCAGGATATATATTATATCTATCCAAAGCAAAATTCCATGTGGTTCATATGATTATTTACCTTTGAAACGTGTAGCCTATAATAGGTCCTGGTGTAGATATGACGCTTCTCGGCTGACTACACAGCGGACCTAAACCATGATTCGAAGGGAACATCGACAGATTCAGAAAGAAGGAATGTCTAAGAAGTTTATTTCAAACTAATTGTTATGAATTTAATTTCTTGTAGGGACTTACTACGTGTATTTTCTATATCTGAAATGATGAAGTAAGTCTTAAACAATTAAATTATGACATTAGTTAGCTGAATCTTTGACAGTAGGCCTACGGTGAAAACGTAAGGAATTATCAGACAAAAACAAAATTATGGAAAATAATAACAGACAGTAAATAAATAAAGTAAAAGTTACATTATTTTTTTTAAACCGGAATAAAACGATGTGAAAATAAAAAAGTTTTTAGAAAATATTTAAAAAAGAAAAAAGCCACGTTTTGGAAAATAAATGAATAATCAATTATGACATAAAGGTTGTTACTCGCGGTGATCGTCAGGCGCTATTTGACTTAGAAATTAGACAATACCTTTAGGGCAGCTTGAAGGAGTCATCATTAAAGTTATCGAAGGAAATTGCAAAAATTGGCTATATTTAACAAGTGCGTAGCCTATAATAACGGTGAGCTGTATGTTATTTTTCTTAAACTAGCATGAATGATAATATAAATTGCAATTTTAATCGCGGCTGTCTAACCTGCCACAAAAGTAGTTCTTGCGATGAATATTACCGCCAGCAGTAGATAATCACAGGCGGCAATCGTCTCCATCATGCGCAGCATCATTCTGCTCTTGCATGGTTAGATTCTTAGGTCAGAGAATTTCTCAACGCCTACAAAAAACTACTCCAGAGAGACCAGCATAATCGCCGACATTACTGTTCAATAGTAAATTTTTATTTTTCAATTTCCATAGTTAAGCTTTCTTCTCAGCCAAAAATGCTCATTCAGCCTTTACCGGTTAGGCTGTCAAAGACGTTCGTACTACTTCAATCGAATTTCGCCCACACGGAGTATGCCTATAGCATTCGCGTCTGCTAGGCGCTTAGGATAGCCTAGGTCAAAGATCGATGTGTTGAGGGCTGTGCACGAGGGTATACGCGGGTATATACGGCGCGTAATTACCTCGCAAGGAGTAGAAAATAGCCTAAATAAAGTTTAAAAAAACACAGAACACATAAGAAGAGAAAGTAATAAAATAAAAATCCTCGTCAGGAGTAGAAAATAAATAGCCTAGGCCTAAAGTAAAAAAACACAGAACCCATAAGAAGGAAAAGTAAAAAATTAAACGCCCTCGTCAGGAGTAGAAAATAAAGTATAACAAAATCACAGAACCCATAAGAAGGAAAATAATAAAATAAAACGTCATCGTCGCGAGGTGGAAATTCTCAGAAAATCACTCGATGACTAAATAGGTTTTCAGAAAACTCGATGACTTAAAAAAAAGCTGTCAGAGAATTTCGTCAAAAAGTCGATTTTTCGGCCGTAGCGCGTACATAGGCTACCCAATTCCCGGCCCAGACGACACCCGCCTTAGTAGCTGTTCCGCCTCTCTGATCCTATGTTAACTCGACCCGGACCACCACGAACTACTCTCGCGGACAACCCTTCTAACGCAACGCAGCGCTCGTGAACAAGCTGGTGCCCCGCGCTTGGCTTTCGAATGGCGCTTTAAAAATTTCGAGTTTACGATTACCCACCTCAAAATGTGCAATAGTCTACAGCCCTGGATGCATTCTTTCGTTGGTTCAGCCTTATAGTCTCTCGCAACTGCTTTATCATTGGAGCAAGTCAGCGAGTCAGTGTCACCGTACAACGGACGTACCTTCGAGTAGGCTAAACATCTTTTAGACCAATAAGCTTACAAGTCATAATAATATTATGTAATTATGTTTGCCGAACTATATCGTCTCGACGTCCAAAATTCTCTGCAGTCGACGAACGCCCAACTGATTTTCTCAAAGCCTTTAGGCCTATATAACAGAGTAACGGCAGACTTATCTCACCTGACTAGACTAGCCTACATAATAATCCAGAAGTCGTTGAGATTTAATCCAACTAATCACCACTTAACAATTCAATACGTATGCGTGATCTCGAAAAAAAATATACTGGTACATCACATCTGAACCCAATCTATTAGTTGATCAGTATTAATTCTTGTTGAAGATGCTGATATCATTAATAAGTTCTTGTAAATTAAATTATTATACCAAAACCATGCAATGGCTTTGTAGGCTACGCGTATGCACCTGTATAATAATAATCGTATGCTGACTGCGTGGTAAACGGACGCAGTTGCACATCATATGCGCTTAAATTCAATTTGCTTGATATCTGATTAGATTTCGGCTGTGTCGGCAAGTATTACATGTAGGCCTAATGTTCCGCTAAATAGTCATGACATTCATAGAGTAGCATATTTTTAAGAATCTCTTCGCTCGCTAAGTACAAATTATCTTTCTGTAGAATCAGATTATCTTTCTGTAGAATCAGATTATCTTTCTGTAGAATCAGATTATCTTTCTGTAGAATCAGATTATCTTTCTGTAGAATCAGATTATCTTTCTGTAGAATCAGATTATCTTTCTGTAGAATCAGATTATCTCCATGAGCGTAGTTTGGTTTCCGTTCTTGGAGGGGCTAAAGCCTTCTTGGGGAGGGGGGCTAAGCCCGGGAAAAGATGCCATTTACACGGTAAAAAAATGACTCTATGTCTTCTTGGGGGAGCATAGCCCCCCTAGACCCTGATAAACTCCGCCCATATTGCATGCGTATTGAATTGTTAAGTGGTGATTAGTTGGATTAAATTTCAACGACTTCTGGATTATTATGTAGGCTAGTCTAGTCAGGTGAGATAAGTCTGCCGTTACTCTGTGTAGAATCAGAATATCTCTGGGTAGAATCAGATTACGTTTGCTCCATGCTGTCTATGTCCCATGCACCGGCAATAACTTGATTGCA
This sequence comes from Lumbricus terrestris, assembly GCA_949752735.1. Taxonomy (NCBI): domain Eukaryota; kingdom Metazoa; phylum Annelida; class Clitellata; order Crassiclitellata; family Lumbricidae; genus Lumbricus; species Lumbricus terrestris. The sequence goes on from OX457048.1 coordinate 23,350,370, forward strand.
ATAATATGCTTTCAATGGCTTCAATGTGGACAATCCACATATTTAGGTCTGCAACTGGTTCAAAACTTCATCTTCGGAGTCTTGCAAGGACTCCTAAAATAATGTCGGTATCTACGTTACGCACATAACCGTCATCGCACTCAATGCATTGGCAGAAAATGAGCAAAGAATCCAATTGTGAAAATCTGCCCAGCAGTTCGCGAAGTTCAAGAATGAATTTTGTTCCTATTGTATACTAGAAAATACTGAATGAATAATAACAGCTTGTTTTAATACTTTAATAAATAAATCGTGCTACATAAATGTAAAAAACGATGGAAACAGACTACAAAAATCGCAAAAATGTCGTTCTATTCGAAAAAATGGAGAACGACAATAAACGACGAAAACCGAAACGAAAATAAATTACTTGACTTTTTACATCGTAAGCTGCATTTTAAATTTAAAAACCTTGTTTATGCAATTTTATCTTAATTGGGAAATAACGCAACTTTATTAGTAGGCCAAAATTGATTAACGGCCTAAGTGGCATTTATTTAGTCAACAGTTATTAGGCTATTTTCTTATAACTTTGGTTTATCAAGAAATTGAGAAAAATTAAAGTAATGAAATCTTTTGAAATTTAAATTGTAGCCTAAACATAAGTCCGCCAATGTCCTAAGTTCATGCTGATCGACATAAAGCAATCAAAATCTAATCAGAAGTAGGCTAAAGGCTATAGATAGCCTAGATGTGTGCCACTACGGGATCTCGCTAGCGGAACATCCGGTCACCGCAGATTTTCGATCGGAAAGAATGTGCCGGTTTATTTGGATTTTTAGCTGTGTGATTGCAAATGTCTCGTCCATTTGAACTAAAAAAGGTCATCAGATTTTTCGGACGGAAAATGGAGAAATTTTTTCCCTGTTCCAAGACCGACAATTTTGGCCCCCTTCCAGAATTTCTGTGTCCACCCTTGGGGCGGAAGACATTAATATTTTAAAAACTTTTTCACCTTTTCTTCACCCTACGTCAATAGGCACTTTTGGTTATAATAACTTCTCATAATTATTTCTGTTGTTCGTAATATCATTCCCGCCTAATAGATGTGCATATTATAGGCCTACGCCTCAAAACTATTAAGCCAATCTAGTTCTGGTAGAGTAATTTAATTTCTAAGATTTAATTAACCAGCATCTTCAAGCAGCATTATGGGTGATAATTGATAAACAATTAGATTATTAGAGAATTTAGTTCAGAAGTATAAAATTATAAATGGCTCCTACACAATGAGTCGCTAGTGCAGAAGTGTGAAGTTGTGATTAGTTGGATTAAATCTCAATGGCCTGCTAGTCAAAAGTCTCATATGTGTACCAAGAATATAAGAAAAACATTTTGCACATTTGTTGTCAAAACTCCGAACGGCGGTCCCAAATTAAAATTGCTGTGTTTCCATGCTATTTTCATACTGCGCACACCCCGTTGCTGCGCACAGCCTATTTCTGTAGGTACATGTATATTTGCTCAAACTTGGGCTAATTATCCAGTTCGCGGTGCTATGTCAACTACTATGTCACGACAATTGGTCTACAGACAACAGTACTCGTCTAACGACAAGTGGTCCCCAGACAATTCGTCTAACGACAACTGGTCTACAAACAACTGGTCCAGCGGTTGAGAATTGGAAGCTGGATGAAAGTTTTTACAGGTGAAATAGAGATTGGATTGATGGAAAAACGCAAAAGAAATGGAATCTGGATGACGGTTCTTTTACAGGTGAAATAGAAGCTCGGTTGACGAAAATAACGCATGAGTAATAAAAGCTGGCTAAAGGTGTTTCTAGTTCTGAAATAGAGGCTGGATTGATGAAAAACGCTTAAGTAATGGAAGCTGGATGATGTTGTCTTTATATATGAAATAGAAGCTGGATTGACGAAAATAACGAGCGAGAAATAGAAGGTATTTTTAGATCTGAAGTAGATGCTGGATGTATGTTGAAATACATGAATGAAAATCATCAATACAGCTTCCACTTAAGCTAGAAAACCATTAAATTTTTTCCATAAATCCAGCTTCTATTTCATCAACTCGTTGGACACATCTATAACGGAGTTTATCAGCATGATGCTTTCCAATGGCGCTTTAGCCATAAGTCGGATGTTTTCGGAAAGTACCTCAAGTTGTTGTGTGACAATTACATTTGACGATATGGACTATATATTTTAATTTGGGACCACCGTTCGGAGTTTTGCCCATTTCTTGACCCCATGTCATTGTGCAACGTTTGGTTGCTATTACTTTCCGATTATCTGATTTTCGAATTTTTCACTCCACCCTAGTATTCAAGTCGCCCATAGGCTTCTCTGCTGACGCCATTTTATATAACGAGGTCAATGTTTACGAGTTAGGTAAAGCCATAAAAACAACTACGCCTACAAATGAACCCAAAATAAACGTTTAGAAGCGCGAATTGGTGCTGCATAAGGCTACAGAGAAAATTAGACGGATTCATACAAAAGTGGTGAAAATTTAGAAAATCAATTTTTCGCGTCAATGTCTCGAAAACTGAAACATTACTGTTATGGACAGCGTTGCCACTCTAAAAAATATTTAAATAACAAATTGGAGGGGCGAAAAAACCCAAGGAAACCCAAATTAAGCAAATCTTTCGAAAATGCCCATAATTTTCGAAAATTTTCAGAATTTCCTCCGAAAATTTTCAGAATTTTCCAAATTTCCCGTCCGAAAAATCTGATGACCTTGTTTTGGTCATCCGACACAAATCTTCCGAAAAACGTCTAAAATTCCCCGAAAATGTAAAAAATACCTGAAAATGTCGAAAAAATCCCTTTTTTCGTCGAAAAAACCCAAGGAAAAACCCAAGTTCGTCAAAAAAAACATTTCCCAAGTTCGGATCGAAAAACCCAAGATCTTATGAAAAACCCAAGGAGTGGCAACACTGGTTATGGAAGGTTCACAAGATGTCGCTGCATGCATATAGAGAACAAAAACACAAATATGTATCGGGGTGGGCATCTTACTCGACCTTGGCATCTTGTTGCACTCTCCCTAATTTGTTTAAAATAAATAAATAAAACAATCAATGGCCTCCCTGGATGTCTACTGATAAGTGGGATTGGGTCTGTCTGGAGCTAATTTTTATGGGGGGGCCCGGTAGAGTAATGGTTAACACGCTGGCCAAGAGTGCGAGAGGTAGTGAGTTCGAGCCCCCGTTGGGCGGATTTGCTTTGTAGGCTGCCATTGGCGCCATGTAATTGCAAAGCTGTCTGTTCAGTTGGTAGTTAAGTTTAATTAAGATTACTGCATAACTTGTAAATGTAAAGCGCAGTGCGTTTGCAGGCGCTAAATTAAAGAAAAGATTTATTTATTTATTTATCAGTCGTCATATCATTTGTCATTCTCTTCTGAGGTGTCAGCAAAATTGAGGAAATTCCATTGTAGGCCTACATTGCACGGAATATCAAATTCCTGTACCATTTTCCAGTCATCTACAATTTTTCATAAATCCCAAATTTAGAGTGTCTGGTTCATTGTAACTTGAACTATGTCTGAGACTGGTACAGCATATAATCCATGAAATGCACGCTATTTAGATGGTACAAGTCAACAAGATTGAAGATTATTCACTTCCTTTGGTTGGCCTGTTCAAAATTAAATAGTTATGGCCAGTGCATCTATCTGAACACACAGTTTGTTAAGGAGTTGAAAAGCTGACTGTGCGACCCAGCTAGTATGAAGTTATGGGAGCACTAAATACCACTAAAATGCATCGTGTGAATGAAAGTCTGCAAAAGTTTGAGAAAAATAAAGTATCGGTCCATATAAGGAGGGTTAGGCCGACAATGAACTTTAAAAAAATTAGTTTCTGGCATTTGAACACATGAAACAGCTTCATCTAACTAGATGTTTTATAAGGCTCTGTGACAGTGTTACCCGTAGTTGATCTTATATATGAGTACCATTGTGATGCAGTGCCATGTAAGCAATTTATTTCAAAATTTGGGCAATTTTGCATATACCTGCATTACGTTCCATTCGACAGAGACAGCGCTTCTCAAGGTGGTCACTGACCTCACCGAGGCGATGGACGCGGGAGATCATGCGCTGCTCGGCTTGCTCGACCTATCGGCAGCGTTCGATACGGTCGACCACGATGTGCTGGTCGAACGCCTTGAAAGGACATACGGAATCCGTTCGGTGGCTCTAGACTGGCTCCATTCTTACCTACACGAACCCCGACAGACGGTGTTCTGCGACGGTTTCATCATCTCTTCGTTCCCTCGTCTGCGGTGTCCCCCAGGGCCCTGTGCTAGGTCCGCTGCTGTTCCTGCCCTACACGGCCGACGTTGGAGAGCTTGCCGCCAGTCTCTGCTTGAAATCGCATTTCTACGCCGACGACTCGCAGCTCTACACGTGGGGCCACCCATCAACTGACGGACAGCAGCGGCGACGGATGGAGTTGGGCGTCGAGCGGATCACCGAATGGATGCGCTCTAACAGACTCCGTCTCAATCCCGAGAAGACGGACTTACTATATATGGTGCGCGACCAGCAGACAGTGTCCTCATCTCGACACTTGCGAACTCAGTGTGTGCCGGTCTTCGATCCGACCCGTGACTGCTGTCCGTAGTCACCGCGTCCTACTAGAATCTGACTTCTCCATGCGGTGTCACGTGGCGCGAACTGTCGGATGCTGTTTCCGTCAGCTCCGCCTCCTGAGAGGCTGCATCAGATCCCTGCCTTTCGAGGCTGCAAAGGCTGCCGTCGCTGCCTTTGTCACCTCTCAGGTTGACCGTTGCAACAGCCTGCTGGTCGGTTCGCCCAAGAGTCTTCTGGATTGTCTGCAGTCAGTCCTCAATGCTGCCGCGAGATTGCTGTGCAACCGGACGAAATATGATCACTTGACGCCGTTACTTCGCGATGTTTTACACTGGCTGCCTGTTCCACAGAGAACTGAATTTAAGATCTGTCTACTTGTTTACAAGTCCCTCCACGAAGCCGCGCCCGATTATATGCGTGATTTTTGCATCGGGACTCACTCTTCCGCCTCCGGGTTGCGACTTAGATCGCTCGACAAAAGCGATCTTCGTGTACGGCGGATGAAAATCCGTTTCGGTGACCGCGCTTTCTCAGTGGCCGGTGACACGAAACGGAGTATCCCCTCTGAAAGCTATCCGGGAGGATGAATTAATATATCCCTCCGGATGGAATTAACCGGTCTACACTATTCGAGAGGATAAACCATTTTATCCCCTTTTTTGCAAAATGCGCATAATAAACAAAATTACGCTGTAATCAAAATTTAAAGTGACTCTAATTGTTTTAAGTGTCCTAAGCAATGCTCAGATAAAGGCAACTCGAATTTATTTAGTGACTCTGAGTGTTCTTAAGTGTTTTAAATATTTTAAGTGCTCTAAAAACAGGGTAAAACATATTATTTTGTAGGGATAAACATACATGTTAGTGTCATTGTTCAAAACAAAGAAGATGAAAATTATTTTTTTTTAAATTCACGCGGAAACGGTTTTTTCGACTTTTTTTAATTTGGGGGATACAATTAATACGGGGGAATACTCTATTTCGTGACAACGGCCCCAGATGCTGCAACAGTCTTCCTCCCGCCCTGCGAGCGGTTGGCTCAGTTGACTCCTTCAAATCTGGACTCAAGACTCATTTATTCCTCAAGGCCTATCCTGCTGCTTAGTTTAGTATGTGATGCGCCCTTGTAACGGCATGGCTGTGTTACGGCGCCATAGAAATCGTCATTGTTATTATTATTATTATTATTATTATTTATTTATTTTTTTATGACAATCATCATTTATTTTCGTATCAAACTGTGCAAACAAATGTGCAGATGTGCAAACGCCTGACAAACACAAGCACAATGAGCTAATTGTTTTCCCACAACTAAAACTAAATTAGGTGCATATTAGTAAGATCAGTCGTCCTCTACCCTGGTGTGCTGTGCAAATGTGCCCCTGAAGGCTATGGCATTAAATCTCTGGGTGCAAATAGACAACCGTTGAAATAAGTGCAAAGTCTCTAGTGGGTCCCCTGAGACGGCGGTCATGCGACACCCCAACTCCGTCAAGAATTCACGACCTATCCGATTGATGGGGCCCAATGATTCGATGGCGACGGGGACGAAATCGTGGGTGGTCGAAAGGGTTGAATATTTGGTGCTTTTTCGGTTCGCGGCGTGTTCGGCTGCCCCTCCAGGCACTGATGACGTAATGTTGAGGTAAGATGTAGCACAGGTATGGATGGATGTTGCATCCCATGCGACATATCTACCCCTCGCCCAGGGTACTAATGTTGCTCCATCCGGTCTCTTGCCATCTGACCGGATGAGGCCCGGTGGTTCCTTCGAACTTGGAATGTCTGCTTTTACAAGGGCTCTCCAGATGATATCATTCACGGCGAAGTGGCGAGCAGCTCTCCTCGTAGATCTTCTGCATACAAGCCCGTGATGTCCCCCTGGATCGGCGATCTCACCGCACTGGCATTGATGCGGTGCACAGAGGTCGAGTCCCAGTCGTAGGCCGACAGCGACTCGCACGGCCTCATTGCTGAGTCCCAATCCGCAAGCGACCACGGGAACAGTCGAGAGCCAGTCTCCAGCGTGGGGCGATGTCACCCCGCCCAACCTTGCCCGGTTGAGTGGATCAATGTTGGCAGACAGCACTGTAGCCTTGTCAACGTCAATCAAAGGCCTGTCCCAGGCCTCAATCTGGCTGTTAAGGGCTGGCCCCTCTCCTCCCGGGTGGGTTGATTTTCGGGCCTCCAGGATTTCCTCCACGTATGCGTCGCTCCATACTTCCGTGTTGAGCACGGCGTCCACGAGCGACTTGGTTGATGCAGCTGAGGCCAAATAGGCTGAAGAAGCCAGCATCGAAACGCGTCTGATCCCGAGTCCGCCGTCTCTAATCGGAAGAGTGGCCTGAGTCCATTGCAAATCGCTGAGCCCGATGTTGATGATTTTTTCCAGCCCAGTCCGCATTTTTTCGTCCATCTTCACCAGTAAGGGGTGGTTCCAGCACGGTGCTACTCTCAAAAGATATGTCATTTTGGCCGCTCCAAAGCACGATCGTAGCAGCATCAGTGCTGCTTGTGCTTGGAGACATGCCAGGTCAATCAAAGCCCGGTCGAGTGAATCGCAGTGCACGAGGAGCGCTTCGTCCAGAGCATCCCCCTTGAACAGTGGGGCGCCGAGAAGGGTCAATGAGTCGCGGTCCACCCTCCGGAAGCCATCATATTCCTCGCCCGCAATCTCGACTTCCGAGCAGTATTCACATTTGTTCCTGTTCAAACAAATTCCGAGCGTTGTTTCCAGTTCTTTCATAGCGGTCAGGTCCTGTCGTACTTCTTCCAGCCCTCCGCCCAGCGAGAGGTCGTCCAGGAAGCCGAGTCTGAAATCGGACCGCAACGATTGGAGGGTCGACTGCAACGGCAGACAGAATAGCAGGGGACCCAAAGGGTCACCCTGTTGCGGCCCCATCTGGAATCGTACCACAAATTGTCCGAACTGTAGAAGGGACTGCGCCGAGTACGCCTGATGGATGAATGCGTAGAGTTCCGGGATAGTTTCGTGGACTGCCTTTAGCATGACATCCCTTCGCATGGTGTTAAAAGCGTTAGCAAAGTCGAGCTTCACAAAGACGTGGTCCGAAGACATTTCCGAAACGTAACTTCTAGCGGCGCGAACCGCAGCCTCAGCGCCTCCCGATGCCGCTATGCCCACCTGGAATGGGGCGAAGAACGATCCCAATCGAGCCAAAGCGTATTTGTTGGCGCATTTCGCCGCCAGTCTTCTCCAGACGTATCCGATCGCTATTGGCCGGAGCCCTCCTGACATTAATATTATTATTATTATTATTATTATTATTATTATTATTATTATTATTATTATTATTATTATTATTATTATTATTACGTCACAAAGGCAATTATGACAACGCATGCAAATAAAACCTAAAGAATCAGTAATGAACAGTTAATAAGATGGCAGTGGCTGCTTTTCGAATGTGCCCCTGCAGGCAACAGCGTTGAATCGCTGGATGCAGACAGAAAACCGTTGAAATAGGTAACTTGTCTCTTTAGGGTCTCCGGTAATTCGTGTCAGCAGGCGCCCCAAATCCATAAGTAGCTTCATTCCCTCAATGTTGATGGGACCCGTGGTCTCGAAAGCCAGCGGAACAAAGAGATAGGTGGCCGTAAGATGGTTGTACTTGTCGACCTTCCTCGTAGCCGCCACTTCCGCTGCCGCACCTGCAGACAAGGATGTCGCAGGGATGTAAGATGGAGCTACAGTGTCAATCACCGTGGCGTCCCATACGAGGTTCCGGCCTTTGTACCAAGGTATCAGCGTAAGACCATCCGGACGTCTGCCATCAGATCTAGAGAGACCGGGTGGTTCCTTGATATTTGGGAATCCCGCTCGTGTGAGACTCCGGCTGAATAGATCGTTTAATGTGGCGTGTCTTGCGATCCGTCCCGGTCCAAGGCCACAGGAAAGACCGTGTGCTCCATTTGCTGTCACTCGAGCTCCGCACGGGCAAGCATGAGGCTCGCAAATGCATGTTCCCAGGCGGAGTCCTACCGCAATTCTGACGGCTTCGTCGTCTAGTCGTAATCCACATGATGTTACGGGGAGGGCGAAAAGCCAGTCACCCGCGTGAGGTGCTGCGACAGCCATAAATCGCGCTTTATGGTATGGGTCGGAAAGTGCAATGCTCAGCTCGGCAATCATCTTCTGCATTAGAGGTTTGTCCCAACTTGATTGTTTATGAGCCACACTGCTCTCTGGTAGCCCAGATTGGCTCTCAGTACACCATAGATGTTTCATCAACTCAACCCGCTCGTCGATTTCGGGACAGGCATTGCCTAGCATGGAGGACTGGAGTGCTCGGGTGCTTGCAGCGGAAGCCAAAAAGGCGGGATGAGCAAGCGAAGCGACCCGGCGAATTCCTAATCCACCCATCTTTACTGGTAAAGATGCTTGTAGCCATTGGTCATTCGACAGGGCGATGTTGAGGACTGCACTCAAGCCGTTCCGAAGGAGTCCATCGAATTTGTCCAGCAGTACGTGCCCTGTGCACGGGCTGCATCTTAAAGTGTACATCAGTCGATGGGAGCTGAGAGAACATCTTAGGAGGATCAGAGCGTCGTGTTTGGCGATGGTCTCCAGTCTGTTAATTGCCAACGCCAACTCATTACATCTGCTTTCAAGACAAGTCGTCAAGGCCTCACTGGTGGAAAGTGGCGCACCTAGCAAACAAGCTCTTTCTGGCGACGTGACAGTAAAGTTCTGGAAGATATGGTCATGGCTTTGCATGTCATGTTGGTAGATGATCTCGCATTTTTTCTGGTTGAGTTGCAGTCCAAGTTGCTCACATTTCTGCATCAAGAGATTCACATCCTTCGCCACCATGGCTGCCTCTCCTCCCAGGGATAGGTCATCCATGTAGCCCAAGACCAACGGTGATGACAAATCTTGCAGAATGGGTTGCAACGGAAGACAGAAAAGCAACGGTCCCAGTGGGTCTCCTTGTTGGGGTCCGACCTGTGATGAAATCAGATATTGACCAAACCGGAGCTCTGAGGGCTCCGCATATGCGAGGTGGCAGAATGGAGAAAGTTATTAATATTATTATTAATATTAATATTATTATTATTATTATTATTATTATTATTATTATTATTATTATTATTATTATTATTATTATTATTATAAAGGCGTGCCTTTTTGGTCACAGTTTGCTTATAAATTGCTTTTAAATGATTCTGAGTACAAATTATTTGCGTGCTCTAATCCCGACTGCAGGAACAGTCTTGAGTAATGTAACATGTACATATTCAGATGTCGATATTTATGTACCCATTCGTGACTAGCCTCCCCAAAATGGGACGCTTCAAAACCTTGCTCCTAACTTGTGATCAAACAATTTTTAAATGGCAATATTTCAAACGCAGTTCAACTGCATTGCACTAGAATTCCGTTAAGCATATAATTACGTAAAAAAACGAAGAAAATAAAATTTTAAAAACGGGTAAACGTCGTTTTTTCGAACAAATAAAAAACCCACAAAAACAATAAAAAAAGGAAACGGAAAATAATTTGCCTTTGTTAGGCCTACATCTGAAGCTTCATTTTAAGCTTAAAAACCTTGCTTATGCAATTTTATCCTAATCTGCAAATACCGTAACACAAACTTTTCTATTAGGCCAAAATTATTTGTTGTAGGTAACATTAATCTACCACAGTTATTTTTCTTATAAATTTGGTTTAATAGATATTCAGAAAAATTAAAGGCATTGAAATCTTTTCAAATTTAAATTGCAAACATAAGTCCACGTAAGTTCATGCTGATCGACATAACGCAATTAAAATCTAATCAGAAGCAAAGACCATAGATGTGTAGGCCTACTAAATTATATCTTGCACATTTGTACTTAAAATTGTTACTTGTAAAGAATAATTAGAGGCCCAAGAATTTTATATCAAAATAACTCTTACAAATTTCATTTCTTGTAGGAACCTACTACATGTATTTCTCAAATGATGACTTAAACATTTATATAATGACACTTTAGGCTATAGTTAGTTGGCTGAATCCTTGAGAGTACAGTGAAAACTTATGGAATATCAGACAACAATGAAAATAAGGAAAATAATAATAGACAGTAAATAAATAAATAAAGTTACATAAAAAATATAAAAAACAATAAAAACGATGCGAAAAATAGAAAAAAAGAAAAAAGACGTTTTTGGGGAGAGAACAAAAAGAAAAACAGTTTTTTTACAACTATGCCGTGAACTATAAGCTAGATGGAACCACACGAAGCGAGAGCTCTAATGAATTGGACCCTCTAGTAAAAAAAGCGGTTCAAGTCCATTTTTTGCGATTTTCACCTTAAGCCACTTTTCCACTAAATCGAATGCGCTCTTTCCGATGGTAAATTCAGCTAAGCCGCTAAAGGACTCTCTCATGGTGTATTTGTGATATATCGGTTATAGAACTGACACTAATCAACGCATACGAAATTTCATTAGTGAATCATGTCTGTTTAATTCATTCTTAATATTCACCACTTTGATTGCAAGCTGGTGCAAGAGTGGTTCAAGTTGACTTGATCCACTTTTGCGCTTAAATTTAGTAACTCAGTGACACTCTATGATAGGGCATAGTGGATCATTCACACTTGATTCACTCTTCTACCAAAGGTTTTGGTCGTTTTAGCCTCGGTCTTCCCATTGAATTAGCACTGAACAAAAAATCTTCCTTAGAAAACTAATCTTGCGTGTGTTTTAATATTCTCATGTTTCGCAAACTTTGATAGGAACCTCACCAAGTTGCTAACAATATTATTAACGAACGATTTGGAGAAAATGGCGTCTTGGAAAGACATTAGGCCCTACCTACGGGACAATGGCCCCTGGACAAAACAATCCGATTTTTAAACGCGTCATTGTAAAGAATTATTGTTAGCGTCAACATGCAGATACAAAGTTATAGATATTCTTAACCGGGAGCTGCTTTTGGGTCTAAATGTATAACATGCAAACATGACTTACACCTTAACATGTAATTTTTGTAGATGCTTAGATGCATAACTTGTATGTATAGGCAAATATACAAATACTTGTGTGGCAGATCTCTACTTATGTGGCAGAGCTGTATTTGTGTGGCAGAGCTGTACTTGTGTGGCAGAGCTGTACTGTGTGGCAAAGCTGAACTTGTGTGACCGAGCAGTACTGTGTGGCAGAGTTGTACTTGAGTGGCACAGATGTACTTGTGTGGCAGTGATGTTCTACTTATGTGGCAGAGCTGTACTTGTGTGGCAGAGCTGTACTGTGTGGCAAAGCTGAACTTGTGTGACCGAGCAGTACTGTGTGGCAGAGTTGTACTTGAGTGGCACAGATGTACTTGTGTGGCAGTGATGTTCTACTTATGTGGCAGAGCTGTACTTGTGTGGCAGAGCTGTTCTTGTGTGGCAGAGATGTACTTGTCTGGCAGAGCTGTTCTTGTGTGGCAGTATTGTACTTGTGTGGCAGAGCTGTACTGTGTGGCAGAGTTGTACTATGTGCAGAGCTGTACTTGTGTGGCAGAGAGCTGCACTTGATAGTGGCAGAGCTGTTCTTGTGTGGCAGAGCTGTACTGTGTGGCCGAGCTGTACTGTGTGGAAAAGCTGTATTTGTGCGGCAGAGCTGTTCTTGTGTGGCAGAGATGTACTTGTGTGGCAGGGCTGTACTTGTGTGACAGAGATGTACTTGTGTGGCAAAGCTGTACTTGTGTGGCAGAGATGCACTTGTGTGGTAGAGATGTACTTGTGTGGCAGAGCTGTTCTTGTGTGGCAGAGATGTACTTGTGTAGCAGAGCTGTACTTGTGTGGCAGTATTGTACTTGTGTGGCCGAGCAGTACTGTGTGGCAAAGCTGTACTTGTGTGGCAGAGCTGTACTGTGTGGCAGAGCTGTTCTTGTGCGGCAGAGTTGTACTGCTTGTCATAGCTGTACTTGTGTGGCAGAACTGTGCTTGTGTGGCAGAGCTGTACTTGTGTGGCAGTATTGTACTTGTGTGGCAGAGTTGTACTGTGTGGCAAAGCTGTACTTGTGTGGCAGGGCTGTTCTTGTGTGGCAGAGTTGTACTGCTTGTCATAGCTGTCCTTGTGTGGCAGAGCTGTGCTTGTGTGGCAGAGTTGTACTGTGTGCAGAGCTGTACTTGTGTGGCAGAGCTGTTCTTGTGTGGCAGAACTGTTCTTGTGTGGCAGAACTGTACTTGTGTGGCAGAACTGTACTTGCGAGGCAGAGCTACGTACTTGTGTGGCAGAGTTGTACAAATCTAGCTGCAGCGTCGAGTACAACCTATAGAGGAGACAGTCAAACCTAGGTGTGCTTGCAAAATGTTGAGTACATAATAAAAAAAATGTCACGTTAAAAGTCTTTCCATAAACCTAGAATTATTTTTGTGCGTTTATGCTTTCCAATATTAATATTTATAAGATAGGCCTGCAATAATTGAAAACTGATTGAGTTTGTATGTATTTTTCAACATTTATTCAGAGATTACCCTAAGTAAATCATCTCGGGTTGATTCACATGTACAATATTGTAAATTGTAAAACATTCAGTTCATAAACGGATCAAGTCAAGTTGATTCACTTTGACGTAAAAATTGCGAATATTCTTGTCAATTCATTACTGGCCCACGCTATAAAATTGCTATTTTCTCAAAAGTTCACTAATATTTACTGCTGGCATTATCTATACCGATTATATGCATCATAACAGTTTATAATATCAATCCTTCATTCCTAAACGTTTTCATTCCGATTTGAACTAGACCAACTAGAGTAGGCCAAAACGTCAAAGTCGATTATCTCAAAACAGCAGAAACGTCGTTGAACCACTTTTGAAGTGGAGGGCACAATTCTGTCAGATTAAAATGCTTCAATAGTGGGTTAGCATTAGTGCTTCTGTCGCGGATGCTCTGTTCATTGTGTTCAATTAGTGCTTCCGTAGGTATATCGAATGTAGAGCCATCTGGACATAGGTCAAAGTAATAGCCATAGATAACACAGTAACCGAAATCCACGAAACCCTTTGGATCAGAATCAGTCGTACCAGCTTTTCTTTTCAAACATTGACGATTAATATCTGACAGGTATGGTAGCTGTTTGAACGAGGGCATGAAGTAACACGGATAAATGCCACAACGAGAAAACTCCATGAAGCAAAACATGATTCTCTCGACCCAGAAGGTGAGCTGCTTTTGCGTAATTTCGTTATCGTTTCTTGTCTCAATTCCGCTTGGGGCATTAAAGGCCTCTATGCAAAAGAGAAGGCTATTCTTTAATTGATAAGTAGTTTTTTTGGATTGCTTGTGAAGTATCACTTTGCACATTGTGTATGCTGCCCTCATTAAAGGGGTACTGTCTTTTATGATTCGACTTTCTAATGGTGCAAATGAAATTCTGGCATATGTGTCGGAGAAGATGAAATGAGTACCATGTGGCTTGTAGATGCCTTGACCAGGGCGATGAAAGACGAATATACAACCGTCTTTTTTTACAGCTGGGTCAATGCCAGCTGGCAGTGGATCTTCTGGCCACCAATCTTCCGCTTGAACACAAGCAACGATGTCAAGGGAAATTCTGAAAAATAGAAAGACACCATATCCATCCTCAATGGGATGAATCATTCTTAGCAGTAAAGTCTCACACAGACCGTTATTATGCCCATATCTCTTTTGGTATTTATGGGTCGTGTTCCAATCGAAAAGCTGTTCATCTTCCCAGAAAGCCGCGTCACTTAAGACTTCTTCTAAAACAATATGAAATCTAGAATTGACTTCGTCAGTCAGCAAATAATGGTCTGTGTTGAAGAAACAATCAAACTTCTCGTCACTCCGACTCTCTGTTTCCACCGTCGTCTTTCGTCGCAGTTGAAAGTATCCATTCGGACCCAGTGGGTGAGAAAGCGGGGTGCACAATCTGTTAAATTGAATCAGTTTGAAGCTAAAATCAAAGTCCCCTGATAAAACAGCTTTTGTTTCTTCCTTGGCGCTACCCACTAAGGTTGGCCGGCACTCAAATCGCCAGTCCCTTTTCTTTATACCAGTAGCCAAACGCTCAATGAATTTTTTCACAAATGGTTTAAGTTGACTTATACGTTTATTGAGAAGACAAAAATCCTTTTTAGGCCCTGCTTCTTCTGATTTATCAGGGCCAGGTGATTGGGAGTAAATTCGAATCGTTTTAACCTGTTTCCGCCTAGTTAATTCTGTCACATGATTTGTGTTGATTACTTGTGAAATATCTATCGCTCGGTTTAGAGTCATGTCTGGCCGTTTCTTTGCGTTCTTTTCGGTGATAGTCACCGAGTTTCGTAGCCGCTTGAGATCTCTAGGCGTATATCCATATTTATCCTTTATATTTTCATCAGCCCCGAAATATTTGAGCAGATTGTAACGGACGCTTTCTTCTGCGTAATGTAAAGGAGTTTTCCAGTATATATCAGCTGCGTTTACTTCGAAACCTATTTCTATTAACACCGATATTGGATCGCGACCCTCGCAGACACAGTAGATTGACGGTAAGATGGCGGCGTAATGAAGTGGAGTTCTTCCCTTTTTATCTCTTGCCGTGATTAACTCCCTAAAATTCATTGGATTAAGTAGAATTGCACTAACCGTAAAGTCGTATTGTATTTCGTCCTCTTTGCCTTCGTTCTCCTGCGAATAATATAGAACTTGGCAATTTGAAACGCGGGATATGACCAATCGATGAAGAGGGTTTCGACCTCTCTTGTCAACTCTTGCAACTTCGATTGGGGCTTTGTCTTCTGGTTCTGATAACGTTTGAATCGCGCTGCGATTTCCAAGTGCTTTAAAAATCGTGGAATTAATGCGCTTGGAAGACTTCAATGCCAGATCGAGTGGCGTATTTCCTCTGAAGTCGACGGCATTCACATTAGTTTCTTCATGCGAAGTCCGAATGAATGCTTTTCTAGAGTAAACAATCGTTTTATTGCTTAGAAGAATGTTGACAACGTCAAGGTGGCCATTTTGAGACGCATAATGCGAGGGAGTGTTATGCTCTAACAGCAATTTGACCACTTCCTCCCTAAGTCGAATTTTTCCGTCATTATCCTGAAGATGACGCTGTAGCTGGTCAATTATTGTATTTAAGTCTACGGTTTTGCTTCCCAATTTGAACTTGTCTTTGGTTCTATTCTCAGGAGAGTTGACGCCGTCAAAAGTTCGCTTACGAAGATCTTTGCAAAAGAAATAAAAATCGATCCAGTTCGTATTTGGCTCATAGACAACTGCGTGCAAGGCAGTAAACCCATAATAGTCGTGCAAATTCACCGAAGCTTTATGGTTTAGCAGCAGACGCATCAATGAGACATAATCTCTATCCACTGCTTTTATCAAAGCAGTCTCGCCATATTGGTCTCGTGCGTCAAGTTCGAGTTTCATTCCTGATTTTTGCTCCCAGTCAAACAGAATTTGGATTGCATCATAACAACCTTTCTCGGAGGCAATCATCAAGGGCGTTTCCCCTTTTGAATTCTTCAGGTTGAAATCTGCTCCATTATTTAATAGCAATTGCATAACATCTATCATCTGAATCCTTTTATCTGGCTCATCATGAGCCCAGCCTATGTCGTTCATCATTTCGTGAATGAGAGTTTCCCCGCTTTCGTCCTGGTGGTTTACATTAAATTTGCTCGAACTTGTAAGAGCTCGTGTGATTTCTTTGACATTTTCGCAAAATATCTTGTATTGTTCATCCTTGCTTCGAACTATATCGGTTTCTTTATTTTTTTCGCAATTTGCGACCCTGTAGTGGTCGATCGCCTTTATTAGGCAACCACAGCTGTTTCTAAGATGCTCCTCTGAATATGAACATTGGTCTGCACCGAGCAAAAGCTGAACCATTTTCGGCTGGGTCGAAACAATAGCAAGGTCCAGAGCTGTTTGTTTTTCTTTGTTTGTCCACATCTCTAGCGGTTCATTTATTTCTGCCCAAACTAATCCAGCTGAAACGAGTCGACCATCGGATCTAGAAAGTTGAATTGGCTGGATGCCGCTGCTTTCAGCCAAGTTATTGTCATTTCCTTGAAGTTTTGGCCGGTCTGTTGTAGGACTATATTTCCCAGATATCCCACGACAGTGATTTAATATAACCTCGACAACTCCTGTATGACGTTCTTTGACAGCAGCGTGTAGTGGTGTCTGTCTGTCATCAGTCAACACGAAATCGCAAACACCGCGACTCAGTAATAAGTCCGTGACGTGTGCATGACCGTTCTTAGCTGCAAGGTAGAATGGTGTTTCTTCGGATTGTTTCATTACATCTACTGTAGCATGGTTGTTCAGTAGAATCTCAACAATGGAAATGTGACCATTTTGACAGGCTAAATGAAGTGCAGTCATCTTTCCTTTGTTACACGCATCAACAATTGCACCGTGAATTATCAAATTGTCTACAATGCCTGCATGTCCATGCATAACCTCCGGATGAAGCGAAGTCCGAACGAATGCTTTTCTAGAGTAAACAATCGTTTTCTTGCTTAGAAGAAGATTGACAACGCCAACGTGACCATTTTGAGACGCATAATGCAAGGGAGTGTTATGCGCTGTGTCCATCGTGTAGACGTGTCTACGCATAGCCTCCGGATGAAGCGAATTCCGAACGAATGCTCTTCTAGAGTAAACAATAATTTTCTTGGGTAGAAGAAGATTGACAACGTCAACGTGACCATTTTGAGATGCATAATGCAAGGGAGTGTTGTGCTCTGTGTCCAGCGTGTTGACATTCGCTGACGACATTATTAAGCATCTAACAGCTTCCGTATCACCACGTTTAGCTGCAAGGTGAAGTTGACTATGGTCTTCATCTTTCATGTAGACTTTTTGTACATTACCCATCTTGTCAGCTTCAGATTTATATTTGCTTCCCGACTTTTTTTAACCCTTATAGGGTCACGATTTTTCTCAACCGATTTTGGTCACCGGGGGGTAAAAAAATACCCCCACTGTGATTCGCATGATTCCTATGATAAACTCCGATTTTCAAGTATAAAACTAAAAGAAGTTATTTATGGAAGGTTCGCGGAATGCACTGGAACCAAATTAACATACGCAGCACTGCCGGAAAATCAAAATGGCGGACAAAATGGCGGCCAGAATCTTAAATGGCTATAAGTGAAGTTATGTATATGCAATGGAAACATGATTTCAAAGTCTAAATCAACATTTTTGAGGTCCAGGAATGCAATGGAACCATTGACACATATGTGACACTGCACGAAAATCAAAATGGCGGACAAAATGGCGGCCAGAATATTAAAATGGCTATTAGTGAAGTCATATGTGCAATGGAAACATGATCTCAGGGTCTACATCAGCATTTTCGAGGCCAAGGAATGCGATGGAACCAATTTCACTTATATGGCACTGCAAGGAAACCAGAATTGGGATAAAATGGCGGCCAGGTTCTTGAATTGGCTATCATGCAGTACCGGTAAAGTTCTGTATCTAATGAATATATGATTTAATAATTTCTTGGTCAAATAATTTCATGAAAGCCACAAGACATTCTAAAGCATTGAGCCTATTATGCAATGAAATTATCATATCTAGTCGACATTTTTAGTAGCCTATCATTTACACTGCAGTTTAACTATTGCTGGCATTATAGCCTATATGTGCCATATTCATACTTCAATGTTTCATAACTTGGTCTATCAATAGTTTCAATGCTTCATGACTTGACAGATAAAGGACAAACAGTCTATTCAGGCCTTGTTGCTGTCAATGCAATTGCGTTCAAGTGTATATGGCAAGATCGCACTTCGACGGCAGTAGGGCTTGATGCTACACTTGTTAACTTCGCGTGATTTGCTGTAGACAATTTCATTTAATCATCTTAATTTTATGAAATCAAAACTATTTCTATTATAATATCAAGGTAGGCTGCTGATAAGGAGACATTGTAACAGCAAGACACTCATGTGTAAAGCTTGCATAATTCTATGTTTAAAAATTTCTGGCTAAAATAGCTAGGACGTGGTACATTTTCGTACTTTATAGCTTATTTGGGTGCATGAATAAATAATGAAACTGGATGCATTCTGTGCATAAAACATATTTAGGAAAAGTCATAGAAGCGATTTCTTCAACTACGTTCAGGGAATAAAATTTTCGTGAAAAACCGAGCTGGGGGTATTTTTTTACCCCCCGGTAACCCTATAAGGGTTAAAAGCGAAATGATTTTTAAAGTATATAAATGGCGACAACTTTAGGTTCGAGTAAATTCATCTGCCATAGTTTCATTACCAGATTCAGCGTCCGTTTCTGATAGCCTACAGTTAAACCAGAATCAACGTCCATCACCAAAGTTTTGAGCAGTTAGCCTATTACTTTTGTTTCTTACTCATTGTTTAGAGATTCAGTTTGTCATTCATTACTAAGTATGCTCGTCGGTAACCTACAAAACATAATACTCTTCAATATTATAACATATAATCAAAATGCATGTCCACATAAGATTGAATTTTGCACCACTAAACGGATTTCAGAGCAGCGGGTTAGATATTTTTCTTAATTATAACGCAACATTATCTGATTAGTTTCTCTCGAGACGGTGCTAATAGTGCTATATCTAGGCTATATAAATAAAGAGATGATGCTGTGTGTCTGTTTGACCGGAATGAATTTCCACAGTTGTTCAGCTTTTCACTCCAAACCTACACTACTGTGTCCGTCTCGGCATCGGACGCGTAGAGGAGCGGTTCGCGAATCTCTGCTACCATGGGGTCCAGGGTGTGGACTGGGGAGGGGGAAAACCCTCATTTTCCCTGTTGGGCCTTGCCCTTTCAGGCTCATGACAGCACTTTTCTTTCGGGTCCCATACGTAATACGTATAAAAACAGCTGCTGACAGCGTTTCAGAGTTGTTTAAGAACAGCGTTTTTGACATTTCGTCTTTCGGTCTCATACGAATAAAAGCAGCGGTTAACACCGTTTGAGAGGTGTTCAAGGACAACTCTTTTGACAGTACGGATTTCACGGGTCGCGTACCGGTGGAGGCGGGAGTGGGGGAGGTGGGTTGGGGTGGAGTGGAGAGGATGGTGGGTGGAGGAGGTGGGATGGGGACGAGAGGTGGAGTGGTGGGTTGGGGGTGGGGTCAGTGGTTGGGTTGAGAGGTGGGGTGGAGGGGTGGGATGGGATGGGGTGAGGGGTGATGGGGTGGGAGTGGTGGGATGGGGTTGGTGGTCGAAAGGTGGGGTTCTGGCGGGTGGTGGAGGGGTGGGGGTTGGAGAGGGGATGGGGTGGGTGATGGGTGGAGTGGAGGTGGGAGGGGCTAGGAGTGGAGGGGTGGTGGGGGTGTGGTGGAGGGGGAGGGGTGGGAGGTGGAGTGGGGTGGGAAGGTGTTGGAGGTTGGAGGGGGTGGAGGAATGGGGGTGGGATGGGGGTGGAAATTTTCCTGAAACCTCAATTTCTCGGGTGGGGTACCCGTACAGTGGCGGCGCCAGGATTTCAGTTTTGTGGGGGCTAAAGGGGTAAATCGTCAAAATTTTTAATTTTTACATGGGAGAAAAAATGGATGGCCTTTTTTAGGGGGGCTTAGCCCCCTAGCCCCCCCTAGCGCCACCACTGTACCCGTAGAGGTCGGAGTGTGGTGGGGTGTTGTGTGGTGAGGTTGTGGCCGTAGCGGGTCGAATCCTAAATTTTCCGGGCAACGCATATTTCCAAAATGTACATGGCAGCTGCAACCGCAGGGTTTTCAGCCAGTCAAAAGTCACGATACATATTTAACTGTCGGCGATCCGCAAGCAATAAGAAATGCCGTTACTAACAAAGATTCATTTAAACAATCTTAATTGTTTTATGCTGGATATTTTCAAATTCTAGCAAATTTCTTCCTCGCAATTTTACGCATGCTATAGTTGTAGCGATAGGCCTATGAAGATGAATTAGGATCTATAAATTAAAAGGCCAGCAAATGATTTCGAAGTCATGTCTCATACCAGTAGCCTAGGCGACAGGCGTATAAACAATATTAGCCATTCTCGCGCGTCTATTGCTTTAGCGCTTTATATTATTCACCTGGTACAGCATAATTATTTTTTGCCAGTCCTACGACAGTATAAATAAAAAATTATTTATAGTACTGTGGTCTTACTTCTACATTGGCATGAATCTTTTTAATCTATGCAACTTTCATTTAGGCAAAATACGTTTCATCACAAATTTATTTCATCAATCCTTTTCATCACAAATTTATTTCATCAATCCGATTGCTATTTAGCGACAATTCTTTTCCTTAATAAAACTCGTAGACCATGCGACCGAATAATTTTAGAGTGCCAAAGTGACTGACACATCTGCATCTTACCGACTTATTTTATAATTACAAAACTTTTTTATTGTAGCTTATTAGCCTACTTTTTAAGCCTATAGGCTATATCTGCCTGCGTAAATAAAAGTTCGACGACAAAATATCCCTTTCGTAAGCAGGAGTGGGATTGATTAATTTGATTCACGAATGTTTGCTCATCATGAAACTCGCTGAAACAATTGGGCTAAATACGCAAGCCACTGGCTTAACTTGGGACTGGGCCTAATAAAATTATCGACAAAATAAACGATGGAGTTTGGTTTCAGTTCTAATTAATCTTCGCTTAATTAGACAAATCAGGGTGAAACACCGCACCCAGTTACATGATGCCAATACACTTTAAAAGTAAACAGCAAATAATGTGAAGATATCAATGTCATTAATGGATGTCAAAGAGAATTCTCGGAATAAAGTTTCTAACATCTTTAA
This sequence comes from Lumbricus terrestris, assembly GCA_949752735.1. Taxonomy (NCBI): domain Eukaryota; kingdom Metazoa; phylum Annelida; class Clitellata; order Crassiclitellata; family Lumbricidae; genus Lumbricus; species Lumbricus terrestris. The sequence goes on from OX457048.1 coordinate 23,371,709, forward strand.
CTGGTAGAACAAAAGGATGTGGTCTAGGTCGCAAGTTATAGGTGGTTTTTGCAAGAGGTGGAAAAAGGTTCTTCAGGACATGATTGGGGTGGGGACTGAAAATAACTTGGACTCCGGAGACTTGGGCGCCGAAAAGTTTTCGTCCGCCAACATACCATTTTTCCCGTCCAAAAAAAACTGTTGACCTTTTTCTAGTCCTTCAGTCGAAATCAACTTAGGAGGCGAGGCCTCCTTGGGGGGGGGGCTTACTCCGGTCCATTTTTCCCGTGAAATAAATTTCTTTTCACGCCTTCTGAAAAATTCAGCCCATGTATATGAGGGTAGTTAGGAAGACCAGCAATCAATCGAGCAGCAGCATTACGAAAAGATTGAATTAGAGATAGGTGAACCAAAAGAAGACCAATAAGAAGGTAATTGCTGAAATCAATTCTGGAGCAGACAAATGCATGAACTATAGATATCATAGTAGAAAGGGAGACACTAATCATCAACGCACAGTTGTCGTTACATCGTCAAGCTATTAGAGGCAACTTCCTGGGTCCCCAACGGATGTAAAACAGGCATTCAGGACTGGCGGTAATATCGATCCGAATTAGCCGCAGTCTGACATTTCGCATGCTCTGTATTGTGACAGGCGGCAGACTTACACATGACCATTCTCATGCTCTGTATGATGGCAGGCGAAATGAAACGCAAATGCAGGCCTATTATACTTGCTGTGTCAAATTTAAGGGTTGACGAAACTAAACTGAAACTCAGTTCCATCCTGGAGCAATCGTGCAGCGCAAATTTAAGAACTGCATTTAAATGGCTGCATTTAAACATAAACAATTATGGCAAATGAAAAGGGAAACATCACGTGACGTAATTGACACAATTATCAACTTCAGTTCTCAGTTCATCAGTTGAATATCGGGTACAGGGGCGTAACCGACAAGACTATAGTGACGGATAGTCAATGTGGTGTTCTAATCAGTTGAATTTCGAGTCGCTGTTTTATGTTTTTTCGAGGAATACTTGTCTGAAAAACAGAAACGCCCGAAATTGCGGTGGGGCATGTCTCCTCTGAAACCCCCTCTTCAACGCCCATGCTCAATAATATTAATACAATTATTATTATTAACTTTGTTCGCGTTTGTCAGTCACATTATGATGACAATCGCGAAAATGGAAATTCTAGTGCTGTGTCAAATTTAATCGTGTTTCGTTAGCCTGACTGCTTGTATTTTCATTGTAAATGGTTGCATTTAAACATAAAAATATGGCAAATGAGAAGTTTAAAATAACACGATATTTCAAAGAATTTAACTTCAGTTCTCATTCAACAGATCGACATCAGTTGAACTTTAACGTTGGTTTAAGAGCATAGCCGACACAATGGCGTAGACAAGGTGGTTTCGGTGTTAAAACCACCCCCATTGGCTTAGGGAAAAAAGGTTGTTTAAAGGTTATTTATCCACTGAAATAAGAAAACTAAACAATTGCTTGTTGTAACAATTGTTTTTCTTACTTTATTCCCTTTGTTACTTTACTCACTTTTTATTTACTGCAATGCCATTGGGCTGGTGTCAGAAAGGGCACCCGGCCAGGCCAAAAAAAACAACCCCCCATCATAAATTCCTGGCTACGCCACTGAGCCGACAAGTGGCGGATTCGGAGCGTAAGCCTGGGCTACTACATAATTTCAACGCAGTGACGCACGAGTTGATGTATACAACTGATCTAATTAACCGGTCTAAACTATCCGAGGGGATAAACCATTCTATCCCCTTTATTGAGCAATGCGTATAATTGAAACATTTATGTTGTATCCGGTAATCAAAATTTAAAGTGACTCTAATTGTTGTTAGTGTTTTTAGCAATGTTCAGAGAAGGGCAACTCGAATTTATTTAGTGACTTTGAGTGTTCTTAAGTGTTTTAAATGTTCTAAGTGCTCTAAAAGCAAAGCAAGGCAAATTATCTAGTAGTAATAAACATAGCTGTTATATGGTGTCGTTGTTCAAAACAAAGCAGATAGAAATTAATTTGCAAAAATAAATACACGTGGAAGGGGCTTTTTCGACTTCTCTTCATTTGGGGCGGGGGAATAGATTAATCTATCTATTAAATAGAGTATCCCCTTATTAATCGTATCCCCCCAAATGAAGAGAAATTTTCGTGACACCAGCAAAGATAAGATTATTGTTTCTGATGCTTAGCATACACCCAAACACCCACAAACACACACATCCACACACCCACACAAGCACACACGCACACACATGCACATGCACACATACGCACACATACGCACACATACGCAAACATACGCGCGCACGAACGCACACACACACACACACACTCTCTCTCTCTCGATATATACACCCGTTGCTGCTGAGGTTATCGACACCTCTGCTTTCGAGTCCTTGGCACTATCGCCCAAATCCATCTCGCAAACCTTGGAATGTAATTCACAGGTTTGTAAGGATGTCGACACCAGAAAACCCTTGTTTCTAAATTTTATAATCGCTATTTTACGGTGTAGCAATTACAAACTGAGAGCAAATTGATTATTAAATTTTGTGTGCAAACTCTAGTCCTATCCCTTAAACGACGGTACATTACATAATTTAATGTTATGCAGATCTAAGAGAATCTCAGCGTCCATAAAAGCATGCTTATTCACCGGGCTATATAGGCCTACATCTTCGATTTCAAGTCTTGCGTAGTCACTATTAACCCCATAATTGGTATAACACTTACTGTATTCTGGATAACTTTTTCATTCATTGTAATTAGCACCACAAAATCTCACCGCTGAAATGTCAGAATTCTATTTGACGCATTGAACGAGAAACTGTAAACGCTGGCTCGCGTGTAGATTGTATACGAGAACGACACAGAGAGTATGCAACTTCGGTCTTTTTTGTTGGTCGGTCGTGTAATCGAGTCGACTGATTTGAGTTAGTCCGTCGTGCAGCCTGTGATAGGCCATAGTCACTTAGTCAGGCCTACGCAGTCTTGCGCGCGATACCCGATACAGAACTAGCACAGAGCCGTAGCTGCTCGGCTTGCTGTATGCGAGTAAGGGAAGTTTGAGCCACTAGCATCTACCAACGGGTTCAGATTAACCAGGTCCAAAAAAATTCACATATAAATTTGTGAATTTTTGGTTATTAAATAAAGGGACTAGCCTAAAATTAGTAGGCCTATACTACCCTAAATATTTTACAATCTAACGATGCCCTTAGGCTACTATTATTCTAGTTTCCATGTGTAGACTTGTAGGCTAATGCAAACCTAAGAGAATTTCTCAATGTCCACAAAATCATGGTCATAGAAATATTCTTATGCACCGGCGCTGTATCGAATCACGTTCGCATTGGCCAAACTGCCCAGTTCGTTCCGGTGCCAGCCTGCTGGGCAAAAATCTTGGGAGGTCAATCCGAGGAGACAGCGTGATGCTACTGTGGTAAACAGTGAAGATGGTGGTCGATTGGTGTTGCAGGAATAGAAGCACGGGCCAGAGGCGGATCCAGGGGATGTTAGACTTTATAGATCTAGCGCTATATAACGACTATGATTATCCTAACATTATGTAGTCGTCAGTTCTTCTTTCTCACGTTTAGTTCTTCCCTTTTCCGGTAATGGCTTAAAAGACAGCTAGTTTCAGTTCTGGATCATGGCGATTAATCTTATTAAAATCTTATCGTTTACTAAGTGATCCGCTTCGTTTCTTAACAGGTTATGGCCCCAGCAAGCCTAGAGCACGTAATGATCACAAAAGTTTATGATACGGAACTTTAATAAGACAAATAAGGATAATCCGGTCAACTGCGCAGTATAGCGTGACTGTTTTCTTACATCGCTAAATGCGAGAAACAGTTTATTTCTTTTCACCGAAAGAATAAAGATGACGGATAAAGTCTCAGGTAAAATCGCAAAGCTGAATAATAGCAACTACCAGATTTGGAAGTTTAAAGTTGAACTTCTGCTAATTAAAGAGGATTTGTGGGACACTGTCACTAAAGAAACCCCCGATCCTATTACGGAAGCGTGGCAAAGTAAAGATGGAAAAGCAAGAGCCACAATAGGTTTGTTAGTTGAAGACAACCAACTTCATCTAATAAGGAAAGAAACTACGGCAAAAGGTTTATGGGAACAATTAAAGAAGTATTATCAAAAGGCAACACTGTCCAGTAAAGTCAATTTATTGAGAAAACTGTGTGCATTAAAGTTAACAGAACATGGTGATATGCAAAACCATCTTGCGGAAATGGAAAATTTAATTGATCAGCTCACGGCGTTGGGAGAAACGTTGGCAGAGCATTTAACAGTTGCTTTCTTCCTCAGTAGCCTTCCAGAAAGTTACGGGACACTGATTACGGCATTAGAAAGCAGACCTGAAGGTGATTTGACTGTTGAATTAGTCAAAAACAAACTCCTTGAAGAGTTTACAAGAAGGACAAGTAATTCCTCAACACATAAAGGACAGGAATTAAAGGTTTTAAAGGCAACAGAATCAGAAACAAATCCTAAGAAACATCGCACATGTTACTTCTGTAGGAAACCTAACCACTTAAAAAGAGATTGCAGAAAGTACATCCAGTGGAAGAAAAGAAATCCAGACCACGCGGTTAAAACGTTGAGAGAAAATTTCAATGAAGAAAAACCAACAGAAAGTGTAGCACATACATGTCTTAAAGCAAACGAAAAAGACATAAGCAGTGTTTGGCACGTTGATTCCGGTGCAACAACACATATGTGCAGTAACAGAAATTTCTTCTTGAACATTAACAGACAGTACAACAGTGAAGTTTTTCTCGCTGATGGTCGAAAGATTAAAACAGCTGGAAATGGTGATGTGATGATAAATTTCATAAAGGAAAACGGAGAGATACATGTTGCAAAATTGTGTGGAGTCTTGTACGTCCCACAATTGAAAGGAAATTTAATTTCAGTAAAGAAACTTGTCAGTAAAGGTTGTGAAGTGAGATTCAAGGAAAACAAATGCACTATCATAAAGGATGGAGAAGCAATAGCAATTGCAGATGTCAAGAATGATTTGTTTGAATTGAGAATCTCTGACCAAACGAATAAAGTAAAGGAAACACATATTGCACAGGTTGCACAAAGCTGCACAGGTTGCATACACGTTTGGCATAACAGAATGGGACACAGAGATCCAAAAGCCATACAAAACATGGTGAATCAGAATAAAGTATCAGGAATCATCATCAAGCCGTGTAAATTCTCAAGTGTGTGTGAATGTTGCATTCAAACAAAGATGACAAGAAAGTCAATTCCAAAGAAGTCAGATTCCAAGTCAGATGAGATTCTAGACTTAATACATACAGATGTTTGTGGACCAATGCAGACAACAACACCTGGTGGGAAAAGATATTTCATGACGATGATTGATGATTACAGTAAATATACAGAAGTGTATTTATTGGCAAATAAATCTGAAGTACCTGAAAAGATTCAAGAGTACGTCAAGCATGTTCAGACAAGGTTTGGCAAAACACCGAAAAGAATTCGATCAGATAGAGGAGGGGAATACACAGCTCAAAGGTTACAGAATTTCATGAAAAGTGAAGGAATTCGAGCAGAATTCACAAACCCTTATACTCCTCAACAGAATGGTTGTGCAGAAAGAAAGAATCGTTATCTCACCGAGATGACAAGATGCATGTTAAAGGATGCAGATCTACCGCTACAATTTTGGGGTGAAACCATAATGACAGCAAACCATTTACAGAACAGATTACCAGTTGAAGGGATTGAAGGCACTCCTTATGAAAGATGGAACAAAAGAAAACCAAATTTAAGCTACATAAAGAGATTTGGATCTAAAGCGTACGTAGCAATTCCTGCAGAGAAAAGGCAGAAATTGGACGATAAAGCCAAGAAATTGACCTTCGTCGGTTATGAAAGAGGCACAAAAGGTTACAGACTACTAGATGTGAATACCAACAAAGTATACGTCAGTAGAGATGTAATTTTTCTCGAGACAGATCCACATTTGTCAACAGAGGGTGATTTTGATTTGGACATTGAAGAACAGTCATCAAATTCAGATTTTGATGATGAAACTATTCTTTTTCCGACACATCAATTACCCGAGGAAGAAATTACACAGCCTGCTAAGGAAATTACAGAAACTACAGACACTCAGGTAAATTTAAGAAGATCAGAAAGAGTCAACAAGGCGAAACCGCCCGAAAGACTAATTGAAACCATTAATAAAATAACAACAGTTGAGCCAGAACCAAGAAATTACAAGGAAGCAATATCTTGTCAACAACAAGAATCCTGGCGGAAAGCAATGGATGATGAAATGAAATCATTGAATGAGAATGGAACATGGATCTTAACAGAATTACCTGAAAACAAAACAGCCATTGGTAGCAAATGGGTTTACAAAATCAAGAAAGATGAAAAGGGAAATATAACAAGATATAAAGCTCGTTTAGTAGCACAAGGATATTCTCAGAAATTTGGAGAAGACTATGATGAAGTATTTGCTCCAGTAGCAAAACCATCAACTCTGAGAACTATCTTGACTATAGCAGGTTCTAAAGGCATGATAGTAAAACACTATGATGTGGAAACAGCTTACCTGAATGGTGAACTATCTCATGAAGTCTACATGAAACAACCTGATGGATATCAGAAAGGCACTACAGAAGTCTGTAAATTGAAAAAGAATTTAAATGGACTTAAACAAGGAGCAAATGAATGGAACAAAAAGCTCAATGAAGTACTTGTCACTGATGGATACAAGAGAAGTGACAATGATCTATGTTTATATTCAAAACAGTACGATGATGGATGGATTTACATCTCAATTCATGTGGATGACTTGATTGTAGCATCGACAAAATCTACAATGTTAAAGAAGTTTGAAGAACTTATGAATAAAACTATGGTCATGAAGATCCGGGTGTTTTGAAACAGTTACAGAACAAAGCATATCGGAACTAAATATCATTTCGTACGGGAAATGTACAGAAAGAAGGAACTAGACATTAAGTATTGTTCTAGTGAACACATGATAGCTGATCTCTTAGCTAAGCCTTTGGAAGCAGTTAAAACTAGGAAGTTTACTAGTGAAATTGGGCTAAATTGAGAGAACAGTTTATTTTTTGTTATGATGCTATGGTAAAGTAGTCGTTAAGGAGGGGTGTTAGACTTTATAGATCTAGCGCTATATAACGACTATGATTATCCTAACATTATGTAGTCGTCAGTTCTTCTTTCTCACGTTTAGTTCTTCCCTTTTCCGGTAATGGCTTAAAAGACAGCTAGTTTCAGTTCTGGATCATGGCGATTAATCTTATTAAAATCTTATCGTTTACTAAGTGATCCGCTTCGTTTCTTAACAGGGGAGCCCAATCCGGCCATGGGTCATGGCGTCCATTTAAAAAGTGCATAGGACGTAGCCCCCCCATTTTGGTTTCAACAAGCCATTAAATCAACGCAGCGGGTGAGAAAAGTAGGATACTAGAGTGGCCATAGTATATTATTGCTTGCAGAGATTACTTACATGTATAGACTGATGACTAAAAAAGGTCATCAGTTATTTTGGCGGGGATATTGGCAAATTTTCCAGACATTTCGACCAAACGACTAAAAAAAGGTCATCAGATTTCTTCTCGCAAAGATGACGGAAAATGTTCGCTCCCTCGAAAATTTCTGTATCCGCCGGGGAAATTGGCAAATCAGATTTCTGTATCCGCCCCTGACACGGACCACCATAAAAATTATGATTGCCTGAAAAGTTTAGTTTTCAGGCGTGAGTTGAGAGTAGCAGAGGAGAATGCAACCGGTGGAGAGTTTAGATGAGCAGTAAATAAAGGATAATGAGCCAACAGGCGGAGGTATTTTGGGAATCAGTTCCAAAGCCCTGGTGAAGTGGCCATTGTACATGTTTACATCGTTGAAATATATTCAAATACTGCAGCCGTTCTGCAAAAACCAACGATAGTCACATACAGCTGAACATCAGAGAAAATACTAATTGGGGTTAACTCAGTTAGGCTGTTAGGGTTCCGATGAGGGCCGCGACAGTTTACCATGCCGAGGCTACTAATACCCTCTTCCACCTCTCACCATCGGACGTCAAGGTCAGGTCCAAAGCAGTGTAATTCATCAGCCGTAAGCTCACCCTTCCCCTCGCCCATCTGAAGGTTTCCTGAATGAGTCAGTGCTGTAAAAGTAGTAATTGCAATAGTAGTAGTGGCGGTAGTAGTGGTAGTAGTAGTAGTAGAAGTATAGTAGTAGTACATGTAATAGTAGACCCAGTAGTAGCAGTAGCAGTAGTAGCAGTAGTGATCGTCGTAGGCTAATTGTTGTTGCTTCATTTGACGACACCGTGTGATAACAGGATCATTAGCGTCTTTCTGCTCCCTCCGATTAGTGGCAGAGTTGCCAACCAATGATCTAATAATTAATTCATTCAAGTTGTACACACAAGCACACAAATCAGACTTGCTTATAATACAGTATATGCCATATGGCAATCTGTATTTTACAGTATTTAATTAGTTCATGATAAAATCTTGCATTTTTCCTAATTTATTTTTTATTGCAACGTCATTTAATCAATATGAAAGGACAATCAAAGTTATGAGACATTGAAGCAATTTACTAAACAAGTAGGCCTAAGCTTATTGAAGATTAAATCTGAAATATAATATTTCAGGGGCTAAAAAATTTTTGCCGCTGAAATATTAGAATTCGCCAAATATTGGAAACAGATGTTTGAGACGCTGGCACGGCTACAGTAGGCAGCCTGCAGTGTCGGTCGGTTTGTGGAGTTGAACTTTGTGCGTGCGGTGCCGAAAGAGCAGACAGTGGCAGCTGCTCGGCCAGGTCTGCCTGCCTGCCTGCCTGCATACATGTAGGCCTACGATTGCATGTGCGAGGCAGTGGCGTCAAAGTGATGGTTGGGAGAACGATGGTTGCTATACATGTAAGTGGGCATCCAACGTGTCTTGACCGAACCATGATAGTCCTCTCAAAATTGTTACCGGTGTTGAAGTCCATTGCACCGGAACTTGGGTTCGTTCTGAATTAACTGACTTTATCGAAAAAATAAGATCATTAGTGTCGCCCTGCACTGATGGAGTGTTTTTTAACGCATGAAAGCCCTGAAAATTTCGCTGCATTTGGAAATTCCATCGAGAACTCGGCTAAGTAGCATATAACCTATGTGGGTGTTGTCGAAATGAATGAAGGCTATGATGATATTCGTTTAATTCAAAGTATGACAAATCTAGGTAACAAACCGCAGCAGGTACTTACAGGTCGAAAATGTAGAAAAATACACAGAAATAATAATAAAGATTAGTAATAATAATGTAGTACAATTGCGGCAGCCCTGATCTGAGACAGACAGAGAAAATCAGAGAAAGAGACAGAATGAGATAGACAGAGAGAGGGAGAGGGAGAGAGAGAAAGAGGGAGATACAGACATACAGAGACCGAGACAGGGACAGAGAAGAGGCAGACAGAGAGAGAGACAGACACAGAGAGAGACAGAGAGAGAGAGAGAGGGTGAGAGAGAAAGAGGGAGAGACAGACAGACAGACAGTCAGACAGACAGACATACAGACAGACAGACAGACTGTATCCTGACAGTCTCTGTCTCTGTCAGAGACAGAGACAGAGACAGAGACAGAGAGGGACAGGGACAACAAGACTACATTAGTAATCCACAGTTTTATCGGCTTGTTTAAAGTGTCGTTGCTGCAAGGTTCAGCTTGCAGTTAATTGGTTGAATGCCATTATGTCGCACAACTCGTAGCCTCGTAGGCCTATACCGGGTCTTACGTGTTGCTTGGTGTAGGCCTACACTTCCGAAATATGATGACTTGTCGTAACTCAGTCAGTCAGGCGGTCAGTAAGTGTTACCTCCATAATTGTGAAAACTGTATTTTGGTCTATTTACTTATTTCGTCGATTGTATCTAGTATTTTAGCGAATTTATTTTCACCATGAAATCAGTTAGTCAGTATAAAACATGGGCGGAGTTTATCAGGGGCTAGGGGGGATAAACCCCCAAGAAGTTCCAGATTCAACTTTTTGACCATGAAAATGGTATCTTTCCCGGGCTTAGTCCCCCCTCCCACCAAGAAGGCCCAGACGCGAAAATTTTATTCGAAAAAAATGGCACTTTTCACGAACGAAACTTCAATGGAAATTTAAAAAAAACAGAAAATAAAAAAGGTGATCAACCTTTGCCCTAACAAAATAGTTTGGTTTTTTAGCAGATTTGAACCGATGACTAAAAAGGTCATTAACTTTTTGGGCCGACACAAATTTTTTTGGTGCCGCTCGTTCTGGACTGTCTCCGCCCCAACCAAAGCCCAAGTTTTTTAAGCCCCACCCCCAAGAACGGAAATCAAACTCCACCCATGGTATAAAAAACCCAAAGTCAAGAAACATTGAAAAATTGACTATTTCACATAATTTAATGAATGAAGTTTTGAAAAGTCTTGCCGTTGAAATATCACATTTTAATGAGCCAAATTTAAAAGTGAAGCACGACCTCGCTTGGCGTGTGGAACTACACAGGCGTCGGTTGTAACATTTTTTGCTTGTAGTTTAAATAATATAATAGCCTATATGCCAACCCAGTTTTGTCCGCGATATTGAAGTACATGCCGCGTACAGCGGCATATATCTGCTCGGCTGGCTGCATGCAGGAAAGGGAAAATCCCGACTCTAGGACCATTGCTTATAGGCTGATTGCTCATAGGCTGATTGCTCATAGGTTTATTGCTCATATGGCTTATTGGTCATAGGGTCTATTGGCCATAGGCTCATTGGTCATATGTCCAAAATAAACGAACTTAGGCATATGTTTAAAACAAATATACCGTTGGCGATATAGGTGACCTTCTTCACTCCTTAGCTTGTGCTTATCAATCAGGGACAATTAGCTTTGGTAGACTAATAGGGCCTACAATAACTGGGAATGAAGAAACTTGCGAAGATTATTTACTTGAAGGCGTGAACTGACTTGTTGCTCAATTATAAAGTCCATGACGCCATAGGTGATAGAAACAACCGACATCCTCACCTATCTTCGTGCCGTGTCATATATACTTATCTTTTAAGTAGTCAACTATGTGGAAGTGGACATATATGACAGTGAACAATCTTGTATTGGACATCTGAAGTAGTGAACACTCTTGTAGTTAAAAAGTTTAACTGTTTTTATATTTGATCAATTACATGACCTAGTAAATGTTTCTTTCTATTTCAATCAGTTTTTTGTTTTCTATAACTTCACTAGACTAATTTTAACTTGTAAATTATTATGACCAATCAGCCTATTAGCAATAAGCCTATGACCAATAGACCCTATGACCAATAAGCCATGTGAGCAATGAGCCAGATGACCAAAAAGACCTATGACAAATAGACCCTATGAGCAATAAGCAATCAGCCTATGAGCAATGGTCCGTACACCAAAATCCCAGCCAAGTAGGCCTAGTGACCTATCCTCCACTGTATCCAGTATCCACCCAATCGGGCCAGAATTAAACACGGGTCAGAGTTAGCCATGCCAATCAGTGGCGTAGCCAGGAATTTATGACGGGGGGCTGTGTTTTTTTATGGCCTGGCCGGATGCCCTTCCTGACACCAACCCAACAGTGTTACAGTTAATAACAAGGGAATAAAGTAACAAAGGGAATAAAGTAAGAAAAACAATTGTTACGGCAAACAATTGTTTTGTTTTTCTTACTGAAGAGGATAAATAGCCCTTAAACATTTTTCCGAGGCCAATGGGGGTTTTAACCCCCGAAACCCCTTGGCTACGCCACTGATGCCAATGCATAATTTCACAAAAGGGTTCCCATTAGTGTATAATATGCTAAGGAGACTGGGGGATGAATGTAGCAAATTTCGAATTTCGCATGTTTGTTGCTAGTAGTGGTAAGAGTAGTAATAGTTATAGTAGAAGTAGGCTAGTAGTAGGCTAGTAGTAGTAGTAGTAGTAGTAGTAGTAGTAGTAGTAGTAGTAGTAGTAGTAGTAGTAGTAGTAGTAGTAGTAGGAGCAGCAGCAGTAGTAGTAGTTGTTGTTGTAGTAGTAGCAGCAGCAGTAGTAGTGGTAGTAGTAATAGTAATAGTGTGCACTTCAAAATTTAGAAACGAACAGAGCCGTTTTAAGGCCAAGGCACGCGAGGCACGTGCCTAGGGCCCCGCGCAACAGGGGGGCCCCGCGACGACCCAAAATACTACATAGCATTACAAATAATTAGCAACATAATTATTATACGAACTTTAACGTAGATCTATGTTAAACTACTCTATAGATCTGACACAGAGATTGAGGCGGAAATTGGGTTACGTTCAGGCATCTCTCGGGTTGGGGGAACTTCACCCAGAAAATTATGACTACCCGGTATCCAAAACATTTAATAATAATATTCGTTTTAATTGCTGTTTACATTATTGTATTACACCAACTATAGTATATATGATTATGATGATAAAATCGACTAATAAAATATATGATAACATCATATTAGGCAACAATGAGTATAGTTTACCGTTACTATTTGTACATGACTATTTTTGCACGACTATATTATTGGAGTCTTTCGATCCATGCTAATTTTCAAATGTCAAACTGCCAAATTTTCTAAATGTTTTGTCCCTTGAACACTTAGTAGGCTAAAACAGTAGGCTATCATTACTATACACGGCGTCCCGATTTTGGAAGTTCTTCCTTGGTTTGTGTAACATCTGTAACGATTCAGATGAAATTTAATGTGTCCAGGGTCAGCAATGCGCATGACCTTTTTCATCAACGGAAATAGGCCTAAGCTAATAATATTATTATTCATGTGAAAGAAAGAATGGCTTACGTAATTACAAACCTGTCTGCAGTTATTCATTATAGTGTAATGGTCTAGATGCAGCAGAACTGAGCTGCTGAACTTGATATGTAGAGAAATTTTTATTGTAATAATAATTATACTTATTGAATTTTCCAATCACTCTTTTGTTATAAGCACTGAAATAATAGAGTAACTTTTGTTAAGATCTCGGTTTATAAAATGCAATGCTGCCATTACAATGTGGAAATTGAAAAAGAAATTGTAATAATGGTAAGAATATTTATTGAAGTCTTAGGCTAGGCCTACTCTAGCACTGCAATAGTTGATCAATTTTGCTAGGATGCAGCTAAAAATGCGCAGTCAATGCAATGTGAAAATTCAAAAATTTCTGGTGGAGAGGGCAAATTTCCTCCCCATACTTCCCCTCTCGGCGCTACACGTCTCAGCAATCGACCGGCAAATACCCGATCTCAGTTCCCAGAAACCTTAATTTCACAGCAGCCTTAAAGGGTCTAGATTGGACTCATGTCTAGGCCTACTTTTAGGGTTAGGGTTTGTGCCTAGGGCCCCAAAACTCCTTAAAACGGCCCTGGAAACGAACGCCTGTCAAATGCAGTTGCGCTGCTATACACTGAAATTCCATGGACTATTATAACAGGCTTAGTTGGAATTACGCAAAGATAGCGCTCTCATGAATACTTCCCGATCAAATTGTTCCCACATTGGGTCTCCATTCGGATCATACGTGCTTTCGTCGATTTGGCGTTTAAAGAACAGAGGAATATCGAATGTAGTAGAGCCATCTGGACATAGGTCGAGGTAATAAACACAGACAAGAGGATAACGGAAATCGGTCAAAATGTCAGAAAACAGCTCGTCATTATGATCCTTTCTGTTCAAATATTGATGTGAATGACGATCTACTCGCCGTCTAAAAGAGGACATGAAGTAGCACGGATAAATGTCATGTCGAGAAAACTCCAAGAAGCAAAACATGATCCTCTCGACCCAGAAGGCGAGCTGCTTTGGTGTAAACTCCTCTTTGGATCGTGTTTCAAAATCAGTGCTGGTATTAAGTGCCTCCATGCAGAAAAGAAGACAATTCTTCAGCTGATAAGAAGTCCCATGACGGGAATAAAGCATTCCTTTGCAAACAATATATGCTGCTTTTATTAAAGGCGAACTTTCTTTTATGTTTCGACTTTCCAATGGTGCAAATGAAATTCTGGCATATGACTCGGAAAATATAAAATGAGTGCCGCGTGGCTTACAAACTTTGTAACTAGGCCGATGAAACACGAATGTACAACCGTCAGTTTTTACAGCTGGGCATATGTCAACAGGCAGTGCGTCTTCTGGCCACCAATCTTCCACGTGAATGCAGGGAACGATGTCAATTGATATTTTGAGAAAAAGAGAGCCACCCTCTCCATCCGCAATCGGGTAAACCATTCTTAGAAAAACAGTCTCATACAGACCATCTAGATTCTCATATCTATTTGTGCACGTCTGTTTAATTTTAAAATCGAAATGATGTTCTTCTTGCCAGAAATCAGAGTCACTTAGGACGTCGACTAAAATAATTTTGAATCTAGAATTTACTTCATCGGTCAACAAGCAATGATCTTTGTTGAAGAAGATGTCAAACGGGTTACCACTCTCAATCTCTGTATCCTCATTCGACTTCCGTTTCAGTTGAAAGTATCCTTTAGGACCCAGCGGATGAGGAAATGGATCACAAAGTTGACCGATTCTAATAAGTCTGAAGTTAAAGTCAAAGTCCGCTGAAAGGATGGCTTTTGTTTCTTCCTCGGCGCTACCGACTAAATTCGTCTGACACTCAAATCGCCAGTCCAATTTTTTTATGCCATCGGCCAATCGCTCAACGAAGTGTTGTACTGAGGGCTTAAGCTGACTCAGACGTCTATTGAGGCGAATAAATTCGTTTTCAGACCATATCTTCCAAACTAACTCTTCTGAGGTTTTTTCAGGGCGAAGTGATTGTGGGTAAATTCGAATTGTTTCTAATAGTTTCCTCCTCGTTAACTCTGTCGCCCGATTAGTGCTGAACACTTGCGCTATCTCTACGAACAAGTCGAGATCACCTTTTCTCCATTTCTCAGCGGTTTTTTTGTTTTTAATTTGCAAGTAACTTAGCTGCACGATATCTGTTGCTGTATTTCCTAAGTTATCCACTGTGTTTTGATCCGCTCCGTATTTGACGAGGAGCTCGTACTGATCGTCCCTCTCAGCGTAATGCAAAGGGGTCCTGCCGTAAATATCGACCGCATTTACTTCGGAACCTATTTCTAATAACACCCTCATTAAATCGCAAATATTGCACGAAAGGATGCGTGATAACGACATGGCGGCATAATGAAGTGGAGTTCGTCCCTTGTGATCCGCCCCAATGGCTGACTCTCTGAAATTCTCTGGACTTAGCAGGATTCCATTAACCATCAAGTGGAGTTGTTCATAGTCCTGTTTCGTTTCGGTATAGGCCAGTATCGTCTCTCGTTCAAATGCGGCACCTGAAATGCGGGAGATTATCAGTCGATGAAGAGGGTTCCGTCCTCTGTTGTCAACTCTCGCCATTTCAATAGGCTCTTTGTCTTCTGGTTCTATTGACTTTCGAAATGCGCCGCGATTCTTAAGCGCCTTCAAAATTGTAGAATTAGTTCGTTTGGACGACATCATTGCCAAATCAAGTGGCGTATTCCCTCTGAAGTCTGTGGCATTCACATTAATTTTATCGATATCTAACAGCAATTTAACCGCTTCTTCTCTATGTCGAATGGTTTCTTCGTCATTTTGAAGATAACTCTGTAGCTGCTCCATTACTGTGTGAGGATCCACAGCTTGTCTTCCTAATTTAAGCCTTGTCTCGCAAGATTTAGCGCCGTAAAAATTTCGCCTTGGAAGACCTTTACAAAAAAAATACAAATCAATCCAGTTCTCATTTGACTCATAGACAACTGTATGCAATGCAGTAAACCCGTAATAGTCGTACAAATTCACGGATGCATTATGGTGTAGCAGGAGACGCATAACTGAGACGTGATTGCTTTCAGCTGCTTTAATCAAGGCAGTGGCTCCATGTCGGTCTCTTGCGTCAAGGTCGAGCTTCATTCCTGATTTTTGCTCCCAGTCAATCAGAGTTTGAATGCCATTACAACAGCAGTGCTTAGAAGCGATCATCAAAGGTGTTTCTCCATCAGAATTCTTCAGGTTGAAATCTGCGCCCTTCTTTAATAACAATTGTATCAACCAGATCATCTGATTCTGTTTACCCACGTGTACCGTAATGGTATCTAAATGCATGATATGCATCACTTCGTGAATTAAAGTTTTCCCGTCCTTGTCCTGGAGGTTAACATTAAATTTGCTCGAATTAATAAGAGCGCGTGTGATTTCTTTGATATTTTCGCAAAACATCTCATCCTGGTCATCGTAGCTTCGAACGTTCGCGTTTTCATTATTATTTCTGTATTCTTTGGCCTTATAGTGACTGATCGACAGTATCAACTCATAAAAACTTCCTCTAAGATGTTCCTCGGAACATCTAAAAAATTTTGCATTCAGCAAAAGCTCAACCATTTTTGCCTGGGTCGAATAAACCGCAACATCGAGAGCAGTTCTGTAGCCTTCTCTCCATATCTCCAGGGGTTCGCTTATTTCGGTCCAAACTAATCCAGCTGAAACGCGTCGACCATCGGGCATCAAAAGTTGAATTGGATGGATGCCGCTGGTTTCAATCAAACTATTTGTATTTGCTTGAGGTTTCAGATCGTCTTTTATCAATTTGTCAGTAATCCTGCGGCTACAAGTATGTTTCAAAATAATCTCAACAACATTCGCGTGACCTTTTTTGACGGCAACGTGTAATGGTGTCGCTTCAGAGTGTGTCAACATGAAATCACACACGCCGCGGCTGAGTAACAAATCTGTGACATCTGCATGACCATTCTCAGCTGCAAGGTAAAATGGTGTTGCCTTGCATTGCTCCAAAACGTCGACGATAGCATGGTTGTTTAGTAAAATCTCAACGATGGAAGTATGACCATTTCGACAGGCTAAATGAAGTGGAGTCATCTTGGCTTTGTTACACGCATTAACATTTGCACCTTTAATTGTCAAACTTTTTACAGTGTCCGTATGTCCAAGCTGAGCTTCAACGTAAAGTGGTGATGCTTGTCTTCTTAAGACAGCATTGCTGTTATTCAACAATAATTGTGCTGTTTCGAAGAGGTCGTTTTCAGACTCCAGATAAAAGGAAGTCCGGCCTCCAGCATTTCCGGTGTAAGCACTTGAGCCATTGCTTAGTAGAAGATTAACAACGTCAATGTGACCATTTTGAGACGCATAGTGTAATGGAGTGTTATGTTTTGAATCAAGTGCATCAACATCCGATGACGACCTCAGCAAACGTCGAACTGCCTCAGTATCACCACGTTTAGCTGCAAGGTGTAGCTGAGTAAGGCCTTTTATTTTCTTACAGACTTTCTGAACTTCCACCTCGTCATCAGAGTCAGAATCCGTACTATGCATTCCTGAAAATATATTGTGGTCTGCCGCTATCATTATCAATAGGCCCTATACTTAATTTCATGAGCGTGGGTTTTTTGCAGCCCAACACCATTTTCATTATGAATAAGTGCATCACACATTATAATGTATATGCTATATATTATATTAACATATAACATATATATATATATATTATTTCCTGCAGAGCTGCTGTTTCGTGGGTTTGCATGTAGGCCTATGGAGCAGCCATTTCGTTTAGTGTGCAAAACGAAATTTCAGACTGTTTGATATAACCTTTTCACTACAGTCTGCTACATAATGCAAATATGGGTTAACGATTGCATATTTTATCTAATATTATTACAATATTGTTTAATTTTATTGTCATGGCAAGTCACAGTAAAACTAAAGCACTGGCAAAGTTGATTAATTGACCATCTATATGAGAACTTGTGTTATCTTTGAGGTAATGCTTTCCAACGCCTTTTATTCATGTCTTTGACCATCTACAAGGCCAGATATTCTGTGTTTTCAAGAACGGTTTTATTCCCTGGACAATGGACATACGACACTATGATATAACGAAGTGGGCAGTGTATTGATGCCGTATCTCCTTATCGTCCAATCAACGACGAGCTTTCTCTGGACAAACGGCAATGCACTTCTAAACCGTGAGTTGGTGATGGAGATAGGCCTACGGCAAAAATAAATTGGAGATACGGCAAAAAATCCTGAAAATGGACATACGACAGGTAGTCTAGTCTTCGTTGAATATCTTTAAAACGACTTGCTGTATTACCTAACGATTAAAAGTGATGAAAGATAAACAAATTTTTGCTACAAATCAAGTCTAAACTCGATTTTGAAAAAAAAACAAAAAGATACGGTAGCCTATGCGTAGATAATTCTGAGGCGATGATTAGAATTAGGGGAGAGTGCTACAAGATGCCCAGGGCGGGTAAGATGCCCATCCCCTTTAAAACGGTTGAAAAGATACATATTCGTATCTTAGTTGTCTCATTGCATGCAGCGACATCTTGACAACCTTCCATAACAATAAAGTTTCAGTATTCGAGATATTGACGCGATAAATCAATTTTCTAAATTTTCACCACTTTTGTGTAAGTACACATTTACGAATCTGCCTAATTTTATCTTTAGCCTTATGCAGTAAAAATTCGCGCATTTCATCGTTTATTCTGTGTTCATTTGCAGTTGTTTTAATGGTTTTACCTAAGTCTTAAACATTGACCTCGCTGAATAAAATGGCGTCAGTAGAGCAGGACTCGAAAATTACAAGAAGCCCATGGTCATCTTGAATACATTGGAAGCATAGAGATCACAAGAAGCCCATGGGCATCTTGAGTGTATAGGAAGCCTAGAGATTACAAGACGTCCCTGGGCGTCTTTGATACTATGAGCAAATGGCCAAAAATCGGTACCCACCATGACACCACCTACTACTCATAAAAATACGAGGCCCATATGCAAATTTATCAGTGTTTATTGAATCTATTTCACCCTTGCCCAAAACTTCAGTGAAATGGAAAGAATGCAGGAAGTGCAAATGTTGGTGTCATGAAGAAAGTACTGACAAAGAAACATCCAAAGAATTCGTGTGTGACTTTTGTCACTAGTCTGTGATTAAAGTGAAAATGACAATAATGACTTGCAGCATGAGATTGTATTTTTGTTTCTCGTGTTTTGAATTGCTCTGTATCTTTAGGATCTTTTAGTTTTCGTTAAAATTGTTTTCTCTCATGCATTTTATTGCTTTAGTCTAAAAATGCATGATTGCAATGCCACTTGTTTTAGTCAATTTTCATTGCTCCAAGATGCCCATCCTATGGGCGTCTTGTAGTATAGGGTTCCTAAGACGCCCAGTTTGGAGGTGTCTACTTTTTAAAATGTACACAATTGATCTTATTGAATTAAGTTCTGTAGTTGCTGTCATTGCTTCATTAATGATCACTCTTTGCATTGGGGTCAAACATGTTCTTCTCTTCGAATCCATACCGAAGAAAAGCACAATTTTCCTTAGCATGGGCGTCTTGGAGCACTCTCCCCTAACATTGCTGAAAATATTCCTTTTGATAGTGTGGGCTCCTACACAGTGGGAGACCATGTTCGGCCGAACATGTCGAACAAGCCTCAATCCTCCCTACGTAGGCTACTGGAGCGCTTCAGAAAGGTTCCTGCTGAAAGAGTCCCTTTATAAATGAACTAATACAATGTACGACGTAGGTATATTGAAAAATCTTACCGCGGAAATATCAAAATTCCGTTTGCTGTATTGGAGATACAGTCAGCCTGGTCGGTCGAGCCGAGTGAATTGGTCCAAAGGTCCGTCGTGCTCGAGATAAGATACACAGTAACGTTGTGCACGCAAAACCAATCAGCGCAATCTTACGTAACGTGTACACTGTACGGCCTTAGCTGCTCGGCGAAAAAAACACCGAGCCAGTGGCATGGTGTATTAATATCGATGGGTGTATATGTATACCCCAGGGTTGCCCGGTCGTCGCGAAAAGCGCGAATTGGGCGACTTTTGAAAGTGCTCGCGACTGAAAATTTCGTCCTCGCGACCTCGCGCTTTTCGGCGACTTTTGAAATGTGTCGCGGTCGCCACGGCGATATTTTGAAATCTCATAAATTCACCGCTGTAGGTTAAAAATACCGTGACCAGTTGTGTGTGGCGTTGTCTACCTAATAATAAAGGCATTAATTCCACTGGCCAACAAATTTTAACTTTTTTTTTGTCTCCGAAAAAACTTTAACTGGTTTCTATAGAAGTTGACATGCTGAACACGGTGGTGTTCTCAGAATTTTTGTATCACGTAAGGTTTTTGAGAAAACGGGAATGCAAGATTTTAGCTGAAATGCTTGTTTATTGCATATATTTTCAATATACTACAATTTAACTTCATTGGAAAACAAATCTTTACAACAGTTCTTCCTCATAATATAGGGTGCTGATGATGACTGTATCACTTAAAAATGTTGAGAAACATCAAATTAAAGGTTTTTCATAGTTATTCCCTGTTCAGTTGCACATGTACAATGTATAAAAGATGCTGCTAAAGTTCCATATGTCTAGAATGCTTTGATGCTGATTTAAATCGTTGACAAATTTGATGGAACATTTTGTGTCCTCTTAAATTTAAGGTGGAACTAATAGATTACAACACGCTGAACACAAATATGTATTCGGAATGTCTCTAGCACCTAGGGTCTGTCAGAAACATATGATCACGTATTTAGCATAGTTACATCTATAGCGGCACACACTATGACGGCAAGGTCAGCAAGTGGAAATAGACTTAGAAATGCTTCGCCTGGGATTTTCGTTTGTACTCAATGTCTGATGCTTCACGAATAAGAGTCCAACAATAGTCACCCAGCATAGACGGATTCCACTTGCCCTGGTACCGTTTCCGCAATGTCTTGGTGAAACCTCTCACCATGCTCGTCACTGACGTCGCCGAGGTTGGCTGGGAAAAAGTCCAGGTGGGAATGAAGAAAATGTATCTTCAATGACATGTTGCACTTCATTGATTTATATGCTTGAAGCAGGCTTTCAACCTGTTCCACATAGTTTGGTTCCCTATGGTTTCCAAGAAAGTTACAAACTACAATCTTGAAGGCATTTCACGCGGCATTTTCGGTACCCTGCAGCAGACCATCGAAGTGACTATATATATCCTTCATCACATCTCGAATTTGTGCGCCAACAAAAATGCCTTCTTTTATCTTAGCATCACTTATGCGTGGAAACATCTGACGCAGGTAAGCAAATGCCTCACTTTGTTTGTTCATTGCTTTAACAAAGTTTTTCATTAGCCCAAGTTTTATGTGCAAAGGTGGAAGGAATATCTTCTTTGGATCTACTAGTGGGTTGTGTGCAACATTCTTTTGCCCTGGAACCAATTGTTTGCGTGGTGGCCATTCCTTTCTGATGTAATGAGAATCTCTTGCTCTACTGTCCCACTCACAAAGGAAGCAACAATACTTGGTATAACCAAGCTGCAGGCCCAGTAGAAGTGCAACTACTTTTAAATCTCCACATACATGTATATTCCAATTGTACTTCGAGTACTGAATGTGGTTCAGGAGAAGCTGCATGTTCTCATGTATACGTTTCTTTCATATGAATTGCATGTCCGATAGGTATGGATGGATAGACATTGCCATTGTGCAGCAAAACAGCCTTCAAACTTATGATTGATGAGTCAATAAACAATCGCCATTCTGTTGGGTCATGGTCACATCCTAGAGCAGAAAACAGGCCATTGATGTTGCTGCAAAACGTAAGACTGCCAGCTTGGTTGAAATATTTTGTCAGATCTTCATGACGGCTGCGAAATACTGAAATTTTCGTTCATGATGACAGCAGATTCCACCCTTGAAGCCTTGATCCTAGCAGTTCTGCCTGTCTCTTTGATAAGTCCAAATCTCTGACCAGATCGTTCAGCTCTGCCTGAGATATCAAATGAGGATCACTGGATGTTGATGGCACAAAGTCTGGATCAGCAGCAGCTTCCATCTGCACAGGCTTGTCCAATATCGCCTCCTCATCCTCATCCTCATCATCTAGTGTCCAAACCTCTGGCGATTTTGGAACTGGAAGACTTTCGCCGTGCGGCACTGGTCTCATTGCTGATTCGAGGTTTGGGTACTCAATAAGCTTCCTGTTCTTTGACGAGTATCCTGACACATTTGTCAGGCAGAAGTAGCAATCAGTTACGTGATCTTTCTGCTCCCTCCATATCATTGGGATGGCAAACGGCATGGATGGTCGCGCACCACTCAGCCAAAGTCGTAGATTGGCAGCGCAAGATGTACAACATATATGAGGAGCCCAAGTTTTCTCCTGGTCACCAATTTTGCACCCGAAGTATAACTCGTATGCCTTCTGAATGTGTGCAGTCATGTTCCTTTTCTGGGATTTCAAAGTGAACTCACCACATATGTAACAAAACGTGTCACGGCTATTTTGACACTGGCGTGACATTTTAGAAAATTTATTAAATTTAAATCTTCTTGAAATCAACAGTTATGCTGGAATAAAATGCTGTTTGACACAGATGTTACATAGAAAGACTGTTTACTCATTTTTTGTTGCTGTGTTGTCATAGAGACAGTACATAATTTTTTGCTGTCTATTAATGACGTCCGTCTCTGTTACATGTTGCAGTTGTTATAGCGGTCCAAAATGTTAATTTAACCTAAACAGAACAAAAGCTATTGTCAAGAAAAACCTGTGTGTGAATGATGATGCGAAACATCTATGCTTCAAAATTTCTCTACAATTGTAAACAAATTTGGCCATATCTAAAAAAAACTACGTGCTATGAAAATTTCTAAGTTATTTCTGTGATCAGCATTGCAAAATCTATGTGGCACACCAGAAATTCCAAAGGAAACAAAAGCCTTGTAAACTTGTGAATTATTATAACGTTATATCTGAAAAATATTGAAATAAATAGAAAACTTGAAGATTTCTGAAAAACGTTACGTGATGGAACAATTTCAAGGTCATTTTCGTGATCAGCAGCAGAAACTGCATAAGAAACACCTGAAAGTGTTCAGGACACAAAATCACTGTTGACCAGTGTTCTCTAAGGAGCACGGACTAACTTACCGTAAGCACTAAATTGCTTGTCATCTAAATTTTACGTCAATGTTTTCATCATGTATCTTCCAGCTGGCGCGTTTCTATTAAGCTCCAAGAAATTTGCCGCCAATAGATGGCCGCAAATTTCATCTTTCATGCACGAGGTACGCGGGCACCTGGCCTATTTTGGAAAAGTAGCCTAGTATAGATGGTATTTCTCTAACTCACGTTATGGGAAAGTGGGTGATATACGTTAAATTATACCACAAGAATTGGGAACGACTCCCAGATTGTGAAGGTAGGTTCGATCACTCCAAATCCCCTGCAGTACATAGTCCTAACCCTTATATACATGTACGATTCATTTATTGTTTGTAAACCAATTTAGCCGCAACTAGAAATTGCGGTGAAATTCATCACTGAATGCAAAAATACTTAATGTGTAAAAGACTCCCGGAAAGACTCATGGCACCATTAAATCATTAGTAACGTGTTTTTTACGACATGATGACTGTCCAGTGATCCCTCCGGCGAGGACAAAGCGTTTGGTAAGGCATGTAGAAAAGCTCGAAAATCTCGCGATTTTCGCGACTTTTTGTCGTGATCTCGCGACAAAGTTTATTCCGAAATCTGGCAACCCTGGTACTATACCCAATCGGCCCTGGTTTAATCACGGGTCCAAATTAATCATGCTTACACATCGTTAAAAAATTACAAATTAGGGTCTACTGTTTCATACATTCCAAAATAACAGTTATCTTTGCTATTGTTCTAGATTCACGTGTATTGTAGTGTAATGCAAATCTTAGAGAATTTCTCAGTGCCTATATTATCGGTGTGTCCTGGGCACGACGTTAAACTGCATACATCCTCTGCCACAGGGAACCAACAACTTCCCTGTGCCGGTCCTAAGCCCGGATAAAATGAGGAAGGTTTGCCAGATGGGTGGAGATACGCTGGCAGTAAAAGACCAAGACCATAGAAATCCCCAAAAACCACGGCACAAGTGACATAGCGACCCAGATGCTCCAAGGTGTCATGATGTGGAGCTGACATGCACAGGCCGGTCAGGACAGACCAGTGGAGAGAGTCGGGGGGGGGGGGAGAGCGTGGGACACATACGGGCATTGACCCAGGTTGTCCTTCGTGCCTCTCTCCCAATATTCTCTTCAATCAGACAAGGCGGTCAAATTGCTCCAAGATTTTAATGGTATGGACCTGCTGACCGGACCGGTTGAAGCTAGGCAGCATGACGCGAGACAGACTCAGACAGAGAGTGGCGTCGGACACCTACGGGTATTTGGCCCATGGATTTTGATGATGATGATGATGATGATGATGATGATGATGATGATGATGATGATGATATTATCGGTGATGCGGTGGTGCAGGAGTAGAATCAGGATATGATTACAAGAAGAGTTCAGTTTTAAGTTGTGAATGGAAAGTAGCAGAGAAGAATGCAACCGGAGGAGAGTTTAGATTAGGTGGGAAAGTAGAAGGATTAGTGAACAGATGGAAGTACACTGTGTCCTTATAAAAGGGACCCATTTTGTCAATATGAAAATAAAGAGTAAATATACATCGATTTCAAAGTGTAAAACCATTTTAATCCTGACTTATTTATCTAGTACTTGTGAAAACACAAAAGTTCCAGTCATACAACAGTGACGTCATAATGACGCAATTTGCATCCAAATTGAAAGTTTTATTTTTCCTGCAGTGACGGGTCTACCGCTATCGAATGAATGTTGTTGCAACTTTGTATTTATGACTGGACGCTGATTTTTACAGTGTTCTGTAACTGTTGTTACAGTGTTAACAACGCAATCTTAACGACATTAATTTTTGTGGACCCCAGGTTTGTTGATAAGTATATCAGGATTAAAACTGGTCTCACGTTGCATTCTTGGTTGCGCTCCATCCTACCTGCGCGTTCTTTGTCGCCCAGTCTCTGACATTGAAGCGCGTCGGGCCCTTCGCTCTGCTGCGAAGGGACAACTGCTTGTTCCACGGGCTCGCTTGACTACCAGACAGTGTCGAGCCTTCTCGGTTGTGGGGCCGTCAATTTTGAATGACCTCCCCCCTAACCTCCACCTCCTCCACCTGACCAGTCAATCCTTATTCCTTAAGTCCCTTAAATCTTTTTTCTTTTGCCGTGGCTGGGCTGGGAGCGCCTCTGAGTAGTTTCTTGAAGGGGCGCTATATAAATGTTAATAATGAATGAATGAATGAATGAAAACGGTGCTTACATTTTAGAAATCGATGAATATTTCATATTTATTTTCATGTTTACAAAATGGGTCCAATTTTACCCGGACACAGCGTATTTGGGGAAAACCGTTCAAAGATCTTTGTGAAGTGGTCACTCTACAAAGTTGTAGGCGTAGCCTATAATAATGGCTAATGTACACTAGCTGAAATAAAGGGTGGGCCAAAAAAGACCCCCTAGGTTTTTTGCCAATATCTTGGCCAGAAGTAAGAATTTTGAAATGAAATTTTACAGTCTTACAGACAATTTATATTTACACATGATGGCCAGATTTCATCAAAATTATTTCAAACAGAACAAAAGTTATGCCACTTTTAGGTAGGCCACCCACCGTTTTTTGACGATTAAAAAACGCGACGCAATAAAAAGGTACAAAAAATCAATCTAATTATTCTGGCCAATATCTTGGCCAAAGGTAGGAATATGCAAATGAAATTTTACAGGCTTAAAGACAATTCATATCTGCATAATATGCATATGATGCTGGTCAGATTCCATCAAAAATATTTCAAGCATAGCAAAAGTTATACCACTTTTAGGGAGGTCACCACCGTTTCTTGACGATTCAAAAACGAAACGCAACAAAAAATGTAAAAAAATACGATTTTTTTCTCATCTCAAATTATTGGTATCAAGTAGCCTTGATATTGCCAGATGATCATTATTATTACTATTTAAAAAAGAAACAGGGCACCAGCGTAGCTGTGCGTCACTGAGAAGACTTAGTCACTTAGCAAGATGACAATCAAGTTGGTAAATAAGGATTCTATCAGATTAATCAACAGGTCCATCAAGACCTTTGCAAAGAGACTCAGCAGAAGTTTTGGCACGGGTGTTAGGCACATTAAACACAAGTTGTGAAGCACTACCAAGTTCAGTTAACAACAGTTATTTGAGATGAGACTTAATAAAATCGTGTTTTTGTTACTTTTTATTGCCTTTCGTTTTTGAATCGTCAAAAAAGGTGGATGGCCTCACTAAAAGTGGTATAACTTTTGTTCTGTTTGAAATGTTTTGATGAAATCTGACCATCATGTGTAAATATGAATTGTCTTTGAGTCTGTAAAGTTTCATTTCGAAATTCTCCCTTCTGGCCAAAAACCTTAAAAAATTCGTTTCGTCTTTGAATCGTCAAAAAACGGGGATACCCTCACTAAAAGTGCTGTAATTTTTGTTGTGTTTGAAATGTTTTTATGAAATCTGGTCATCATGTGTAAATATGAATTGTCTTTAAACCTGTAAAATTTCATTTCAAAATTCTTACTTCTGGCGAAGATAGGCTATTGGCAAAAAACCTAAGAGGGTCTTTTTATGGCCCACCCTGTAATTGTATTTAGGCTAAACACGGGCTGGGCTGTTGTACTGCAAAAAACAGCCATAGGCCTAGTCACATGCAACTGGACAGCAGATATAATATTGATGAGATTAGCTCAGTTAGGCCGTAAAGGTTCCCAAGAGGGTCGCGAGAGTTCACAATGCCGAGGCTGCTGATGCCCTCTTCCGCCTATCACCGTCGGGCGTCAGAGTCTGGTCCACGGCAATCGTAATCGTAATCGTAATCATAGCCTAATCTCGAAAGTCTCAATAACGGAGTGGTGTAGCCTATATTAGGCTGTCCTAGTTGCAGAACATGTAGGCCTAGATCTGTAGCTGCGCGTTCAATGTTGATGATCGTAGGATCATCGTGTCTATCTTGCTCCATGGCTAGGGCGAGTAGAAATGTAATTGTCATTCAAATCGTGAATTCCGTGATTTTTTCCACTTGGCTTTAATGCTGTGAATTTCCCCAAATGCCCCAAATTGCCGCGATTTTCGGGCAAATTTCTGCTCATGAATTTCCTGCAATTTTCGCCATTATTTGCAAAATGCTACCCTGAATTCGGAACTTAGGCTATTCCACGAATTTCTGCGATCCATATAGCAATGGTGGTTATGAGCTGGTATCTAACTCGATTCTGGCAAATTGGAACTGGAAGATAATGTGGTGTGATAACGAGCTCTGAACTTCAAATATAGTTTGCTTGATTTTCCCGGGCCTACTTGCCCGAAAAACAGACTTGCCCGAATTTCGATTGGCCCCTCTGGACCTCCGCCTCCTATACGCCTATGAGCGTCGACTGGAGTAGCCTGCGCCCAACTTGGAGTTAAATTCTAACGGAATGTCAGAGATTCTCGTCCGAAGCGCACTGTATAACAATGTACATAGCTAAACATGCATAAACAATTATAGCTGGAGCAAAGCTAACGACGATTTTTAGGCCAAAACTTAACTTCACAAGCCTCAAAGTGAACTTTATGTTTCCAATGTAAGCTAAACCAGTACTTATCGGATCATTGTTGAATTCTGTATTCGAATACATTTTAATATCAGACTAATAATCTGTACGCCTATCTCCCTGGGAAGGAGCATACGACAGAGAGTGCATGGGAAAAGAAAATATATTATTAGGAAAAACCAACACATAGACCTACACAAGTACGCACTACACAGTATACGACAGAGTGTAATTTTCAACCTATAGTTAGCCCAGTTAGCTACCTGTTAGCCCAGTTAGCTACGTTGGTAAGAGAGCTGGCAGCCGCGCGTCTGTGGAAGAGAACGTGAGGGTCGCGGTTCGATTCTCGAAGATGGCTGTTTCAGAGATTCAAAATCTCGGGCTAGCACGGTCTGTCCACGGGGACCAAAATGGCGTGGCGTCCATTCAAACGGGCGAGCGGTGGTGAAGGATCTCACCCTCAGGGTCGAGGCCAGAGGCAGCCGTTATATAAAAATCCGATTACATTTACACTTACATTTGCATTTTACATAGTTTACTACGAAGTGCATTTATAAGGTCCATGCACGATGCACATCATTAGGCTACTTCTGAAGGCAGTAACAGAGAAAATAATGGTCCACGGATGGAAACATTTACCATGAATAATTAATCCATCTGGTTTAGCGAAAGGTTTTCTGAAGGAAAGCATTTCGTTCTAATCTTAAGCCTGCGTCTGTTGCAGAAGGTGCTGGGTCGGAGGAGTCTTGAATAAAAGACGTTGCTGTAGGCTACAAATATTCGTAATGAATGAATGACTGTCGATTGCAAGACTTTAAAATTTTGTACAAACTGCTTCTACTGTAGGTAACAGTAGCCTATTACAAATATTATGGTCTATACAGATGGCAAAACAGCATAATATAGGATTTGTGTATCAAACTTTCGACAATGCAACGCTAACATTTTGCGAATCGCCTGTCGATTTTTTCTCTGTGCGTTTTGGTTGGTGGTCTTTCGACGACGTGGTAGGAACATTTCCAGAAACGCCTGTCTAGACTTCCGACTGCTGGCGAAGTAGACGATAAATAATTCGAAGGCGTTGTTAGCATTATAGCACAGAAGACTAACGCAATTAGCCAGGTCGTCCGTCGTCTGCAGCGCATTCCTTTTTGCAGGACTATTCAAGAAGAAGAAGAAGTTGCCTTCATAAGGCGTGCTGAGAATCAGAAACATGGCGCTGATTCCCATCAACTTGGCTGTGGAATGTGGATGTCATTTGCATTGAGGTCGAGGTCGCCCCCGTCTGTGTTTTTCGCTGCCAATGAGACTTGAGGATACGAAGATGGTGAGAAACGTTTCCTAGGATGACTAGAAATGGAAGGAAATCTCCGATGACTGCGTCATAAATTCCATACTTATCGTAGGCAGAGTTACCCCAGTAATCATCCACTGTGCGGCAGAGGTACTCGACCTTTGTCATGTGATTTCCATCTAAACCGACAGTAATTGGTACAAGGTCGTAAGCTACCGTGGCGTAGACAAGGGAAGTTTGGTGGTTTAAACCCCCCCCCCATTGACCTAGGAAAAAGGTTTTTTTTAAAGGCTATTTATCCACTTAAATAAGAAAAACAAAACAATTGCTTGTAGTAACAATGGTTTTTCTTACTTTATTCCCTTTGTTACTTATTTCCTTTTTATTTACTGTAATACTGCTTCGGTTGTGTCAGAAAGGGCATCCCAACCCCCCTCATCATAAATTCCTGGGTACGCCACTGGTAAACTAGAACTACGAAGAATTGCTGGGGAAGTAGACTTACGGCGATTGTGACCCAGATGATTGCGATGCGACGTTTGCTGCATAGTTCTTTGCAGCGGAGACGAAACCACACAGCGAATGCTCGTTCAACTGTCAGGACGATCAATGTCCAAGAGGCGAGTTCGACGTGTAGGGCCTAGGTTGTAGTCTGAAGCAAAGACTATATAACGGCTGAATCTTGTAACATCTTGAAATCGGATGCCAGACGTCGTATAGGCCTACAACCACCGAAGTAGGACGTAGGCCTACGTACTGAGAACTGCCATATCGACGACGGATAAAGGGGTCAGGATGAATCCAGTGGACGAGTATCGGAAATGCCGATGCTGGAAAGTGATAATATTGAAACAGCGCTTCCTAGAGTCCCGATAATTATTATCAGGAATGGCGGAACAATCGACATCAACGTCAACGAAAGTCTTTCCTGCCAGTAATATTCGACCGCTACTAATACTGAGGCACTTCCACGCGCACAAACCGTTGCAATCGATTGGGGGTTAAATTCCCACGAGTCGTTCCTCTGCAGTCTGCCGACGTCCGTGCTGTTTTCGTAGGCAACGTTGGACAAGCTATTTGCTCGTGCCATATGGCTATCATTGCCAGAGAAAAGCGTCGTGTTATCCTGAGTTTCGAAGATTGCTGTCTTTGCTAAAACTGTCGCCATTTCGCTTGTAGCTGCTGTTATGTCGTCAACTTCGCCAAACAGTTCTTTCCTCTCTGTTGCAGACGATTCAGCATTTGACAAGCGCTTCACCACAGACAACAGTAGAATAATAATTGGTTTGAACAGCTTGCGTCGAATTGAGTTGACTTGTCGTTACATCGTTGCTGGCAGTGGTAGTAATATCCACGGGGGTATTGCGATCCTGATTCTTCGTCAGACTTGTGTCAATGTTGGTCATTGTCATTGTAGAGTCGGAGTTTGAACCACCGACCATTACAGATTGCTCAACGGCGCTGTAACTGAGGATTGAGAGAAAAAGTTGAAGATCATAGATACCAACATTACGGATATGGAGTAGGATCGTAATCGTAATCGTACATTTATATAGCGCCACTTCAAGAGAACTCCTCAGAGGCGCTCCCGACCTGACACCAAACCACAATCAAAGAGAATGGTTTTCAAACGCTTGCGGAAAAGGGGCAAAGAAAGACAAAGAAGTTCATTGCGGAGACTAATAGGTAACTTATTTCAGAAAGACGGACCAACCATAGCAAAGCTTCTATGTAGCACTGTGGAAGATCGAGCCCTAGGGACAACCACTACAAGCCATCCGTTTTACAGATTAGAGTTGCTTACATTTCCGGAAGCATGCGAATATGGACGATGTGAGCAAGCGATGCGTACATTACATTATATGAGGCAAAGTGTGAAAAGAAGATTTGACTGTAGGCAGTAAGAAAGGCTAATTGGGTGTTGTGCTCCCAAATAAAATATATTTTATTTTGCGCATTTTGACCATGGAGAAATAGCGCGTTTTGAGCCGCTTTCTTGATCGAGGGAAATGAATTCGAGCAATCAAGCGAGAGCGGAAACAGATTCTACTCCTTGTGCGCAGATTCATTAAATGCCTCTAAATGTTATGCCACATACAGGATGCCAAAAACATCTTACTATAGCCAGTATTTTTACAATAGCATGAAATCATTTAATTCTTGCAAGCTAACCCGACTATCGGACTAACCATCAAAGCAGATCTTCTGATGACGATCATCCGGTCGTTGGGATCATCTCCGCAGCATCGAATCCTACGTCGCTACCATCCTAAAGGTTATTATTAATCGATTATTTAAACATCCTTCTTAATCGGTTCGACAATAAAGCCTTCCTTAAAGATCCAGGATTTTACAAGTAGTTGTTGTCATTTCTTGCAGATCAAAGATCACACATACATACATACATAATGCATAATACATATATACATACATAATGCATAATACATATATGCATACATACATGTACATACATACATACATACATACATACATACATACATACATACATACATACATACATACATACATACATACATACATACATACATGCATGCATACATCCATGTAGAATATTTTGTACATACATACATACATACATACATACATACATACATACATACATACATACATACATACATACATACATACATACATACATGCATGCATGCATACAAACATACATAGATACATGCATACATACATACATACATACATAGTATGAATGTATGTATGTATGCATGTATCTATGTATGTTTGTATGTATGTATGTATGTATGTATGTATGTATGTATGTATGTATGTATGTATGTATGTATGTATGTATGTATGTATGTATGTATGTATGTATGTATGTATGTATGTATGTATGTAACTATGTATGTATGTATGTATGTAGGCCTATGTATGTATGTATGTATGTATGTGTGTGTATGTATGTATCATAACTGGCTCTCCTTATACTGCCCATACTAACCAGCTTTTTATTGACTTAGAGATTCTCAAACTTAACCAGAATACTGACTACCAGTCATGTGAATTTATGTACAAATCAATGCACATTGCACAATATCCTGCCAAATGAATACACTAACCTGTTTAAGTCAAGTTTTGACTTTCATTCACATGAAACAAGAAGTTCTCTTTCTTTAAGAACGGAATTTGCTAGAACAAACTCCCGTAAATTCTCCATAAAAATTGTAGGGGCCCACTATTATGGAATAGCGTGCCACAAAACCTAAAGGCCTCTCTTAACATTAACCTATTTAAAATAAACCTACGAAAATGGCTAATAGTTAGTTAACCATAACCGATATTAAATTAGTTATCAAATTATTACAAATGTGCTCCTTCTTCAAGGCTCCTCCTGCATTGGGAGTTGGTTTGTTTAGTGTGTCTTAATTGTTTCATCTGCTGTTGTTTTTGGTTCACTTTTTCACCTTCTGCATTGTGTGTTGGTTTTCTGTGCCTGCACATTGCTTTGTTGTCATATATATAGGTGTGTCCTGATGAACAAACTTCAGGGCGCTTTCTACTTTGTGTGTTGGTTTTTTCATTGTGTTAATTGTTTCATCTGCTGTTGCTTTTGGTTCATTTTTTCATCAATTTGTGGTGTGTATTAATTAAAAGTCTTCATAGCTACTTGGGGGCCCTACTTAGCGGGATCCCCTCCCTTCTGGGTCTCCATTTGTGTCCTAATTCTGTACTTTAGAGTTCTCTTTAACGCACTCCAGGTTTATGGCTAACTGTTCACACTGGTATCACTAAATCCTATAGCCACTGGGCTTAAATAAGCTCTTCTTATAATTATATTCCTGGAGGTATTTCCAATCTAGGCCAAAGGTTTTATAATTTGCGTTAACTAATTAGTTCTCACTTTTATTAACTGATTAACTTGTGATACTTGTTATGTTTTATGTAACTTTTTCTGCCTTATATCTTAGTGTGTTTGATACTTGATACTTACGGACCATTAAAAAAATTGATTGATTGATTGATTGATGTATGTATGTACTATTGTACATATGTATGTATGTATGTATGTATGTATGTATGTATGTATGTATGTATGTATGTATGTATGTATGTATGTATGTATGTATGTATGTATGTATGTATGTATGTATAGCCTATATGTACTACGTATGTACGTACGTCCGCAAGTTGTATGTGTATGTGTGTGCGTGCGTGCGTACTGACGTACGTACGTATGTTTGGTATCATGGCGCCGCGTGTTGGCTGCCTCGTGTACCAGTTCTCAAGTTTAAATCGATTTTTGTCGATCTTCTTCATGATGTGGCTACTGCAATGGATTGCTCTGTTTCGTTATAAGTTGCTGTTCATGCGTGTAAGGTTGCCGCAGATCTACAGTTGCATTTACTTTTCACAAATGGATAATTTTCATCCTGGATCTTTCGTCTTCTCTCGGATCGTCATCATGGTATCGTTACTGTTGATCCTCGTGTTTTTCAGGCCATGCTGTTTTTAACTGGACGTCCATCGGAATCATTTGCCTATAACGCATTTTGAAATATAGGCCTACTTATTGACTTTCAACAATTTAAATTTGTCTGAAAAAATGAAAAATAACTGGACTCTTTTACGCATTACACGCTCGCGTCTTCAGTATGACATCTCGAGTTTCTACGTCACTTATAATCATCGCCATTTGCAAAAGTAGTTCCGGTGACCGCCTACATAACGCTAAACAGCCTTGTGCTGCAATGTTGGTCTCCTGGCGAAGAGGAGGAAATTAATCAGACTAATGTTTTCTGCTGTTGTTATTTCAATAAGTATACTGCTGTTTCAACTGCTTAAGTTTATTTTTCGTATTAGGCTTATGCCTTCATCTTGATTTCTGCTGTTTGTACCTATTATTTACTAGGCCTACTTGAAGTACCATAGACCTACTCATCTGTTTCGTTTATAGCTTCATTTATTTTTGTGAATGTTTGCACTTAGTCTATTCTCCAAACTCTCTGCCTTGACTTTCCACTGTGGCCAGTCTCATCTTCCCTTTACTATCGTTTCTGGCTCAACTCTTGTTTTCCTGTTGCTTATCCCACATACTCGTTTACTTTACTCTCCACCATTTGATTTCTTCCTTCCTGATGTGGTTGCCCTGGTTTAGCGGGTTCACTCCCTTTCTGGGCTACCTATTCTAAGGGATCCTTCTATCATTTTATATTAACACTTGTTACCATAATTCCTACGTGCTTTATTATGTTATTATTTTGATCCATTTGAGTGGGTTTTTGCTTTTGATCTCTATGAATAAACAAGTTTTGAGTTTGACATCGAGAAACTTCTAACAGCCTCCGTATCACCGCGTTCAGCTGCAAGGTGAAAATGACAAAGATCTCGAACCTCATCCTTCTTTGAGGCATTCTAAGAATGATCCATCTTTTTAGTCTTTGCTTATGTATTTAGGTTCTCAAACTTCTCAATGTCGGACGTTTCAAGCAATTCTAACGTTCGCTAATTTCGGATTAATTTTAATCGTAATTTCTACAATATCAACGCAGAAGCACAATTCGCATTGGCACAGCGTGTAACATAACAGTTGTCGTAGAAATGTAAGATGAGCATTATATCCTTTTCTACATTGCCGATGATAACAATGTCATGTAGCCTACCCCATCACAAGACTGCTTGTCTAGAAACCTCTAACCTTGTGCTCTCTTTAGGTAGGGTAGCCGATTGGAGTTTAATCAACAGTTCAACACCCTCCTCAATAGTGATAAAAGTGATAGTCATTATCCCCATAGGCGTACGAGGCGGGGGTCCAGAGGGGCAAATGCCCCCCCCAAAATTTCGGGCAAAATGTGTTTTTCGGGCAAAGGAGGGATGGACGGGCCAAAAAATTTCGGATTTTTTTTCGGGCAAAACAGGTACGGGCGGATTTTTTCGGGCAGAAAATCCTAAATATTTGGGCGGATGACTAAAAAAGTCATCTTTTTTTCAATATTTGGGCGGATGACTAAAAAAAGGTCATCAGATTTTTCGGGCACAAATTTTTTTGCCCCCCCCCCCACTACCGAAATGTCCCGTACGCCTATGATTATCCCCCACAGGTGTGCGTTTCCTTGCAGAGTTCATAATTATTACTTGATGTATAATGACCTGAACGTGCGTTGACGCTTTGTTTGCGTAGAAGCGGCGGGCGCCGCTTATGCCTACACATTTCCATTCACAGATTGTCAGATTATCTAGTCCTACTCGAGTAAGTTGATAACGAGCGGTAGTGTGAAGTCGTATATAATTATGGTCAAACAAATAGAGTTGGTTTCAGTTTCAACCTGGAAATCACGTATAGGCCTACCATAGGACTAACCTTAGCCTTAAGGACTGTCAGCCTACTCAAAGAGCTTTCTTCTAGCAGCAACACTTATGGTAACTAATCAAATTAAAATCACATAATGCTTGATCATAGCTAGTATCAAACGAGTGTTGGCTAAAATGCACAAATGAGTGGCGCATTCGTAGTGTGAGTATTTAAGTGGAGTCAGCCTACATAATTATTATTATTGAGTCTGCTGTTTAGTAGCATGTCCACGCTGCTTTTAAGCCATGGGCGTCCACACATAGGAGCAAAGAGGTACTTCCCCCTAAAAAATTGACGTATATTTCTAAACTACCGCAATTGATTTGTAACAAAGGGCTGCATTCTAAGGCACTACTGATGCTAATGATGCACAAGTGAAACTGAGAAATTTACCTTTAGAAACCTGAAAAATATCCATGTATCTAATTTCATGCTTTGCATTTTCCAAGCTCCAGCAAAAACATAAATTTTAACCGTGACAGTAGTTTTGCCAACTCCTGATGTGGAGCATGCACTTTGTCTTGCGGAATCACTATTAGCACTGTAGACCCTAACTGCATTTCAGCGAATGTAATAATTTCATTGATAAAATCCTGCAGGTCTATTTTCTAGTGAAATTATTTTGTTATATAGCCATGGTACATTATTAGCACTCATTCACTTTTTAACAGCAAAAGTTGAGAAACATTGAAGCGACCCCCTAGACCACATAATGAATGAAGTATCGAAGAAATCGTACAGCGGAATATAAGAATTCCAGGTCTACTCGGCGTAAAAGAAAGAGAAATAATTATTGATAATGCTGACTCGATGCGTCCACAAGCAGCCTGCAGCGCCTGTCTTTTTGGAGGTAGATGTGGATCTCGGTAGGCCTAGTACCAGACGAGTGATTTGAGTTAGTCCGTCGTGTGTGAGATGGATCGCGGTAGGACTTAACGGTATTTGTAAATCAATGATTTTGATTCTGCGGTTTTTTGTGCTTCGTTCTGTATTGAAGCGTAAAATACGCATAGAAATGGTCGTCAAGTCGCACTGACTATATAGGTCTACATAATACCTAATCAGTGCGACTTGACGACCATTTTTATCCGATGTAGGCCTATTATAGTCTTAGTCCTTCAGGAGGTAAAAATTGTCCGTAGAATGTTTGTTAGAAACGTCTGGAACCGCTGCGTTTAATCTAGTTCTGGTTTATTATCATTATTGCTATTCTATTCGTGATAGGCATACTCAGCCATGTATATAGTTTTAATATCTCTCATGCCAAAGCTCTGACTCTTTTCCTCTCCAATTCATCTCACTAGTAGGTCTATAATTATCACCTTTCAAAGTGCATTGCATGTGCACCCATACGTAAGGAAACGCACGGTCTAACTTTAAAGATTTAACAGATAATCATCGCAGATCACTCAGTTTACAATTTGAGCATAGCACACCGCATCAGATCACCATAGGCCTACATTGCGCTACCTTCTCGTGATAGTGTTGTGTGATATTTGACAATGAACGCCGGGTTTATGTATTTCTGCTTGACGTGTTCGTATGACAAGTGTTTTGTGTGGTTCTGCTATAAAAGAGTGAGGCTATATGACATACGTTTTTTGGAGCCTGGACGACGTTGCCTGTGGTTTGTTTCGTTCAGCTGCCAAATCTCCATTTGTATAACAATAAGGGTAGAAACTATAGATAGTAGGAGTTGTCATTTCTGTGTCTTGCAGTGATAACCGAGTTGCCTCAATGTTGTCTTAACCTTTCGAGATGCAGAGCTATGTGTAAAAAAACTATGTTTAGTTCGGTATAGGTTTATAAACCTATACCGAACTAAACATAGTTTTTTTTACACTTAAGTCTACATCTCGAAAGGTGATGAACTAAGACAACATTGAGGCCACACAAACACTTGTCATACGAACACGTCAAGCAGATTTTCATCGAACAGCATTCCCAGGATAATTATTGTTGCATATTTATGGCTTTAGTCAAAGTGCTCATACATCAATATTTCGTGCATCTTTGGACTTAATATAGCTGCTGTTTTCTTGTTCCATTCATTCACCTTTTAGCCATAATTATTTTGTTTTGTAGTCACTGTTATAGCCATTTGTTGAAAAACGATGACAAATGGATGTCATAAAACATAGGCTAATTGTGAAATGTGTAGGCCCTATTCTCTCCTTAAAACCAAGTAACAGTGAAAATCAAGTATGTAAAAATACCCATGGAAAGATGGTTTTATTACCACACAAAAATTCTCAAAGATAAGGCTTATGCCCAACAGTTGATTCGGAACAATTAGTACACCCTCAAAAGATTTTTCTGAAGATTATTGCAAAGAGTTTGCAAACGAAGGACAGTTCACTTCTGGCCGATAGACGCATACAGCTCCTGATGGCGCTATACAAATGATTCGCTACAGATGCAAAATTGCAACATTCAGCCTATCGGCAGTAGGAACTGCACTCTTGTATGTATGTTGGCGTTGATCATCATCATCAAAATCCTTGGGCTCAATGCCCGTTGGAGTCCGACGCCACTCTCTGTCTGAGTCTGTCTCGACTCATGCTGCCCAGCTTCAACATGTTCTGTCAGCAGGTCTGCTCCATACCATTAACATCTTGGAGCAGCTAGACCACCTTGTCTGAATGAAGAGAATATTGGGAGAGAGGCATGATGGACAACCTGGGTCAATGCCCGTATGTGTCCCACGCTCTCCCCCGACTCTCTCCACAGGTCTATCCTGACCGGCCTGTGCATGTCAGCTCCACATCATGACACCTTGAAGCATCTGGGTCGCTATGTCACTTGTGCCGTGGTTTTTGCGGATTTCAATCGTCTTGGTCTTTTGCTGCCAGCGTATCGCCACCCATCTGGCAAACCTTCCTCCTTTTGTCCGGGTTTAGGACCGGCACAGGGACGTTGTTGGTTCCCTGTGGCGGAGGATGGATGCAGTTTAACGTCGTGCCCAGGGCGTTGATGCATATAAAATTATGGAGTCGAGCGAAGTGTTGACTCATGCGTAACATCATACTGGTGTTTTGGCGATTGTGACTGACACAATGAAAATTTTAGTTAAAGATGTGTAGGTCCTAAGTCAGATTAATTACAACTAAAATTAAATGTAAGCACACAAAATGCTTACTTTATTAAAGCTAATAATTTTGTAATTATAATCCTTTGCATGTGAAAATGTCATCTGCCTTTGGTAATGAAAACATTAAGAACACAAAAATTATCGACGAAACTCAACTTATAATTGAAAACAGGCCAACATGAAAATACTCTTGTTTCGGATAGAAGTAGCGACGGTTGTTTCTAGCCTAATTACACAGTTTTAGTCGTACTTTATAATGTATAATATCTTTGTTTACAAGCAAATATCATCCATAAAACACTAGGCTAAACAATGTTTTAGCTTCGAAAAAAGAAGCAACTGCTTCTAACGGACAACTCATTCTCAAACGCTGTGCAAATGTAGCCTACATGCCGTTTTATTCATCGATTGGCTTGTATAGTGCAAGGGTGGCCCTAATCTTAACCTATGGGAATTCGCACATCACCACTGGATGAACCCACCAACGACCTACGGTACCTAAAAGCATAACGTCATTCAGGTTCTTAATACATGGTGAGCGCCTCTGATCGGTTTCTCGGGGCACCGGCGCAATATAAACTTCGGTTCGGAATTTAAGGTCGCAATTGCCTGAATATCTTTTTATGTAGAGCAGTTATCTTAAAACAAAAAGGCTTAAATTCCGCACCAATCACAAAACAATGCAAATTCATTTTCTGCTCTAAAATTATATGATGCAATAAACAGACGCGGGTCACGGTAGCCAATAAATTACATTGCTTTTCGTAATTTTAATCTTCAGCAAGACGGTTAATAATGTTGAGAACCACGGCCAGTTGCCTCGCGAATTCCTCAGCACCGTGCATACTCACTGCACAATAGACAATAACGCATATAAAAATAATAATGAAGTTGTTTTGTATCACACAAGAATAAAATGAACTATGGTGGGAGGATACGTGAAGATAGCTTTCGAATCAATTCTTCAAGATCAACTTGTTCCCAGAGTGGATACCGACTCGCATTAACAATGCGTTTGTCCATAGGTATATCGAATGAACAGCCATCTGGACATAGGTCAAGGTATAAACCATACAAAGCACAGTAACCGAAATCATCAAGCGCATCACTAACATACACGCCAGCATCACTATTAATATTGTTCAAGCCCATCAAACATGCATGGTAATTGCGCGGCTCATGTAATGCTCGCCGTCTAAAGGATGGCATGAGGCAACACGGATAAATGTCACATCGAGAAAATTCCAAGAAACAAAACATGATTCTCTCGACCCAGAAGGCGAGCTGCTCTGGCGTAAATACTTCGTCATTTCTTGTATCACTTCCACTTAGGGTTTTAAAAGCCACCATGCAAAACAGAAGAGAAGTCTTCAGTTGATAAACACCGTACAAATCAGGTGAATAAATTATCGTTTTGCAAACCATATATGCCGCCTTTATTAAAGGCGAACTTTCTTTTATGATTCGACTTTCTAACGGTGCAAATGAAATTCTGGCAAATGTCTCGGAAAAGGCTCCAAAAATAGGCCGATCAAAAACAAATATACAACCGCTTGTTTTCACAGACGGGCTTATGCCAATTGGTAGTGCGTCTTCTGGCCACCAATCTTCCACGTGAATACAAGGAACGATGTCAATTGATATGTTCACAAAAAGAAAGCCACCATCTCCGTCCTCGATGGGATGAATCATTCTAAGTCGCACAGTCTTAAACAGACCACCACGATTTTCATATCTACTCTTGAATATATGGTTCATGTTCCAATCAAAATTATCTTCATTTTGCCAGAGATCATGGCTGCATAAGACTTCTTCTAAAATAATTTTGAATCTGAAATTGACTTCATCAGTCAACAAGCAATGATCTAAGTTGAAGAAACTGTCAAACGTATCGTCGCTTCGACTCTCTGTATTCTCGCTTTTCTTCCTCCGCAATTCAAAGTATCCGTTATCACCGAGTGCATGTGGAAATGGATCACAGATTTGACTGAATTTATTCAGTTTGAAGTTAAAATCAAAGTCCGCTGAAATGAAGACCTTTGTTTCCTCCTCGGCGCTACCGACTAAAATTGGTTGGCACTCAAATCGCCAGTCCTTCTTCTTTATGCCAGCCGTCAAGCGCTCTATGAACTCCTGTACTGGTGGTGTAAGTTGACTTAGACGTCTGTTGAGGCGAATAAATTCACTTTCAGTCCATATCCTCCAAACTGCTTCTTCGGACGATTCATGAGGTAGAGATGATTGGGAATAGATTCGAATCGTTTCCAGATGTTTCCGCCTAGTTAATTCAGTCACACGATCAGTGTTGAAAGCTTTCCGAATATCTTCGGATATGTAAAGATCCATGTTTCCCCAATACACTGTTTTATTTTTATTCATAAACAGAAAATATCGTAGTTGTTTGAGATCTATCGGTGTATTTCCAAAGTTGTCTCTTGCGTTTTCATCCGCTCCGTATTGGACGAGGAGTTTGTATGGTTCGTTTCCTTCTGCGTAATGCAAAGGGGTTTTGCCGTAAATATCAACTGCATTTACTTTGGAACCCATTTGTAATGACATTCTAAAGTGATGTGTTTGAGATTTGAGAGCGTCGTAGTGGAGCGGAGTTCTTCCCTTATTATCTGTTGCAGTGGCTAGCTCCAAAAAATTCTCTAGATTCAGTAAAATTCCACAAAACTCCAGGCTTAATTCTTCGGACTGCTTTTTTTCCAGATTCGATTCGTCCTCGCAATCAATTAAAACCTTATTGGTAAATGTAATCCCCGGCTCCATAGGGTTATCTTCAATACCTGAGATGATCAGTCGATGAAGTGGATTTCGACCTCTGTTGTCAATTCTTGCCATTTCGATTGGCGCTTCGTCTTCTGGCTCTTGGAACTTTCGAACTGCACCGCGATCTTCAAGTGCTTTCAAGATCGCGAAATTAATTCGCTTGGAAGACTTCATTGCTAAATCAAGTGGCGCATTTCCCTTGGCATCAATGGTATTCACATTAATTTCATCATTATCTAACAGCAATTTGACCATTTCTTCTCTACGTCAACACAACCCTCAAAGACACCCACAGCACTGGTCCTGATGACTTGAATCCACATGTATTGTCTTCTCTCATGGACTTATTAGCATCTCCACTTAGCGAGGTGATAAATTGTTCACTTAGAACTGGAATAGTCCCATCGGACATAAAATTAGCAAAAATTACACCTATCCATAAGCAAGGTAATAAAAATGAGGTTTCAAATTTTAGACCAATCTCTATACTACCATTTTTTTCTAAATTTTTTGAGAGGGTAATGTACGACCGCCTCTACTCTTTTATCACCCAGAACAAAATATTATACCCCTTTCAACATGGCTTTCAAACAGAACACTCAACCTTTATGTCATTACTGGATATACAAGACAAAATATCTCATGCTATGGATAATAATGAATATTCCATTGGCATTTTTCTCGACTTAGCTAAAGCTTTCGATACCGTCAGCCACAATATCCTGTTAAATAAACTTGAGAATTATGGGATCAGAGGTATCGCACTCACATGGTTTACAAATTACTTAAACAACCGTCACCAACAAGTCTCATGCAATGGGAAATTATCCAGCTTCCAAAAAATTGTTTTTGGGGTCCCTCAAGGCTCAATCCTGGGGCCTCTTTTATTTCTAATATACATTAATGACCTCCCTAGCTCTGCAACTTTTTTACATTACATCCTATTTGCTGACGATTCGAATGCTTTTTACTCCCACCCCTCTTATGATCAGCTAATTAAAATAGCAAATAATGACCTAGAAATGGCCAGTGAATGGTTCAGAGCCAACAAGCTTTCCCTGAATATTGCAAAAACCAGTTATATAATTTTTAGATCTAGTAAAAAAAACCTTGCTCCACCTCCTGATAGTAACTTGCTAATTGATAATATATCAATACCGCAAGTATACTCATCTAAATTCCTGGGGGTACACATTGACCAGCACTTAAAATGGAATATACACACAGCTGAGATTTCCAAAAAAATTTCAAAAAATATAGGCATAATTCACAGAATAGCCTATCTCCTTCCACCTCATGTACTAAAAACATTATATTTTACACTTATACACCCATACTTAAGTTACTGCAATCTCATTTGGACATCTACATACGACACTCACCTAACTAAGCTAAATAGACTGCAGAAAAAAGCCATAAGAATTATTACTAAATCTCCCTTTAATGCTCACACTAGCCCCTTATACCAACAATTGAACGTGCTAAAAATATCCCAAATTAAATTCATCCAAACTAGTACATTTATGTATAAGTATGACAACAACCTTCTTCCACTTGCATTCTCATCCTATTTTAGACCTAACTTATATACTAAAGGCATTAGAAATAATAGAGCCTACATAAGTGTCTTTGCAAAAACGAACACTAGAAAATTTTCTATTAAGTACCAGGGTCCTCTTTTATGGAATAACATACCAGAAAGTATTCGTGCATCCAGGAGTCTCGCTCAGTTTAAAATCCAAATCCGTGCATACACATTAAACAATGTTAAATGAACTCCTTTATTTAACCAATGTTCATGCTTATTATTATGTTTTTGATATATGTTTTGAGGGAAAGTATCCCGTTGCTTCTGTTCATTTGCTTTCAAAGCTTTAATATCGCATCTGCTTTTTATCTTCTATTGTTACCCCAATGAATTTTCTGGTAAATAGGCCCCACTAGCGGGATCATTCCCTTCGGGTAGCCTATTGGTTCTGCCACACTCAGTATTGGTTGCTTACTTGTCCATATAATCGCAAATGTTAACTAGCAATCAATCACTGTGTGTACTATCCTGTAAGCAAAATTGTCTGCTTGTCTTTGCTTTTTTTGGTGGATCAATAAACCAATTGAATTGAATTGAATTGAATGGTTCTCTCGT
Organism: Lumbricus terrestris; assembly: GCA_949752735.1. NCBI lineage: Eukaryota > Metazoa > Annelida > Clitellata > Crassiclitellata > Lumbricidae > Lumbricus > Lumbricus terrestris. The sequence goes on from OX457048.1 coordinate 23,414,857, forward strand.
TAACCTGAATATAACTTTGTAACCGGTTAATTATTGCAAGTGGATCCGCGGTTTTTGGCTTAAATCTAAACTTTTCTCTGCTGCTCGTCTCAAGAGAGATAACACCGTCAAAATTTTGATTAAGAAGCCCTTTACAAAAGAAATACAAATCAAACCAGTTTGTATTTGGTTCAAAAACAACTGCGTGCAAGGCAGTAAATCCGTAATTGTCGCATGCATTAACGGAAGCTTTATGTTTTAACAGCAGACGCGCAACTGAGACATGATTTCTCTCAACTGCTTTAATCAAAGCAGTTTCACCATATCGGTCTCTTGCGTCAAGATCGAGCTTCATTCCTGATTTTTCCTCCCAGTCAAAAAAATTTGAATGACATCACAATAGCCTTTCTTGGAAGCAGTCATCAAAGACGTTTTCCCTTCAGAACACTTCATATTGAAATCGGCGCCGTCCTCTAATGCCAATTGTATAAAGTAGATTATTTGCTTCTTCTTGACTGGCTGTTCATGAAAATGGTGTTCCGGTATTCTGTCATCTATCACGTCGCAAAGGGATGTTATGGCATAAAATTCGCTCGAATTAATCAGTGCTTGTGCAATTTCTTTGATGCTTTCGAAAAATATCTCGTATTGTTCATCGTCACTTAGACCTTTCGCAGTATCATTTGCTTTATTTCTGCGACTTGTGAACCTGCTGTGCATCCTCAAGCCTTTCAGCTGATTGAAGCTATCTCTAAGATGCCAAAATGAATACATACCTTGGTTTGCATTGAGCAGAAGCTTGACCATTTTTGGCTGATTCGAAAGAACCGCGAGATCTAGAGCACTTTTCCCACTGAAGTTTCTCCACAACTCCAGAGGCGTGTTTTCCTCTGTCCAAACAATTCCTGCTGAAACGTGTCGGCCATCGGATCTATAAAGGTTAATTGGCTGGATGCCTATAGCATTTTCATCAAGCCTATGCTCGTCTTTTCTCAATTTGTCAGAAATCCTGGAGCTGTGTTTCAAAATCACCTCAACAACGTCTAACCGACCACTTTGCACGGCAATGTGTAATGGTGTATCTTCAATGTGCTCTTCCAACACGAAATCGTAAAGGCCTCGGCTGAGTAGCAAATCCACGATTTCTGCATGACCCTTCTTAGCTGCAATGGAAAATAGTGTTTCATCTAATTCTTTTGTTGCATCTGCTGTGGCATTGTTATCCAGCAAAATCTGAACAATGGAAGTCTGACCTTTTTCGACCGCTGTATAAAGTGCAGACGTCTTGCTGCGTGAATCTGCGCCGTTAATTATCAAACTCTGTACAATTATTGCATGTCCACGCGCAGCTGCGACCCGAAGTAGTCTTCCATCGTATCTGAAGAATGCATTGACATCTGCATCGTTGTTTAACAATGACTGTGCAGCTGCCAAGTGGCCGTTTTCAACCGCAAGAAGAAGCGGAGTCACGTCGAGTGCATTTCTCGAGTCAACATTTGCGTTTTTTCTTAGTAGAAGATTGACGACGTCAGCGTGTCCATTTTCAGACGCATAGTGTAATGGTGTGTTATCGTTTGAGTCCCGTTCATCGACAGTCGCTGAAGACATTGGCAAACTTCTAACAGCATCCGTATCACCACGTTTAGCGGCAAGATGAAGCTGAGTAAGGCATGGTTCTTCATCCTTGTTAAAGGCATCCTGAGTATCATCCATCCTATCAGCTTCAGAATCTGTGGTAGCCAGGGGCGCAACCACGTTTTATAAAACTTAACTTAGGAACCAAAAAGCGCCGCCTCTTGCTCTGTGGTAGAACTGAATGATCCCGCCGCACGACCTTCAAAAATGTTACTCGGCTATGTCGAATGTCGTGCTAAAACAGCCAATTCATTTGCAATGCTAGCATGGGTAAAGTCAATAAGCACAATGAATAAAAAAAAGTCAGATATAAAAATTGTGAAACGTGTTTGGAACCTGGGATCCGTTGCATTTTCCAGCCATGCTACTAGCGCCTATGTGATCCGATAGATAATTTCAGTTATACCCTCCATTAGTTTATCGCCTATAATTTTATGTTTGGCATAATTTCATTGCGGAAGAGAAAAAATCATGCCATTCTCTATACGGAACGTGTTGTTAAACTTGTGACTTAGGCCTACTAATTTCTCTTCGGATACCCCGAAGTGTTCATAATAAACAAAATGTGTGAATATGGGTGGTGTTTGTATTACAATACAAAACGATATTTTTGCTCAAACGTTTGTCAGCAGCTAAAGAGCTTATGATATTGTTAGCTGGAACAAATATTGAAGAGTGTCGATAAATGCGAATAAGTGCCATAATTCTGTAGGCCTATGCAGGTATGGGTTGAGTATGGGAAGGGCTATAAACTATCGAAGAAGAATGCAAACAGGTACTGGTAGGTCTACAGCAGTGTTGTGAAGTGTGCAAGTAAACGGTTTCTAGGAAGCATTCGCACAAGAACGGGAGTCACTTGCAATGACTCAAGTACCACTGAATATATTTAGATGCCGGGAACGATGGCATAATTTCTAATTTCATGTCGATTGTTAATATAATAGACATGCCATTCAATTTCCATTATACTTAAAACAGACGTAGTGTATTTACTAGTTTTTATTGTTACACATTAGGCTCCATTACATGTAAGCTAAACCTTTCTTGTAGCTTATACATAGATCATTTTCAAAAAACAAAGAGTCATATTTTGTTTGTGCATCAAATACAAGTTGTGCGCTCCCCAGTTCAAAATTGCATAATCTCGAGGTGCATACATAATTTATATCTTAAAACTGAATCTACCATTTTGTGCAGATATTAATGCTGAGTCTATTGGTGTATTGCAAGATATAGGTCTAATATCCCAGATCAAACGCAAAATCCAGGGTGTGGTGACCTTCTTTGTATATATCGCAAAAATTGTGTCCTGAGGGTTAATTAAATAATGTAGCTTAATGTGTTTTAGAAAGGTAGTTTAGGGATTGAGTAGACCTATACGTAGTATTTTAGAATGTCACTTATTAACCACTATTTCTTATCGTTATCGAATATTTATTAACGGTCAGTGGCACAGTTGTTCGGAAACCTGTTCGAAATTTGGGGTATGAGTCCCTCGGGTCTCATAGCGTGGTTGAGCCTATGGCGGGGACGTCCTTCTCAACTTCAGATCATGAACTTGCGTTCAATTTTTGAAGAAAAGCAATTCATTATGTTCACCTATTTCAGATACTTTTGATTCGTATTGACTTCGGATTGACTTCTGGTTTCCTCACCAGTTCAATGTTCCTCGCCTCCCTTTCGCGGTGCAGTCTCACGGCTAATCGCGTGTTGCCGATGTCAGCTGCATTTGATAGTATGCCCGGCTGAATCTTTGGTCTTTGGCGCTGATTTCTAATGCATTGTTGAAATACTCAGTTTGCCATTCTTAACCAAGTACTCTATAGTTGGTTATTATCTGCAAAAAGAGCAGGCTACACAATAATGATATCGCAAATAATTGATTTAATGCCCTCCAAAGATCGATCTGGTGCACGGCTCGATGGATGTTTGGGAATTGGTCTACGTCAAAACCGCGATCATTAAACAACGATAATTAGTAAAATATTGATACGCAAAGCAGCAAAAACCTGAGTTTTCCTTTATCGTGACATAATTAGAATTATGTTCTGTTTGGTTTGTCTACTAGCAGCGCTAATAGGTCTAGGTTAACTGACGCGACGTAAGACCTACATTGTAGACCTAGTTAACTGTTTGAAGATAATCATCTCTTCTACTCACCAATAAACGGCTTACTTCTTTCAGGATTTTATGTTGCAATGCAACGGCACCAGTTGCAAAGGCACAGTTTGTCACATTATACGTAAAGCGGCAAGTGGCACACCCTTTTGATATAATTATCAGATATCAGCAGACATTTCAAAACTGCTAGCAACCTTAATCATTGTGCTGTCGTTTGGCATCCGATAAGACTCAATTAACACCCTACTCCAACATAGGCCTATTATAGCCTATATTATATCCATTGTCCTCACAGGTGTGCGTTATCTCGCGAAATATAGGCTACGTTTGATGACCCGAGTATGCGATGACACCTCATAAATACTTCTGAACTTAATCAGCATTTTCTTCTCTTTAGACAATAATCCTGATTGTCCTCACACTGCAGATATGCGTTATCTCGCGGAATTCAACCTCCATATTTAATGAACCAAATATGCATTGACGACTTTGACGCTCTGTTTCCACAAAACAATGAGTAGGCCTACAAGAGACGGGCTACAAGTAAGCGCACAAACAAACCAAAAGGATTTCCAACCTTCGTCAGTAGGAAGTTCATAAACGGGAGCAAGCTGTGTAAAGTTCTGTGGTTAGTAAAGTAGACTAGTTGTTTTCAGTTGCAGCCTGTGAATCGCATAACGATACTCTTGAGGATTAATATTCTCATCCACTTTTAGTCCTTGAAAGTTTGTATTATTAGCCTATTTACCCCACAAATCATAATTGTAAAGTCGGAATTTCCATAACGCTTACAAAAACAAGGCCGATCAGTACTCAGTCGGCTAGAGTGGATGATGTTCGGATTTGAACTGGCGTGCATGAGAGGTTGGAGCGGAGGAATCACTCAAATGCAAGTTTAAAATATACACATCATGCAGTTCCATCATTTTTGTGAGAAAACATAACAGAAGATTCGTCAAGTTGTTACCAGAAAAGAATACCAAATGCACAACATCAATAAAAAAGCTATTTTTGAAACACATAACGTTGACAAAAAGCATAGGCCTACTATTTCCAAAGGTACTGGTAGGCCTACAATACTGGCAAAACATAAGGCCAAATGAATCATGTGTAGCCTATTCTGAAATTATGCGATACCATTAAACACACGGTGTATAATTGTAGGCGATAGGCCACAACGCTTATCTTTTAATGTGGTGAGTTCAGATTCGAGTTTTCGCTGATGCGGTCAATATGTAGAGAACTTGGGTAATTCCTCGCCAATATCCTCAGCACCATGTTATTCTCTGTAGACCCTATAGTGTGGTAGCGTGTATAATTCACAATTTTGACACCAAAGCCATATGAAATGCGGCTGCACTGCATGGTCGGTCTACAACTCAGTTGAGCTACGCGACGATAGCATTTTAATGAATTCTTCCCGATCAAATTGTTCCCATGTTGGGTCATCATTCGGATCAAGGATTCCTCGGTCGCTGAGTTGCTCATCGATTTTTGTGTTCACAGGTATATCGAATGTAGAGCCATCTGGACATAGGTCAATGTATAAGCCATAGACAATGGAGTACTCGAAATCACTTAAATTACTTAATAAATCGTTATCTTTTTTATCCTTTCTTTTAAGATATTGACTGTTAGCATGCTGCGGTTGTAATGCTCGCCGCCTGAAAGAGGGCATGAAGTAACACGGATAAATGCCATGTCGCGAAAATTCCAAGAAGCAGAACATGATCCTCTCGACCCAGAAAGCGAGCAGTTTTGGTGTTATTTCCTCTTCTTTTCTTGCTTCACATTCATTTCTGGCATGAAAAGCCTCCATGCAAAACAGAAGGCAAGTTTTCAGCTGATAGATAATCCCAAATTCAAAATTAAGAATCACTTTGCATACCATATATGCTGCCTTTATTAAAGGCAAACTTTCTTTTATGATTCGACTTTCTACTAGTGTAAATGAAATTCTGGCCAATGTCTCGGAAAAGAAGAAATTAGTACCACGTGGGCTCGAAGGATCAAAATGTGGCCTATCAAACACGAATGTGCATCCGTCTGCTTTAACAGTAGGGCTTATGCCAATAGGCAGTGGGTCTGCTGGCCACCAATCTTCCACATGAACACAAGGAACTATGTCAATTGATATCATGTCAAAAAGAAAGCCGTCCTCTCCATCATCAATGGGATGAATCATTCTTAGCCATGCAGTCTCACACCAATCATCTAAATTCCTAGATCTACCGCTGTATTTATGATGCATGTTCCAATCTAAAAGATGTTCATTTTGCCAGAGACCAGGGTCACTCAAGACCTCCTGTAAAATCACCTTGAATTTGAAATTGACTTTATCAATCAACAAACAGTGATCAAAATTAAAGAAGCTATCAAACTCCTCGTCAATCCGATTCTCTGTAACGTTATTCGGCTTCTGTCTCAGTTCAAAGTACCCATCAGGAGCCAGTGGATGTGGAAGCGGGTCACACAATTGGCTGAATTTAATCAGTCTGAAGTCAAAAATAAAATCCAATGAAATGACGACTTTTGTTTCTTCATCGGCGCTGCCGAACAATATCGGTTGGCACTCGAATCGCCAGTCTTTTTTCTTTATACCATCCGCCAAACGCTCAACGAACTGTTGTACTGGCAGCTTAAGTTGGTTTAGACGTCTGTTGAGACGAATAAAATCGCTTTGGGTCCATATATTCCAAACTGCATCTGATGATGATTCTTGTGAGTAGGGTGATTGGGAGTAAATTCGAATCGCTTCCACTACTTTCCGGTTAGATAATTCTGTCACATGATTGGTGTCGAGTAACCATGTATTGTCTATATTAGGGCTGAATAACCGTGTAATGTATATATCAACGTATAGAGCCAAGTCTGGCCATTTCTTTAGGCTGGATTTGTTGCTAGCAACCAAGTCTCGTAGGTGCTTGAGATCTCTCGGTGAACTTCCAAAGTTATCCTTTATGTTTTCATCCGCTCCGCATCGGACGATGTGCTGGTATTGTTCGCTTTCTTCTGCGTAATGCAAAGAAGTTTTGCCGTAAATATCCGTTGCGTTTACTTCGGAACCTAATTCCAGTAACATCTTGATTAGATTGTGATATTTATAGTGTGGGTAGCGTCTTGACAATATAGTGGCATAATGTAGCGGAGTTCTCCCCTTGTTATCTGTTGCAGTGACTAACTTTCCGAAATTCCTTGGACTCTGTTGAATTCCAATGGTCATGAAGTCGAATTGTTCCTCGTCCAGTTTCGGACATTCAAATATGCCATCTGAAAGGGATATGATAAGTCGATGGAGTGGGTTTCGACCTCTTCTGTCAATTCTGGCCATTTCGTCTTCAGGGTATGGTAAGTTTCGAATTGCGCCGCAATTCTCATGTGTTTTCAAAATCGCCAAATTAATTTTATTTGAAGACTTCATTGCCAAATCAAGAGGTGTATTTCCTCTTAAGTCTACATTAGTTTCGTCAATATCTAACTGCAATTTAACCACTTCTCCCATAAGTCTTATGGTGTCCTCGTTACACTGAATATGACTCTTTAACCGGTCAATTACTGTGCATCGATCCACGGTTTTTCTTCCCAACCTCAGCTTATCCCTGCTGCTCTTTTCAAGAGAGTCCACGCGGTCAACATTTCGCTTAAGAAGAACTTCACAAAAGAAGCAAAAATCAAGCCAGTTTGTTTTTTTCTCATAAATAACTTCGTGCAAGGAAGTACACTCGTAATAGCTAACAGAAGCTTTCTGCCTTATTAGAAGATGCACCACTGAGACATGATTCCTCTCAGCTGCTTTAATTAAAGCAGTTTCCCCATATTGGTCTCTTGCGTTAAGGTCGAGTATCATTCCTGATTTTGTTCCCTCACAGTCAAACAGAATTTGAATTGCATCACAACAGCCATACCTGCATGCAATCATCAAAGGTGTTTCCCCTTTAGAATTCTTGAGGTTGAAATCTGCGCCTTTATCTATTAATAATGATAGTATAAAGCAGATCAACTGAGACTTTTTTCCTGGCTCACTAGAGAGCCCACCTAACGCTTTCATTACTCTGTGAAGGGGCGTTGACCCGTCCACGTTCTGGCGGTTTACATTAAATTTGGTCAAATTCGTAAGAGCTTGTGTGATTTCTTTGACGTTTTCGCAAAATATATCGCATTGGTCACCGTCACTTCGAACTTTAGCGGTTTCTTTCTTATTTCTGAAATCTGTGATCTTGTAGTCAATGATTGACTGTATCAAGCGATAAAAACAATTTCTAATATGTTTCTCTGAATATGTACATGCACAGTTGTCTGCATTGAGTAAAAGCTGAACCATTTTTGGTGGAGCCAAACAAACCGCAAGGTCGAGAGCAATGCGCCCTTGTGAGTTTCTCCACAGCTCCAGAGGCTTGTTTATTTCTGTCCAAACGAATCCAGCTGATACGAGTCGGCCATCGGATTTAGAAAGTTGAATTGGCTCAATGGTTTCAATAAAGGTACTGTCATTTCCATGAAGTATCTCTCCGTCTTTCGTTAATTTGTCAGAAATCCTGGAGCTGTGTTTCAAAATAACCTCAACAACTTCCGTGTGCTCTTCTTTGACGGCAACGTGTAATGGTGTCTCTCTGGCAGTTGTCAACACGAAATCGCAAATTCCGCGGGTCAGTAATAAATCCGTTGCATCTGCAAAACCATTCTTAGCTGCAAGGTAAAATGGCGTTTCTTTGGATTGCTTCGTTGCGTCGACGGTAGAATGGTTATCGAGTAGAATCTCAATAATGGATGTATGACCATAATGGCAGGCTAAATGAAGTGCAGTCGCCGTGCCTTTGTAACGCGAATTGACAATTGCACCGTTATTTAAAAGCAACTGCACGATGTCTGCATATCCATGCATAGCTGCAAAGTGAAGCGGTGTAATTTCATCAGAGCCGACAGCATTAACATCTGCATTGCTGCCAATCAATGACTGTGCAATTTCTAAATGGCCATAGTAAGCAGCCAAATGAAGCGAAGTCCTGCCTCGCTTACATCTAGAGTTAACACTTGCATTTTTGCTTAATAGAAGATTGACAACGTCAACGTTGCCATTAGCAGTTGCACAGAGTAATGGAGTGTAATGGTTTGCGCCCAGTACATCAACATCTTCTGATGACATCAGTAATCTTTCAACAAGCTCAACATTATCGTTTACAGCTGCATGGTGGAGGTCTTGATCTGAATAATGAACGTCCAGTTCGACCCCCTCCACATCAGATTCTGAATCCGTAAATACGTTCTCAACCATGTCGATTTGAGATGCATGTTCTAGGAGCACAACAGAAGTTGAACGTTTCTGTTCGTGAAACGCAATAGAGTATTCTACAAAACAGAGAGCAAAATAGTCATCACATAGTCGTCGTCGTCACGTCGACGACGACGCGCCACGTCGTGGTTACATCGTCGTCGTCACGTCGCAGTGTTCGTCAAGGGGTTTTCATCAGATTGTCGTAACGTCGTCTACACATCGTCGTCGCCACGTCGTCGTCGTCACGTCATCGTCGTCACGTCATCGTCGTCACGTCGTCGTCGTCACGTCGTCGTCGTCACACCGTCACGTCGTCGTCACGTTGTTGTTGCCACGTCGTCGTCGTCACGTCGTCGTCAGGTTGTCGTCGTCACCTGGTCATCGTCACGTCGTCGTCGTCACCGCGCCTTCGTCGTCACATCGTTGTCACATCGTCACGTCGTCGCCTTCGTCACGTCGTCGTCGTCGTAAAGTCGTTGTCGTCGTCACACCGTCCTCCACACGTCGTTGTCATCACGTCGTCGTCGTATCGTTATCGTCGATGTCGTCACAATGCTGTCGTCGTCAAGTCCTAGACTTAACGTTAACGACAATGCGTCACGTTGTCGATACATTGTCACGTCGTTGTCGTCACGTCGATGACACGTCGTCGTCGTCGCGTTGCCGTCATCATCATCGTCACGTCGTTCGTTGTCACTTCGAATATGATGCGCCACGTCGTAGTCACATCCCCACGTCGTCTTCGTCACGTCGTCGTCACATCGTCTTCGTCACGTTGTTGTCATTGTGTTCGTCACGTCGTCGTCGTCACATCGTCACGTCGTCGTCATCGTCACTTTGTTGTCACATCGTCGTCTTCACGTCGTCGTCGTCAGCGCATCGCCGTCACACCGTCGTCGACGTCACGTCCCAGTGTTAGTCACGGTCTCTTCGTCACGTCGTCGTCGACACGTCGTCGTCGTCACGTCGTCGTCACGTCGTCGTTGACACGTCGTCGTCGTCACGTTGTCGTCACTTCGTCGTAACGTCATCCTGGTCACATCGTCGTCGTCACGTCGTCGTTGACACGTCGTCGTCGTTACGTCACACCGTCTTCGACATGTCGTTATTGTCACGTTGTCGCCACGTCGTCATTACGTCGTCATCGACGTCGTCCTCACGTCGACGACGATCCGCCACGTCGTCGACTTCACGTCGTCACCACGTCGTCGTCGTCGTCACATCTCAGTAGTCGTCGCTTCGTCGTTGTCACAACATCGTCGTCACGTTGTCGTCGTCGTCGTCGACAAGTCGTCGTCTTCACGTCACGTTGTCGTCACATCGCAACGTCGTCGTCATCACGTCGTCTTCGCGTGGTCATCACGTCGTCGTCGTGATGTCGTCACCGTAGTCGTCTACATCGTCGTCAACACGTCGTCACATTGCCGTTAACACGTCGCATTCGTCGTCACGTCGTCGAGGTCGTCACGTCGTCGTTATATCGTCACGTCGGCGTCTCGCCGTGGTCGTCACATCGTGGTCACATCGTCGTCGTCGCGTCGACGTCGCATCGTCGTCGTCGTGCTGCCGTCATCTTCATCGTCATGCCGTTTGTCGTCACGTCGACGTCAAATCGCCACGTCGACTTCGTCACATCGTCCTCGCCATCACATCGTCGTCGTCACGTTGTCGTCATCACGTCGTCGTCGCCACGTCATCGTCGTCATATAGTCGTCGCCGGATGTCGTCGTAGTCACGTCGCCGATGACGCGCCACGTCGTCGTCACATCGTGATCACATCGTCGTTGTCACGTTGTCGTCATCACCGTCGCCACGTCGTCGTCGCCACGTCGTCGCCGTCACGTTGTCGTCACTTCGTCGTCACGTCATCCTCGTCACATCGTCGTCGGCCAATCGTCGTCGTCACGTCGCGGACGTCACGTCATCGTCACATCGCCGTCGCCACGCTGTCGTCGTAGTCGTCTAGTCGTCGTCTACACGTCGACGACGACGCATCACGTCGTCGTCACATCGTAACGTCGTCGTCGTTACCCTGTCGTCGGCAAGTCGTCGTCTTGACGTCGAAGACGATGCGTCACGTCATCGTCACATAGTTTTCGTCGTTACATCGTCGTCACATCGTCGTTACGTCGTCATGTCGTTGTCGTCGTCGTCGATAAGTCGTCGTCTTCACGTCACATTGTCGTCACATCGTAACGTTGTCGTCAATTTGACCATCGTCACTGCGTCTTTGTCACGTCCTCATCGTCACGTCGAAGTCACGTCGTCGTTACGTCGTACCTTCGCCGTCATGTCGTCGTCGTCGTCACATGGGCGCCCGCAGAAATTTTTGCAGGGGGGCAAAATTGTTAAGATGGTCACAGTTAAATTTCTTAGTCGCATGCAAGAGCTTAAAAATTGCAAAGCTGGAAAGTGAGAACACGGGTATTTTTCAAAGAGGTTTCTAAATGCATATTTCTCAGTTTCATTTTGTGTTGGCCTATCATTTTCAATACGAATAGTTTTCGTAGTGCGAAGAAATTTATTAAAAACCAAAAGTAGAATGTTAAAAAGTAGGATTTTTAAGGGGCGCTATATAATGAATGAATGAATAAATGAACGAAAAACATGTATCAATTGTAGGGCACCAGCTTATTCAGAAGCGCTGCATCGAGTCAGCAGGCTGTTCAAATGGTAGTCAAGAAAGAGGTCCGAGTCCGGTAGCCAGAGGGTCAGATGTTAATGCAGGTGTCGTTTAGGAAGGTGGAGGATCCCGAGGATCAAAAGATTGGGGTATCAATTCTTTTGAACAGACGAGACGTTAGTTTTGGGAGAAAATCTCGAGGCGTGATAACCAGAGCCAATTGTAATATTCAAGTCAATTGTAGGGCACCTTGAAATAACCTAAATTCTGTACTGGCAGCATGCAAAATGGACAAAATGCAGCCTGACTTAAAGTAGACTTGATCCCATATAAGCGCTGGTGAATATGTAGATCTCTCTGACTCAACTTCAATGGGCTGTTGAAAAATCTCAAATTTTTGCATACGTGTAATTCATGATAATTACTTTTTGTGCAGTTGTGAAAAATTGCATTAAGCTTAGTCTAGAGCGAGATTCCAGACAAGTAGGCCATAATCGATAGGAATACCATTTGCATCGGCACTCGCGGGAGGGTTAAAAGTCATTGTTACGGTTTTCAGCAAGAGCTTGAAAAAATGCAAGGCAGAAAATGAAGAGCTTCTTTATATCTAGAGAGATTTCTATACTTTCACTAAGTGTATCATTCGTAGCAATAGTGTTTTAATTGGAAGACATTTCTTAAACCCCCAAAGTGGTAGTTAGAAAAATAGGTGTCAATTTTCCAGGGGGCAAGTGCCTCCCTTGCCCCTACGTGCGGGCGTCCATGCCTAGGCCTACCAAAACCTTTGCCCTGCCAAGGCTGCCATAACTTTTGTCACGCCAGAATTTTGACTTGCGAGAAATTTTTCTCTCCAAGAATTTTTCCCTATCAGAACTTTTGCCAAAATTCTGACCAACAACAATTTCTGCCCTGCCAGAATTTTTCCATGCCAGAACTTTCTCTGCCAGAACAGTTGCCCTGCCAGAATTTTGCCCTGTCAGAACTTTTGCACTGCCAATATTTTTGCCATGCCAATATTTTTGCCATTTTAGAGAGCGGACTGACGGACGTGAACAGCAAGAAACAATATGCCCGAACAAATTGTGGCAATGCAAATATTCTGGCAGGGCAACGACCAGGGCAACAGCCAGGGCAAAGGCTTTTTTACCAGGGCATTTGCCCTGCCATGCCCTGGCGTAGCGCCGCCACTGCAGGCGAGGAGACTCTATAATGGATGCGCTACTGGACTACATCAATGTAGATTGTTGGAGCACAGTTTCAGGGAAAGACCTATGACAAAACTTGGTGAGAGAAATCGAACCCAGATATGCACACCGGTGATTGTACTGTCACACTCTGACGAGTCGCCTTGCATAGCCATGAAGATATAGACTTGGTGATATAAGAAAGCCTGGTAGCACAAGTCCAGTTAATATTGGTTATCCCTATCCATTGGAGTGCATTCAGCTTCTGAGTAAAAGCCGCTCCTGAAGTATACCTCTTCTTTTCGCCTAAGCTCCATGGGTCTGGATTTGAACAAGCCGCCTGAGGAAGAGGCAACCCATAATGCATCCCAACATAGCCGCAGCAAAGTAAACCGAGGAGTACATTTCAAATAACCGTAAGAGTGAGGTGAGAATTGGAAGCCCAAGATCGTGCATGATTCAATTGATATAGAAGAACTTTGGAGCTTATGGAGAGATCCCGGTTTACAGAGCACGTTTCAATTGGTACAGGAAACGGTGTGACTATAGATAGGCCCCGGCCCGCCACAGAGCACGTTTCAATTACACTGCGTTGGGTACTTGATATTAAACGAATATCATTATTCAGAGGCGTAGCGACCGCTCTCCGTACTCTCCGACCGAAGGGGCCCCGCACGGAAAGGGGAACCCTCAAAGTGGCACGAAAGTGTAGGTGTAACTAGGTAGCTGACATTTAGTGACGCTATTGCACATGCCATGTCAGTTTTACTGACAAAACCGTGAAGAACGGAATAGTGCCTGTGACACTAAACGGAGTATCCCCCCTGAAAGCTATCCGGGGGATGAATTAATCTATCCCCCGGATGGAATTAACCGGTCTATACTATCCGGGGGGAAAACCATTCTATCCCCTTTTTTGAAAAATGCGCATAATAAAATAATTTATGCTGTAATCAAAATTTTAAGTGACTCTAATTGTTTTAAGTGTCCTAAGCAATGATCAGATAAAGGCAACTCGAATTTATTTAGTGACTCTGAGTGTTCTCAAGTGTTTTAAATGTTTTAAGTGCTCTAAAAACAGGGCAAAACAAATTGCCTAGTGGGAATAAACATACCTGTTAGTGTCATTGTTCAAAACAAAGCAGATGAAAATTAATTTGCAAAAGAAAATATACGCGGAAGCTGTTTTTCGACTTTTTTTAATTTGGGGGATACAATTAATACGGGCGATAATCTATTTCGTGACAACTGAATGTACACTGTAGGTCTATACAAAACAAACCCTGAATACCGGCATTGCATGAAATAAATACCACATTCCGGTTACTGCATTGTAAAGGGCCCCGCCGCCCCGGACATATGTTCGGAGGGGGCCACGCTCTTTGTTGCTACGGTCCTGTCATTATTATTATTGTGTTATAACCATGTGCTTCGGCGGAGACTAAAATTTGTCACCGATGAATCGCAGGTCTACTATCCGTTTAAAATAAGGTTTCATATACCTTAGATCAGTGGTTCTTAACCTTTTCAAGGTAGCCGAACCCCAATTGAAATCCATGACCACTCACCGAACCCCTCAAGTTTTAAAAATAATTTTTTTACTAATGGGAACAAAAGGAAATAACAAATTGTATCAAATGTGATGCAATATTAATTCAATACATGAACTACACCAGTGGCATAGCCAGAAATTTTTCATGTTTTTTTTGCCTGGCCGGATACCCTTTCTGAAACCAACCCAACAGTATTAAAAAGGGAATAAACAGTAAATAAAAAAGAATAAAGTAACAAATGGAATAAAGTAAGAAAAACAATTGTTACTACAAGCAATTGTTTTGTTTTTTCTTATTTAAGTGGATAAATAATCATTAAAAAACTTGTTTCCTAGGCCAATGGGGGGGGTTAACCCCCGAAACCCTCATTGGCTACGCCACTGTGAACTACTAACAGTTAACTAACGTACCAACACTACCAATTGCATCTTAAGGTGTCCTTTGTTGTTGCCGAGTGGAAACAATGTGAGAAATTCGTGACTCTGTTTTGGAAAGACTCAAGTGCTCTCGTGTCATTTTCACAATCAAATCTGCTTCTTTTCTTGTATTTAATCTCCACCAATTTTGAGAATCCTTGCTCACAGAGATATGATGTGACAAACGGCGTGAGGATTTCAAGGGCGGCTTTAGCAATGCGAGGATATCCTTCCACTGACCCTGAATATTATATATTTCAGAGGACCTCTGCCGAACCTCTGGCACTGGCTCACCGAACCCCAGGGGTTCGGTCGAACACTGGTTAAGAAACACTGCCTTAGATAATGATTACTTTCAGGGCTTAAAATGTGCCAGGACGGTCATGGACGGCGTCCTGGCACTTATTTTCGAGGCTGGACGCCGTCCTATCACTTATTTGGCCAGCACTGCCAGGACGGTCGTCCATGACTGCATGGACGGCGTCCAGACAGCCATAGACGGCAGTGCGTGGCAACAGGTTTTTATAGGACGGTGAGTTTTATGCCCACATATTTCACAAATATTTCAGATATATCACTTTAGATTTCTAGAGTGTTATCCATTGTCTATCCAAAATGAGCAATTTTAGCAAGATGACGTCTTAAAATGCCACCATTGCAGTGAAGAAATTCAAACATGCAAACAACGTGGAGAGGACATTTATTGAACTCAGAACTGTGTCTTTCATCAATGAAATTATGAGAAATTTGTTACAATTACAGTTTGAAGATTTAACAAAAATGTAAACAGCTGAAGAGGCACTTTTGAAGCCATAAACCATGACTATCGGCACTGAAGTGATGAGCCGCTTAGTTAAAATGACAACCTAAATTGCTATTATTGAAATGTGGAAATTCGTCAAATTTGAACAATGGAGGAGAAACATTTCTTGAACTCTGAAACCATATCTTTCAGCAACGAAATTATGATGGATTTTCCAGTCAAGAAACTTGACAAATTTAAACAATAGCAGGACTCTGCATGAGCCACTTTTGAAGTAGAAAACCACGACTATCAGCACTAAATGATGAGCCGTTTCGTCATAATGGCAGTCTAGAATGCTACCATTGCAGCGTGGAAATTCAAAAACATTTCGATATTTGGGGAGGTGCTAGGCTACCTTTCCACCAAAACCCCTTCCTCTGTTCAGTGGCTCAACACTAAGCAATGGTCGCAAAATACAATAAGTATAAGTTAAGTCTTCATAGAATTTGTTCTAAGAATTAGGTAATCACACATTTTGGGTGGGCTGAGCCCGTAAAAAACCCCAAATATGACATGCCCCTTAAATTTCCTATACGGTACCCATACGACGGCATACTTACAAACTTGTTATTGGCCTAAACTTTTAACTGTTGTGATTACGGTAAAGCCAAAGCTTTATCTTTTACAATAAAACTTTGACTTTTATTGTTATCCTGGTAGCCTGCGACTCTGAAAAACGACTTATTCTTGAAGTTTTCATGACTTTATCGTTCATAAAATAGTTGGCAAACAACAGCCAAAAAGGGTTCCAGCTGAGGTCGACACAGCTAAAAATGCGTTGGTCGCTGGGCTTCGCCCCAGACCCCGCTGGGGGAGCTTACGACGCTCCCTCAGACCCCCTAGTCGGCATGGGCTTCGTGCCTTCGGCACTAGCAGCTTCGCGAGTAGTTAATATATGAACCTGGCGCTCCAGTTAGTATTAATACTAACTAGTAATTAATTAGTAATTAGTTAGCTATTATTAATAATTAGTTAAGTAATTAGGTCAACTAGTTAAGTAATTAGGTCAATTATCTTATTTAGGTCAATTAGACTATCTTAATCCTATTAATTATACTAATTAGCTTACTAATTAGTTAGCTATTATTAGTAATTAGGTATTATTATTCATTATCTAACCCTAATTAGCACAACAAAGGGGCTACTAATCCTAAATAGCACTACAAAGCTTCGGAAACTCATATAGTTAGCAATTTTTAGTAATTAGTTAGCGATTATTAGTAATTAGTTAGCTATTATTAGGCATTAATGACGACTAATTAGCACAACAAAGGGCTACTAACCCAAAATAGCACTACAAAGCTTCGGAAACTCATATAGTTAGCAATTATTAGTAATTAGTTAGCGATTATTAGTAATTAGTTAGCTATTATTAGGCATTAATGACGACTAATTAGCACAACAAAGGCGTAATGAACCCTAACTAGCACTACAAAGCTCCACCAACTCATATAGTTAGCAATTATTAGTAATTAGTTAGCGATTATTAGTAATTAGTTAGATATTATTAGTAATTAGTGACCCCTACATTGGTCCGCTCCACAGCCTATACATCTCCCTTTCACCCTCTCCTCATTCTTCTCCATATCCTCTACCTCCTACTCCCTCTCCTCATCCTTCTCCCTCTCCTCATCCTTCTCCATCTCCTCCTCCTCCCTCTCCTCCTACTTCTCCCTTTCTCTACGACTCGCCGCAACACCTGCCTAAGCTGAATCAGACGGTTAGAAGGCGTCACGCACGGCTGCGTCGCTCTTTAATGCACATCCTCTGTCTCTCTCCCTCTCTCTTTCCTCCTCTCTATCTCTCCACAGAACTTTCCCCCTCTCTCTCCATCTCCCTATCTCCCTCTACCTCTACCTCTCTCTGCACCTCTCTCCTGCGCATTCCCCTTCTCCATCTCTCCCCTGCGCTACCTCGCTCCTTCTCTCGCCCTCTCATTCTCCACATTCCCTCTCTCTACATATCTCTCTCCACCCCATTCTCCTTGTACCTCTCTCTCTTTATCTCGTCACCTCTCGACAACGACGACAGATGGCGCGACAGTGGAACACGAACCGTCGCGCTTGGTCGCACAGGCCTTTCTTGTATGTAATTACGTTCCTTTTGACCAATTTTATACGAAGACGCTCAGAAGACTTCCTATGGCAGTGACCAAACACCTGATAACTTGATCATCCATATATGTATATGTGACAAACCTCACCATCCAAACCTCCATTTCAGCAATTTACGTATGGCAGCGCCCATATACATAGCAACTTAATCATCCCTATATGTATATGCGACAAACCTCACACTCCAAACCTCCATTTCAGCAATTTATGTATGGCAGCGACCATAATTATACATAGCAACTTACTCATCCCTATATGTATATGTGTCAAACCTCACCATCCAAACCTCCATTTCAGCAATTCGCATATAGCAACGACCAAACACCTTATATCTTGCTCATTCCTATATGTATAAGCGACAAACCTCACCCTCTAAACCTCCATTTCAGCAAATCACGAACACAAAAAGGTATTTTATGCATAAGAAATGCACAAGTCAGAAGCGAGAAATCATACATACCTGCCGCCCTACCCTCTAAACATTCACACAGCACATCCAAATACACCAATTTAACTTACACGCATAAAATGTGGCCATCTTGCAACTGATAAATCCAACCATGAACCAAGCAGAAAATGAGAAATCCTGTATATGTATCAAAAATATTCCCAATATTTGTTATTTTATTCCAAAATATGTATATAATCGCGGGATTTACAATTAAATTATTCGAAATTATAACAAATAGTCAGCATTTCCTACAATACTAAGTCAAATATAGCAGACAAGCTCCATTTTCTTATATATTTCTTCTATATATCTTACATTTCAAGTAAGGACAAACTCAAAAACCGACGAATCGCTCACCCTTCCGTTCGGAAGATGGTAACATTTCTTATTTCCTTGCACACACGAACTCAAAAACCGACGAATCGCTCACCCTTCCGTTCGGAAGATGGTAACATTTCTTATTTCCTTGCGCACACGAACTCAAAAACCGACGAATTGCTCACCCTTCCGTTCGGAAGATGGTAACATTTCTTATTTCCTTGCGCACACGAACTCAAAAACCGACGAATCGCTCACCCTTCCGTTCGGAAGATTGTAACATTTCTTATTTCCTTGCGCACACGAACTCAAAAACCGACGAATCGCTCACCCTTCCGTTCGGAAGATGGTAACATTTCTTATTTCCTTGCGCACACGAACTCAAAAATCGACGAATCGCTCACCCTTCCGTTCGGAAGATGGTAACATTTCTTATTTCCTTGCGCACACGAACTCAAAAACCGACGAATCGCTCACCCTTCCGTTCGGAAGATGGTAACATTTCTTATTTCCTTGCACACACGAACTCAAAAATCGACGAATCGCTCACCCTTCCGTTCGGAAGATGGTAACATTTCTTATTTTCTTGCACACACGAACTCAAAAACCGACCAATACTTCAACCTGCCACTCCCAAGATGGTCCCATTTCTAGATTTCTTGTATCCACGAACTCAGAAACAGACGAGTACTTCAATCTTCCACTCCCAAGATGGGGCCATGTATAACTTTCATGCACACAGAAACTCAAAAATCGACGAATCTAGCAGCAGAGCTATCAGCCGGATACAACATGACCCCTTTTCTACATCACACACAAACACACACACAACTTTTCTCGCGAGGCTAAGACCAAATATCTCAGATATGCATCTTTCAATTCGCAAGGTGTCGCATCTTCAGACTTTCACACACACACATGAATCCAAAACACATGGAAACACACAATCTTCAAATCCCTAGGTGGCGCACTTGCAGCATTTATCAAAAATGAGCAAACTTCCGCTCCCAAGGTGGCGCCTGCGCAACTTTTCCTACTCGGACATATCCAAATAACGAACCCATAAGGCATTTCTCATACGCGTAATACACAGGCAGTCTTTTACACTCACTCACACACAAACACACACACAGACAACTTTCCCACTACAAGGTAATGCACAGGCAATCTTTTGCACACACACGTGAACTCTTGAAATTTCTAAGCTACAGATATATACTTTGTACAATTTTTCTAAATTAAGGTAGTAAGGACACATGAAACAACGAAGTATGTAGTTTGTATAAGGCAATTGCACGAAATTCACAGCTGCAAAGTAACAGGAATTGAACATTGGCACAGGCAAAATGATAAGTATGATAGTTGTGCGAGCGAATAGGACTTGGATTTTTCGAATTATTTCAAAGTCAGGCGCATGCTATTACCAACGTACGAATTCAAACAGACAAATTTACTAAGTATGAAATGCAGGGATTGCATGGGGAACGATATAAGCTGCAAATCGTGGGGTGGGGAGAGGGGCGCATTCTTATATTTGTGGAAACAAAGATGTTCATTGTTTGCAATATGACAGCAATTTTGGCAAAGTTAGATTTGCAAACTGTATATTGCACGACTTTTTAGGGTTGAATGTGGTAAGTTGGAGAAATTTGGGGTGGGGGAGAGTGTGCAGGATTACGATTTGCAGAAACAAAAGATGTGAAGCACATGTGATGAGTCATCGATTTCAGCAAAGTACGATTATAGAGAGCGAAGAATACAAGTTAGGGTTGCGAGCGGCATATTACAAGTTGAATTAGGTGTAGCGGACACGCACCACTTGGTCGAAATCTGCGTTCGACAAGTCGAAAATGCTAAGTTCAGAAATTTTCGCTGCGCAAATTCGCGCGGCGGCGGCACCTTTCGTGCGCTGCGGCGGCGGCGGCGCTGCGCCCCGACCCTCACGAGCGACTTCGGAACCTGCGGCGTGGCGACGGCTGCGGCATGCGCGCCCAATTAGATCAAGCTTTGACTCGTATGAAGCTAAAGTCGAATATTCCCCGGCACAAATCTTTCAATAATTTCCATAACCCGCAATACGCATGAGACTTTAGCTTCATACGAGTCAAAGCACGATCGATTGGGCGCGTGTGTGTGCAAAAGATTGCCTGTGCATTACCTTGTAGTGGGAAAGTTGTCTGTGTGTGTGTTTGTGTGTGAGTGAGTGTAAAAGACTGCCTGTGTATTACGCGTATGAGAAATGCCTTATGGGTTCGTTATTTGGATATGTCCGAGTAGGAAAAGTTGCGCAGGCGCCACCTTGGGAGCGGAAGTTTGCTCATTTTTGATAAATGCTGCAAGTGCGCCACCTAGGGATTTGAAGATTGTGTGTTTCCATGTGTTTTGGATTCATGTGTGTGTGTGAAAGTCTGAAGATGCGACACCTTGCGAATTGAAAGATGCATATCTGAGATATTTGGTCTTAGCCTCGCGAGAAAAGTTGTGTGTGTGTGTGTGTGTGTGATGTAGAAAAGGGGTCATGTTGTATCCGGCTGATAGCTCTGCTGCTAGATTCGTCGATTTTTGAGTTTCTGTGTGCATGAAAGTTATACATGGCCCCATCTTGGGAGTGGAAGATTGAAGTACTCGCCTGTTTCTGAGTTCGTGGATACAAGAAATCTAGAAATGGGACCATCTTGGGAGTGGCAGGTTGAAGTATTGGTCGGTTTTTGAGTTCGTGTGTGCAAGGAAATAAGAAATGTTACCATCTTCCGAACGGAAGGGTGATCGATTCGTCGGTTTTTGAGTTCGTGTGTGCAAGGAAATAAGAAATGTTACCATCTTCCGAACGGAAGGGTGAGCGATTCGTCGGTTTTTGAGTTCGTGTGCGCAAGGAAATAAGAAATGTTACCATCTTCCGAACGGAAGGGTGAGCGATTCGTCGATTTTTGAGTTCGTGTGCGCAAGGAA
>OX457048.1:23436476-23578976 GCA_949752735.1 Lumbricus terrestris
AAATCCAAAACACATGGAAACACACAATCTTCAAATCCCTAGGTGGCGCACTTGCAGCATTTATCAAAATGAGCAAACTTCCGCTCCCAAGGTGGCGCCTGCGCAACTTTTCCTACTCGGACATATCCAAATAACGAACCCATAAGGCATTTCTCATACGCGTAATACACAGGCAGTCTTTTACACTCACTCACACACAAACACACACACAGACAACTTTCCACTACAAGGTAATGCACAGGCAATCTTTGCACACACACGTGAACTCTTGAAATTTCTAAGCTACAGATATATACTTTGTACAATTTTTCTAAATTAAGGTAGTAAGGACACATGAAACAACGAAGTATGTAGTTTGTATAAGGCAATTGCACGAAATTCACAGCTGCAAAGTAACAGGAATTGAACATTGGCACAGGCAAAATGATAAGTATGATAGTTGTGCGAGCGAATAGGACTTGGATTTTTCGAATTATTTCAAAGTCAGGCGCATGCTATTACCAACGTACGAATTCAAACAGACAAATTTACTAAGTATGAAATGCAGGGATTGCATGGGGAACGATATAAGCTGCAAATCGTGGGGTGGGGAGAGGGGCGCATTCTTATATTTGTGGAAACAAAGATGTTCATTGTTTGCAATATGACAGCAATTTTGGCAAAGTTAGATTTGCAAACTGTATATTGCACGACTTTTTAGGGTTGAATGTGGTAAGTTGGAGAAATTTGGGGTGGGGGAGAGTGTGCAGGATTACGATTTGCAGAAACAAAAGATGTGAAGCACATGTGATGAGTCATCGATTTCAGCAAAGTACGATTATAGAGAGCGAAGAATACAAGTTAGGGTTGCGAGCGGCATATTACAAGTTGAATTAGGTGTAGCGGACACGCACCACTTGGTCGAAATCTGCGTTCGACAAGTCGAAAATGCTAAGTTCAGAAATTTTCGCTGCGCAAATTCGCGCGGCGGCGGCACCTTTCGTGCGCTGCGGCGGCGGCGGCGCTGCGCCCCGACCCTCACGAGCGACTTCGGAACCTGCGGCGTGGCGACGGCTGCGGCATGCGCGCCCAATTAGATCAAGCTTTGACTCGTATGAAGCTAAAGTCGAATATTCCCCGGCACAAATCTTTCAATAATTTCCATAACCCGCAATACGCATGAGACTTTAGCTTCATACGAGTCAAAGCACGATCGATTGGGCGCGTGTGTGTGCAAAAGATTGCCTGTGCATTACCTTGTAGTGGGAAAGTTGTCTGTGTGTGTGTTTGTGTGTGAGTGAGTGTAAAAGACTGCCTGTGTATTACGCGTATGAGAAATGCCTTATGGGTTCGTTATTTGGATATGTCCGAGTAGGAAAAGTTGCGCAGGCGCCACCTTGGGAGCGGAAGTTTGCTCATTTTTGATAAATGCTGCAAGTGCGCCACCTAGGGATTTGAAGATTGTGTGTTTCCATGTGTTTTGGATTCATGTGTGTGTGTGAAAGTCTGAAGATGCGACACCTTGCGAATTGAAAGATGCATATCTGAGATATTTGGTCTTAGCCTCGCGAGAAAAGTTGTGTGTGTGTGTGTGTGTGTGATGTAGAAAAGGGGTCATGTTGTATCCGGCTGATAGCTCTGCTGCTAGATTCGTCGATTTTTGAGTTTCTGTGTGCATGAAAGTTATACATGGCCCCATCTTGGGAGTGGAAGATTGAAGTACTCGCCTGTTTCTGAGTTCGTGGATACAAGAAATCTAGAAATGGGACCATCTTGGGAGTGGCAGGTTGAAGTATTGGTCGGTTTTTGAGTTCGTGTGTGCAAGGAAATAAGAAATGTTACCATCTTCCGAACGGAAGGGTGATCGATTCGTCGGTTTTTGAGTTCGTGTGTGCAAGGAAATAAGAAATGTTACCATCTTCCGAACGGAAGGGTGAGCGATTCGTCGGTTTTTGAGTTCGTGTGCGCAAGGAAATAAGAAATGTTACCATCTTCCGAACGGAAGGGTGAGCGATTCGTCGATTTTTGAGTTCGTGTGCGCAAGGAAATAAGAAATGTTACCATCTTCCGAACGGAAGGGTGAGCGATTCGTCGGTTTTTGAGTTCGTGTGCGCAAGGAAATAAGAAATGTTACCATCTTCCGAACGGAAGGGTGAGCGATTCGTCGGTTTTTGAGTTCGTGTGCGCAAGGAAATAAGAAATGTTACCATCTTCCGAACGGAAGGGTGAGCAATTCGTCGGTTTTTGAGTTCGTGTGCGCAAGGAAATAAGAAATGTTACCATCTTCCGAACGGAAGGGTGAGCGATTCGTCGGTTTTTGAGTTCGTGTGTGCAAGGAAATAAGAAATGTTACCATCTTCCGAACGGAAGGGTGAGCGATTCGTCGGTTTTTGAGTTTGTCCTTACTTGAAATGTAAGATATATAGAAGAAATATATAAGAAAATGGAGCTTGTCTGCTATATTTGACTTAGTATTGTAGGAAATGCTGACTATTTGTTATAATTTCGAATAATTTAATTGTAAATCCCGCGATTATATACATATTTTGGAATAAAATAACGAATATTGGGAATATTTTTGATACATATACAGGATTTCTCATTTTCTGCTTGGTTCATGGTTGGATTTATCAGTTGCAAGATGGCCACATTTTATGCGTGTAAGTTAAATTTGTGTATTTGGATGTGCTGTGTGAATGTTTAGAGGGTAGGGCGGCAGGTATGTATGATTTCTCGCTTCTGACTTGTGCATTTCTTATGCATAAAATACCTTTTTGTGTTCGTGATTTGCTGAAATGGAGGTTTAGAGGGTGAGGTTTGTCGCTTATACATATAGGAATGAGCAAGATATAAGGTGTTTGGTCGTTGCTATATGCGAATTGCTGAAATGGAGGTTTGGATGGTGAGGTTTGACGCATATACATATAGGGATGAGTAAGTTGCTATGTATAATTATGGTCGCTGCCATACATAAATTGCTGAAATGGAGGTTTGGAGTGTGAGGTTTGTCGCATATACATATAGGGATGATTAAGTTGCTATGTATATGGGCGCTGCCATACGTAAATTGCTGAAATGGAGGTTTGGATGGTGAGGTTTGTCACATATACATATATGGATGATCAAGTTATCAGGTGTTTGGTCACTGCCATAGGAAGTCTTCTGAGCGTCTTCGTATAAAATTGGTCAAAAGGAACGTAATTACATACAAGAAAGGCCTGTGCGACCAAGCGCGACGGTTCGTGTTCCACTGTCGCGCCATCTGTCGTCGTTGTCGAGAGGTGACGAGATAAAGAGAGAGAGGTACAAGGAGAATGGGGTGGAGAGAGATATGTAGAGAGAGGGAATGTGGAGAATGAGAGGGCGAGAGAAGGAGCGAGGTAGCGCAGGGGAGAGATGGAGAAGGGGAATGCGCAGGAGAGAGGTGCAGAGAGAGGTAGAGGTAGAGGGAGATAGGGAGATGGAGAGAGAGGGGGAAAGGTCTGTGGAGAGATAGAGAGGAGGAAAGAGAGAGGGAGAGAGACAGAGGATGTGCATTAAAGAGCGACGCAGCCGTGCGTGACGCCTTCTAACCGTCTGATTCAGCTTAGGCAGGTGTTGCGGCGAGTCGTAGAGAAAGGGAGAAGTAGGAGGAGAGGGAGGAGGAGGAGATGGAGAAGGATGAGGAGAGGGAGAAGGATGAGGAGAGGGAGTAGGAGGTAGAGGATATGGAGAAGAATGAGGAGAGGGTGAAAGGGAGATGTATAGGCTGTGGAGCGGACCAATGTAGGGGTCACTAATTACTAATAATATCTAACTAATTACTAATAATCGCTAACTAATTACTAATAATTGCTAACTATATGAGTTGGTGGAGCTTTGTAGTGCTAGTTAGGGTTCATTACGCCTTTGTTGTGCTAATTAGTCGTCATTAATGCCTAATAATAGCTAACTAATTACTAATAATCGCTAACTAATTACTAATAATTGCTAACTATATGAGTTTCCGAAGCTTTGTAGTGCTATTTAGGGTTAGTAGCTCTTTGTTGTGCTAATTAGTCGTCATTAATGCCTAATAATAGCTAACTAATTACTAATAATCGCTAACTAATTACTAAAAATTGCTAACTATATGAGTTTCCGAAGCTTTGTAGTGCTATTTAGGATTAGTAGCCCCTTTGTTGTGCTAATTAGGGTTAGATAATGAATAATAATACCTAATTACTAATAATAGCTAACTAATTAGTAAGCTAATTAGTATAATTAATAGGATTAAGATAGTCTAATTGACCTAAATAAGATAATTGACCTAATTACTTAACTAGTTGACCTAATTACTTAACTAATTATTAATAATAGCTAACTAATTACTAATTAATTACTAGTTAGTATTAATACTAACTGGAGCGTCAGGTTCATATATTAACTACTTTCGCGCTTGCAATATGAGCACCCTTTAAGAAAACATTTCTTATGCACCTCTGGGAGGGAGGAACGGCTTAGACCCCCCCCCCAAACCTGAAATCCTGGCGCCGCCACTGACGACCAATTAAATAAGTCTCCGTATACAATACAGCGTCCTGGAACTTTTTTACACTTTAAGCAATTTACTTTCTTATGTTCTATATACATAAGCAATTAAGCATGCCTATTAGGGTGGAGTGAATCCGAGTGAAAAACAATTTTTTCTCGAATTTCAAAATCCGTTAGTGATCAAAAGTTGCGTATGGTATCACAGAATTGCTACAAAAATTTTGAAATTTTTATGTTGACGTCTTCTGCCCTCTACCGGACGATTTAAGGACGCCATATTGATTTTAAATACTGTCAGGCATTTTTAGACCAGGCTTGGTATCTGAAAATTCCAATGTTAGAAGCAAGTCATGTAACAATTTGCTAACTGGTGTTTTTAGACTAATTTGACCCCCAGAAAAACGAAAATCGCAGTTAGCAATCTGGATTATTAGCGATTCCATGGGAAAACAAGATGGCGGACAAAATGGCTGCCAATTACTTCAGATGACTAAAAGTAAAGCATTTTATGTGACAGAAACACGGTTTTAGGCTCTAAATTAAGATTATAGGGTTCAAGGAATGCAATGGAATCAAAGATATATATGTAGCACTTCAAAAAATCAAAATGGCGGACAAAATGGCGGCCAGAATCTTAAAATGGCAATTGATGAAGTCATGTATGCAATGGAATCATGATTTCAGGGTCTGAGTCAACATTTTCGAGGTCAACAAATATGATGAAGCCAATGTCATTCAGGTAGCACTGCACGAAAACCAAAATGGCGGACAAAATGGCGTCCATATCCTGGAATTGGCTATTAGTGGAGTTCTGTATGTAATTATTTAGTATTGAAATCACGCTTTGTTTCATATGTTGGCATTATCTTTCTAGCTTCAAGTCTTGCGCGAACTAATCCATCTCTTGCATGCTGTCCAACAACCAGCAATGATGACTCTGTAACTGTCTTGACAGACCTCTCGACTGCTTGAGTATGGCATGGAAACTTTGGAAAGCGAAGTAAATCAATCGCGGAGTCGTCGGCATTGTGGATCAACTGTTCCAGGTCGTCATCATTTATGTCCTTCGTTAGAGGTGGCTCTGTCACTTCACATGACTGCCAGTCAATTAATTCTGTATAGTCGGCTGCATGAAAGTTCAAACTTGGGGGGTGAAATATGCGAATTCCTCTCTGAGGCTTCTTACTCGATCGCGCCTTCATTATCCTTCTGAATCCTAATTCTCGAACTGATTTTCTCTCATCCGTGATCATTGAAAGAAGTACATTTTCAGGATGAGCAAAGAAGGCGTTTCTCTGAATAACTGGATCAACTATTGACTTTAAATAATCAGGCAAGTATCGTGATTTGTTAGCAAGCATCCACAGATGCTTCGCACCATCTTTGCAGGAGGGTTTGGACTTTACTGCAAACCAAACAGGGGCGTAAACTTTCAATACGAACTCAGTAATTGTCGAGAGACAGTTGCTTGGCTCTTTCGTGGCAACGTATAGGCGTAGTATTCTGTTAGCTAAAGTCAACCAACGAGACATTACTAGTTTTCCAGGACTTCGATGCAACAGTGCCTCATCGCATATACCACTAGATACAGCTTGAGACATGTCGTACAAGTATCTCTGGTCTGTACTGAGATCCTGCAGAACAGAGTCAGGTAGCACTTGTAAATCGCATTCAATTTGCTGGAATTTAACCATTGGCATGTTCTCACATCGTTGAACTTGTGTTCCAAGTTCGCCTGAAAAGCTTCGTGGTCCGGTAGTACTGCCATCAAGTTGCTCGAAGAGGTGACGTAACGGTAGCTCGTTGCTATGTAATAGGCATATGAACCAGTGGAGTGGACGCTTAAGATGTACTTCTAACAATCTGATAATACCACCCTTATGTCCTGTGTTGACAGCCGTTCCATCGCATCCCATGACAGCCAATAATTCCATGCTTATCTTTCTTTCTTCGAAGAAATCCAGTTGTGGCCTGCTTTATACACTCAGCACTGCCACGCACTGGAGCAATATGTCCCAAATAGTTCGAGTCGGGTTCTTCAATCAATTCTATGTGTTCTTCAATAACAGTCCTGCGATGTAACTTACCTCCAATATTTTCCTGCAGTAGAGTCTTGTCTTTTCTGCCGTCGAAGTATAGACCGCGAAGATCCGAAGAATGGCTTGCGGATTCCTGAAGCAAATCTTCACGCAGTCTTTTTCTTTCTCTTCGGAGTTTGGAACGGTCAATAACCTCAGATTTATCGCCAGTTGTTACTATTCCGAAATCTGTAAGTAGGCTCGAAGCAATGTCTGCTGCTGCTCTGTCAGATATTCCATATCTCTCTGACGCTTGTGCCGTGTTCGTCAGTCGTCGTCTTTGTTGTGAGTGTTGAGTTTTGGCGATTTTTTTGTCTTCCATTTCTTCCTTGCCTGCTGAAGATCCATTATCGGTTTCGTCACCTTCAAGGTTTTTGTCAGATGAATAATGTTCATCAAGCTCATCAACCGACCTTGATGTTGAAGCACCGCTTGATGTAAGTCGCATCGCTTCGTCCTTCTTTCGTTGTGCTCTAAGCATAAGTTTTTCTGTTTTCGGCCGGTCGATTGACCCTATCATCATTGTCCTTACAGTTCTTTGGTCTTTTAGAAATTGTCTTTCTTCCACCGGAATCTTTCCTTCTTTTGGACATTTACAAGCGGCTGGATCTGAGCACTTGCAACTGGCAATGTCAAACAACGTATTTATTGCATGTTCTCTGAATTGTGCGACCTTCTGCTCGTAGTTGGCACTTCTTTTACATGCGGGGTATCGGATTAACTTTAGATACTGATCATGATGGATTCGCACAAGTTTAGTGATTCGATCTATCGTAACAGTCGGGACAGAGGCCCGTGTCCAAATTTCTTTCACTTTTTTAACTAGAACACTGACAATTTCGAATGCTTCGGGCTCTTTAACTGGATGTTTACGTAAATCAAGCCTTACCCATTGGTAGTCCTCAAGAAGATCTCGAATAGTTGGTAAGACATCTAGTTTCATTCGCTTTGCAACTCCAAATATTGGACAGATGCTCACTTTTCTCTGAAGTCTTAAGCGACTCTCAGCCATGTTGCTTCTACAGTTTGCTAATAAAATGAAATTCTATTAGAATGTATTTAAAGAATACTACGAATACTACTAAGAATACATAATAGTTTAGGTCACGTCACGATGATGGAATTCTATCACTTTGGTTGACGTAAACATGAAATATTGCAGGCTAAATTGCCTGACAGTACTGAAAATCAATATGGCGTCCTTAAATCGTCCGGTAGAGGGCAGAAGACGTCAACATAAAAATTTCAAATTTTTTGTAGCAATTCTGTGATACCATACGCAACTTTTGATCGCTAACGGAATTTGAAATTCGAAAAAAAATTTTTTCACTCCACCCTAATGCCTATCAAACCTGATAGATGCATGCTTTTAACTCCATCAGACGGCAATAAAGCCACATGAAACCATTGCACTACTAGAGTAGCCTACCTTTTGGCCTAATCAAAGTCTACCTGAAAATAAATCTGTCAATTCATTGCAGTCAGGTTTTTCAAAAACAGTCATCTATCTGTGAGCTTAAATCTCTCACGCCTTTCCAGTCTCTTCAAAAGTTCAGCAGCGCAGCCTAGGCCTAACCTAATAACTGTACTGCGATAGCTAATGGCTAGTTTATAAGTGTCTATAGTTCTTTGACTTGTTTACTTAAAACAACGATCAGTTTCTTTATTCTGTTCTTCGATCTCCAACAGTAGCAATCAACACAAAATGCACCAACAAAGTACTAATTTACGTGTAACAAACAATTCAATGTAACGACAGAAACGCCATCTTATTAACTCTCTCTCACTAACTACACCTTATACACATGACTGGCAATCCTACCTACGCCTATCTCACTCTGAGCGTACATCCTTCCTTCAGTCGTTCTGTCCTTCTCTCTGTCTCTCTGTCTTTCTCTCTGTCTCTGTCTCTCTCGCTCTCCGGCGACGGTCGCGCAGCTGCAACTTCCCCGCCACTCAGGCACCTGGCCTACCTCACCTATACGCTCTTGCATAATAATTAGTTGACCATCATTATGTTATACAAAATTAGCTTACACTATCTATATAATTAAAGAGAAGATTCTGTCTGTCTGTCTGTCTGTCTGTCTGTCTGTCTGTCTGTCTGTCTGTTTGACCGGGATGCATTTCCACAGTTTTTGAGGTTTTCACTACAAACCTTCACTAATGTGTAGGTCTTGGCATGAGACACCCCAACGATGGTTGGCGATTCTCTACCCCTACGGGGGCCAGGCTGGGGAGCGAAGCCCCCAAAAATTTCCACTTTTTTTCAACAATTCCTCTGAAACTTTGTACCTAGACATAGGGCCATCAGAGCCACCCGGCGGAGTGGTTGTTGAATCTCTACTACCATGAGAGTCACGGTGGGTGGTTGTGAAAACTCTAATTTTCGCTATAAATTTCCATTCCCTTGCCATAGTTTCACAGTTAGACAGAATTTTACGCTGGCCACCTCGCCTCTACTCAGCCCACACCTCAACCCTCAGGGGCCGGGTGGGGCATGGGTGGGGGTGGAAAGGGGGGCGTGGGGCGGTGGGGGATAAAATTTTCCCGAAAACCGAAATTTCACGGGTGGTGTACCGGTCGAGGTCGGAGTATGGTGTGATGGGTGGTGGGTGGGGTGGGATGCGGTGGAGTGGGGGTGGGAGTGTGGGGAATTTTCCGATTACACAAATTTTACAGGTGGCGTACCTGTGGAGGTCGGAGTGTAGTGTGGTGTGGTGGGATCGGTGGTGGCGGGTGGGGGTAAGGGGTGGGTATGGTGGGGTTGGGTGGGGTGGAGAGGGGGTGGGATGGGTGAGGGTGTGGAGGTGTGTGGGGTGGGGTGGGGGATGGAGTGGGGTGGGTGGGAGCGTGGAGGAAGTGGAGGGAGGTGAAGTTGGGGTTTAGGGGAGTGGTGAGGTGGGGTGGGTGGGAAGATGGAGGGGTGGGGAGTGGGTGGGGAGTGGGATGGGAAGGGGTGGGGTTGGGGGGAGGAGGTGGGGAGGGGTGTGGGTATGGGGGATTGTGAGTGGGGGTGGGGGGAAAAATTCCGAAGACTCAAATTTTACGGGTGGCGTACAGGTCGAGGTCGGAGTGTGGTGTGGTGGGTGGGGTGGAATGGGGTGGGGTGGGGGGATGGTGGTGGGAGAATTTTCCGAATACACAAATTTCACGGGTGGTATGCCTTTGCAGGTCGGAGTGTAGTGTGGTGTGGTGGTATCGGGGGTAGCGGGTGGGGGTGAGGGTGGGGAATGGGTGGGGTGGAGTTGTGTGGAGTGGGGAGGGGTGGGGTGAATGTGGTGGGTGGCGGGTGTGGGTGGGAGTGGGGGTGGGGTGGTGAGCGGGGTGGGGTGGGGAGAGGTGGTGGGGAGTGTGTGGAAAAGTGAGACTGGGGTGGGAAGGGTGAGGGTTGGGAGTGGAGTGGTTGGTGGGGTTGAGGAGAAGGTGGGGATAGGCGTGGGGTATTGGGAGTGCGGGTGGATAGAATTTTTTCCAAAACTCAAATGGGTCTTGTGGGGTGGGGGTGTGATGCGGTGGAGTGTGGTGTGGTTGTGGCCGGGAGCGGGTCGTATCCTAAATTTCCCGGGCAACGCCGGGTACCCCAGCTAGTAATATATAAACCATAGATGTAAAAAACGTTTTTTTCCGTTTTTTATTCTCTCCCAAAAAACGTCGTTTTTTTCGTTTTTTATTTATCCCATCGTTTTTTATCGTTTTTTATTCTTTCTTTAACTTTATTTATTCATTTACTTTCGGTTATTATTTTCCTTAATTTTCACTTTTTTCTGATATTCCTTATGTTTTCCGCCAACTCTCAAGAATTCATCTAACTAAAGTCATTATTTCATCGTTTAACATCATCATTTAAGAGATAGCCTGCGTGTAGTAGGTTCCTAATGAATGTTTTCAAGCTTAAAATGCGGTTTTAGATGTAGCAAAGTCAAATTATTTACCGTTTCCGTTTTTTTCATCGTTTTTTTGTCGTTTTTTATTTTTTCGAAAAAAACGACGTTTTTTTCCGTTTTTTATTTCGTTTCCATCGTTTTTTACATCTATGATATAAACGAACAACGGCATCTGACGATTTTCCATTGACACGCGAATCCCATTCGATGGGTTCCCATCAACAGCGGATTAGACACAGAATGCTAAAATTGCTCAAACTATTCTGAGTAGGCTACGTAGGCCTATGGAGGATAAAAAATATGAAGGCGGCAGGGAAAAAAGCTCACCACAAACGAAATTTATCGTTCATATTTTGCATCTAACACACTTTTGCTAAAAACGAACACGTACTCGAATTATTTTCGCACCTGTAGTTGGAGTTGATTAATTGTTTTTTAGGCTACTTGTGTAGGCCTACAATAATACGAAACAAGTGACGTGAAGAGATCGCGACCAAGTTGCTCTAGACATCAATGTAGCTTACTTGCTCAGTCTTTACGCAAAATACCAAGATCCTGTTATCGTGCTGTTTTAAAAATAAATGTCGAATTACCTTTATTCCTAGGGATCCGACGGAGATATAATATGATGCATATCAAGGCGACAGCCACTGCCATCGTAACCACCGCAGACACCACCACGATAGAGATAATGATAGTCCGCGTTTGCCTGGACTCTGCAATAATTCATAGTCTACGTAGGACATTTGGAACAAAAAATCTATAAGCACTGGGCAAATGAATACTACCTGACTTTATTGCAATTTACAGTACATGGGCCGTTTCTTTAACTCTTCAGCTAATAAACATGTCGTCAATATCAATTCTGCGAAAAATATAACAGATGCTGTAGCCTGTGGCCCTGTGGGAATAAAGTGTAACCGATCGTTTCAGTAATTAACTTTTGCAGAGGAAAGAGACACTGTGTATGAACCTTAGAAAATTATAATTAATTCACAATATTAAATAACAATTCACAGTTGGTGTCAACCGATAATTTTGTAATTAGGTTAAACGAAAGGCCAGATAAATTCCGACCTAAAAAATAATACAGATATGCAAGTGTGTAAGGTTTCCGGAGACATCCTATCAACGGGGCGCGAATCAAAAGGTCGCAATCAAAAAGGTGTCATCAACTCATCTACAGGGTGAAAATCAATAGAGCGCATTCTCATTAGAGAGCATGGTCGAATGGGCGCAGTGGCGTAGCCAGGAATTTATGATGGGGGTTTGTTTGTTTGTTTTTGTCTGGCCGGATGCCCTTTCTGACACCAACCCAACAGTTTTACAGTAAATAAAAGGGAATACAGTAACAAAGGGAATAAAGTATGAAAAACAATTGTTACTACAAGCAATTGTTTTGTTTTTCTTATTTAAGTGGACAAAAATTATTAACCTTTACAAAAACATTTCATTAGAATTTCGTTATTCTAATAACAAAATAATCAAATCAAATAATATAATAATAATTTTATTAACAGTGTACTAATTACAGGGCAATTGTACTTGTGTCACATGCGGGTAAAATTTCCTTAAGATAATCCTTGATAGGATAAGGAGGAAGACAGAAACGGAGATTGCAGAGGAACGGAAAGGAAAGGAAGAGGAACAAGGGACCAAATATTAAACTTACGGAACATCATGCAAAAATCATAGGAACATCAACAGCCTCTTTTTATGTGCTTCGTCGATTTTAAGAAGGCTTTTGACTCGGTTCAACACGAGACCTTGTGGGTAGCAATGATAGCATTGGGTTTCCCGTCTCACATAATAAACCTCATGTCAAACCTTTACCGAAAGCAGAAAGCCAAGTTTCGAGTAGCTGGAGTTTATTCTGCGGAATTCCCAATCAAAAAAGGAGTAAGGCAAGGATGCGTGATCTCTCCATACCTGTTTAATATTGTTGCGGAAATGGTGATGAGGGAAGCACTGGAGGGGTATGAGGGAGGGGTACGGCTAGGAGAAAGAAGTATAACAAATCTAAGATAAGCTTACGATATAATTCTATTGGCAAACTCACAGGAGGAACTGCAGGAGCTAGCAGACAGAATCAAAAGAGCAAGTGGCATATAATGGACTATAGATAAACGAAAACAAGACCAAGACAAAGAGAACAAATGGAGGAAGATGTGTAGTGAGAATCAACAACAATACAGTGGAGCAGGTAGACACATTTCCATAACTGTGATCGCTGATCACTGAAGATGCAAACTACGCCAAAGAGATTCGAGCGAGATTAGCGAAAGGTTACAGCGTGTGCACGGGACTACACAAGATAATATGGCAGAATCATGGTATATCCATGATCACAAAGTTAAGAGTCATGAACGCAATGGTGTGGCCGGTAGCCACATACGGATGTGAAAGTTGGACAATAAAGAAATCCGACGAGGAAAGAATAAACGCATTCGAAATGAAATGCCTAAGACGAGTACTACGTATAGCATGGACAAAGAAAAGAACAAGCAAATGGATACCGTACTTGAAGAAGCTGGAGTTCACAGAATGTTTCTATCGAATATAAAAGATAGGAAGATGGGTTATAATTATGGTCATATAATTAGGAAAAAAACCGTATAGAAAAAGATCTGATACAGGGCATGGTACCGGTAGGGCGGGGAAGAGGTAGACCTAATATGACATGGATGGACAACATTCGAGCCTGGACTGGAATGGTCATAGAGCAGATCACGAGGAGCACGGAAGGTCGACAAGAATGGAAGAGGATAATTCATGATGCGGCCAACCCTCGCGGCGAGGACGGCTGAAGTTCAAGTTCAATAGCAAAATTATTAATCTGACACATTCCCAGTTTACTAACATCATCGTCCTCCTACTAAGTGTCTTCACAGGAACGTTCCGCTACGCTTGCACACAGTTTCTTTACGCAGTAGTAGTAGTAATAGTAGTGGTAGTGGTAGTGGTAGTGGTAGTGGTAGTGGTAGTGGTAGTAGTAGTAGTAGTAGTAGTAGTAGTAGTAGTAGTAGTAGTAGTAGTAGTAGTAGTAGTAGTAGTAGTAGTAGCAGCAGCAGTAGCAGTAACAGTAGCAGTAACAGTAGCAATAGCAGTAGCAGTGGTAGTAGTAGTAATAATAATAATAGCAAGGATTATCTGCAATATCAAATTCATTCTGTAACAATTCTTTGAGATTGCGTCCTAATAAAATCCAGTGTTTGTTAATTTTTCTGTTGGGCTATGTTTCTGAATCATCAAAAATAGTGGCTGGTCTCACTAAAAGTGATATAGCTTTTGTTCTGTTTGAAACATTTTTGTTATTCAATTTGGCCATTGGACGCAAATTATATGAATAATTGCCTTAAACAAATCGCATTAAATTTTTCACTTCTGTCCGTGATATTGTCAAAACACCATTGAGGTACTTTTTATGGTCCACCATGTTTTAATTATGTATTATATATATATAAATAATATATATATATATATTATATTTTACGCTGTATAGAAAAAGGATTGAGTTTCGTATGTTTGTTTTTAAAAGTGTATTTACAAAAGAATGCAAATACCTGCTTCGCCATGGACGAATGCCCGCATCACAAGAAAATTGCAAGATCTGTTTCTTAGGTAGCATTCGGCTTCACATCTGTGCCATCCTGGTTTCTTGGCCTTTAGAACGGATGTTGATGATTCAATCGTGAAATCGTTGTCCTGTAACCATTTCCACTTATAGTTGCAAGATTGACTCGTGTTTGCTTTGCAGTGAACTTCGTCGTCTATGGTCTTATTCACCGTTGAATTACCATTTAATGCATCTGAAAGTCAAAAACGCACTAAAAATCATTAAAAACAACTAGATGACGCTAATTTTTAAAACATTTTCTCGTTGAACAATGCATTACAACAAGACGAATAAATAATCACAGTAAGACAGAACGAATCAGTTTTCAGTGACCTCGGCTGAATAGTTCCACAACTTATCACCGAATAATTCCGGTGATCTAAAGCATAGCCACTGATCACCGATAATTATTCATTCGTATTATTATATTTATTTGTTGCCTTATTTGTTTGAAGTGGAAATAACCAACATTGCCACATTCTGTGGGAATTCGGAACTTTAGTGTAGCTATGCGATAATGTGAGCCAGACGAAATCCTTCTGACTAGAAAGTTTCAAACCAAAAATCTCATAATGACTTTTTTAAATGGGTAGGCTGTACAATGTACTTTCATTCATGTGCTATTGATTGATTGATTGATTGATTGATTAATTGATTGATTGATGGTTCCACGACAACTCGTCTACCGACAACTCGTCTCCGGACAATTGGTCTAACGACAACTGGTCTACAGACGAATAGTATTGATGAAATAGAAGCTGGATTTATGAAAATGGTTTCTTAGCTTAAATGGAAGCTGGATCGATTATTTTATTCATGTATTTCGACATGCATCCAGCTTCTACTTCAGATCTAAAAATACCTTCATCCAGCTTCTATTTCTCACCCTTATTTACGTCAATCCAGCTTCTATTTCAGATATAAAACAATACCCTTATCCAGCTTCCATAACTTAAGTGTTTTTCATCAATCCAGCTTCTATTTCAGATCAAGAAATACTTTCATCCAGTTTTTGCTTCTCATACGTTATTTTCGTCAATCCAGCTTCTATTTCACCTGTAAAAGAGCCATCATCCAGATTTCATTTCTCTTGCGCTTTTTCATCAATCCAACCTCCATTTCACCTGTAAAAACTTTCATCCAGCTTCCATTTCTCAAGCGCTGGATCAGTTGTCTGTAGATCAGTTGTCGTAGACCAATTGTCCGGAGACCACTTGTCGTTAGACGAGTTGTCGTTAGACGAGTTGTCGGTAGACGAGTTGTCGTGACACCGTTTAGGCTCGACCGTGCACGCATCAAAGGATGGGCTTGATGCAGTCAGATGGCCGAGGCGACTGGAACAAAATGTCTTTTAACTTCCAAAATCCTTGGCTGAAACGACGATTAGCCTAAGTCCGGTGCGCAAACCTAGCACCAGAAACCTCTAACATCCTCGAAATTAACTACACAAAATTTCCATTTAGATGTAAATATCCGTCAAAATGACACAGATGTCGGTCAGTCGACCAACATGGCCGATGACAAGCGCAGAAATATCGCTGTGGGGTAGGCCCACTCACTTGGGGCGGGCGACACATCAGGAGTTGTTCTTTAGTGGACTGATAGAAGTAATAATTATGCATAGGCCTACCAATGTGGAATTGTGCATGTTTCCAACTACATCACATGATAGCAAGGCCGTAGCTAGAGGGTGTTTTGGGTGTTTGAACACCCCCCGAATTGTAAAATGTAAAAAATAACATAATGCATTTTGTGTGCCAAGTTGTTTTTTTCTACGATCTTTCCTGTGTCCATTCGTAACGTGGCGGCTCTAGGGGTTAACGGGGGCTAAGCCCCCATAAAAGGCTAAGTCCTCCCTAAAAATGAAAACACACACGAGATTTGGGAAATGATACCGGATGACTAAAAAAAGGTCATCAGAATTTGCGGGTGAAATTGGAAAAATCATTTCTATGAGATTTTGACCGGATGACTAAAAAAAGGTTATCAGAAATTTTGGCGGATGAAAACGGAAGATTTTCTCCGCGAGGCTTCAGCCCCCGTCCCCCAAACTGAAATCCTGGCGCCGCCACTGCATTCATTTGATGTCTTTGGCAAAAGGCCTCAATAAAGATTTCGATTGATTGGTTGATTGATCGATTGCTTGCTTGCTTGATTGATTGATTGATTGATTGATTGATTGATACTACAAAGAAGCAATAATTGTATAGACCAGCGTGCATGCTTCTAATTACATAAAATTATAGACAGATGATACAAATATCAACCAAGCGAAGTTGAAATTATTTATGATACCGATATTCTACTTACGCAATATTTTTATGACTTGTGAGGTGCATTTGTTTGACCCCTGAGTAGTTCGTTTTGTTTCACAGACGTAAGATATGTTGTCCAGAGCGATATCACCTTTGAGCTTCAAAGTGGAGACGAAGTGATTCCTGGAAGTAACAACTGAAACCTCCAATGGCGTGGAATTATTGCCTTCTCCAACCTGCTTCCATCCCATCTGAGGAGGAATATTACCATGGTAAGTTACGCTGCATTCTAGTTCCAC
The DNA here is from genome assembly GCA_949752735.1 of Lumbricus terrestris. NCBI lineage: Eukaryota > Metazoa > Annelida > Clitellata > Crassiclitellata > Lumbricidae > Lumbricus > Lumbricus terrestris. Next base: position 23,453,103 of record OX457048.1, read on the forward strand.
TTCGTCGGGCACTAGGTTGCACGCATTTTGCCCAATGACTTCGTTTAGTTCTCTGTTAGATCGACAGATAAGATCATCGTCTTGAAAATAAAACAATAAAAGCAAAAATAACAATAAAAGCCATAATTATAACGTGCCCTTTATAGAACACAAATGCAAACACTGCAATATTTTACCGAAAATTAGAACATTGTAATTTAGTATTAAAATTTGCCCCATTACTACTTCTAATTGTCACAATTTTAGGTAGAAAGTTATTCTAAAGTCAAAGCGTAAACTGGAATCCAGAACCGCACGAAAACAATGTATTGAGATAGAATTGGAAGAACTGAACAAGTTTAAAAAAATTATTTTAGCCCATTAGCACCCCCATTTAACCCATTTGGAACACACCAGTGGATTTATTATTATATAAAGCAGGCCTGAGTGTTTTGAGCATTTTTTCCTGTGGGCAGCTGTTCACTGTTAAATAGTCTAGGTATATAATATTTGTCCCATCTCAAAGCAGACACAAAGTACAACTTGCGATGTAACTGAAAACTTCACATTTAAAGGATTATAATGTGATAAATTTTCATGTTGTCAATACGCCATCAAGCGGCCGATCGTTGAATAATATACATAAAAATTTTGTGTACCGAACCTTATAGCATCATTTGTTATATTTCCAGGTGTCTTAAAGATAGGCAATTGGGTGAAGGCCTGAGAACTAATAGGTTAAAGCAAAACGCGAGACGTTGCAAAAAGAAAACACGAACAAGATTGACGGTTCAAGCTGCGAAAATTTCACGACGTCAATCGCTTTGTTTAGGTTTAAATTATCAGCTGAACCAAGTATTTTCGATTTCACCAAAGTTTTAAGGATCATTCTTTGATCTTTTGAACAGAAATACACAAATTGAACCTCACCTAAGACAACGAGTTGAACAGAAGATTGCTCTCCATACTTTTCATCATCGGAGCAGATGTATTGTCCAGCGTCTCCAGGTTGCACTAAATGAATGACCAGGTTGTAACTGTATGTTCCATTCCACACATTTTGATCAACACTGAATCTTTCTGTATACGGTTCCAAAATGGCAAAGCCGGTGTAAATGTAATACTCTCCGTGAAACCAAAAAATGGTTGTGGATCCAATGTCCGTGGAACAATTGAAATGAGTTGAATGGTTTTTCCTAACATCGGTATCACTTGGCTTTATGATCAACTTTCCAGCTACAAATAACCAAAATATATAAAATATGTATCAGAAATGTCTTAATTTACCTGTTCAGGTAATTAAGGAGAGAGATACTGGATTTTCATAAAATATGGTCACATTTTACCAAGGCCCATGAAATGCCGCCCATAACATTGTACTTCTATAAGGCATCATATTATGCATGTAGTCTACGTATGCAAGTGTATAAGCTTAGCATTCGATAGCAGGCTATGTATATTCGGCTCGTCTTACTAAGTTACTATCTAGGTACAAAACAGATCAAGTTACAATTAAGAGACTAAAAGTTATTAGCGATGACTATGTAGAAAATGAGATGTGATTCGGACTCGATAAGGCTTTGCAAGTTCACATTATTATGGTATTGTGCATAAACTACGTAGGGAAACGAGTTGGGGCATGTAGGCTATGCAGGGCCGGATTAACAAATGTGGGGGCCCTGTTCGGTAAAACTGTGGGGGCCCCAACCTTACAGACTCACTGAAAAAAGGACACACAATTGACACAAAACTTGTTATATTCAACAAATCAACACTCGTCTATTAGTAATCATCAGTGGCGGTGCTAGGGGGACTGGGTGGGCTACGCCCCTATAAAAGGCAGCCCGAGCGCTAAAAGGGCCATCGGGGTTTTTTACATGTAAAACTGAAATATTTCCACGATAAGACTAAAACAAGGTCGTCAGAAATTTTGGCGGATGAAAACGAAAAATTTCCATGAGAATTCGAGCGGATGACTAAAAAAAGGTCGGCAGAAAATTTTGCGGATGAGAATGGAAAATTTCCTCCGTGAGAATTCAGCCCCCCAAAACTGAAATCCTGTTGCTGCCACTGTTAGTAATTCGATCCTTCTTTTTTAACAATATGAACATGTCTTTTTATATTCCAGTCTAGTGTTAAAGTATTCAACTATTGCCGTATAAGAATATTAGAATCAGGCTTTTTTTTTACCAGGGCATCCATAGTCAGCTAGGGTAGTCATACAAGTAAATTGTGCAGAAGCGATTTATGCCCTAAATAAATTCTTGGCAGGAAAAATATTCTGGCAGTCTTATATAGAAGGACAACGACCAAGACAAAGGATTTGCACCAGGGCATTTGCCCTGATTTGTCCTTCTGTAGCGTCCAGAGCCGTGTTTGACATAGGTCCATTCGGTGCGGTGCACCAAATGCCTCTGAGCCACCACAACCAGCAAACCACATAGGCTAGCCTAAAATAATTGAACAGCGGATTTTTTGTAAATGGATAATGTTGTAAGACTGCCGAACGGCACTTTGCCCCTGCTGCAACACTGTGCACCGACATTCGAAGAACCGTAAACACGGCCCTGGTAGCGTCGCCACTGATCACACACTAATATAGGCCTATATTTTCGCGTTTACGCAAGTAGTAGGCCTACACCAAATTCGCAAAAGCAGAAAGTGTATAATGATGCCATTTCATAAATGCGTTGCATATCACTCGAATCTCTATCGGAAGAGGTGTTAAGTGTCTAAAATCATATAGATCTAAGTAGGCTAGTTAAAACTGATAGCCCTTGCTAGAATTTCTGACCGATTGATAAGTCTGCTTGGAATTGGAAACTACAATAAGGGCCCCCACACATGCTCAAAAATTGTAAGTAGGCCTATATATTATGCTAAAATCAAAAGTTTTCAAATAATTTGACAACTTGCTCCGAGATATTTTACTCATTTTTAGGCCTACTATCATGATTAACAGTGATGAAAAATATTATTGCATGTGTGGGGGCCCCTAAAGTGTGGGGGCCCCTGTTCGGCCGAACATGTCGAACATGCCTTAATCCGGCCCTTAGGCTATGACTGCATGCAGGTCGCTTTCAATCGTAAGTAGGCTATGCATTCCACTCTGTTACAGCGCGTAGCATATCAAGTGCTGGGCAAGTGAGCATATTATTTTCCAAGCACGCTGCGATTGGTCAGCTCTATGTTCAAGTTTTCGTACATGATTCACCAGCTAATGATCTCTCACTGGTCTCCTCTGCTGATTCACTTTCACATTAGCCTACTTTCATTTTGAACGTCATCAAACCGACTTTGTCGCAATCCGACTAAAACACAATTGATTTGGTTTGGAAATATACAACAACTACCCATTGCCAGCATCCATGATAGTTTCCGCCAATTTTGTCTTCTATTGTCAAGAATTCTTTTCATCAATCTAGCTTTTATTTGAGCAAGAAATATTTTCTTCAATTCTACTCTATATAATCAGGAATTCTTTTCATTTTTTAATAGGCCTATATTTAATGAAGATTTCCTTCATCAACCCAGAATTGCTATATTCCAATCAGCTTCTATACAATTAGATTCTAATCGTCAATCCACTTTATATTTAACCAAGACCATAGTAGCCTAATATTTTAGTTACCAAAAGAGATACTGTAGCCTAATTGAAAACATAATCTTGATTTAGGCTCGATCAGCGTGGGACCCCTGAAGACACGGGCCTGCAGACGCTGACTCGTTCGCCTTGCCCTAATGCCGGGCAGTAGATAGATTAAGACTATTCTGGGCCATTTGACCACAATCATGGTTAAACTTTTCCAAACCACCCATAACCATGGTTCAAAAATATATCCACCCATAACCATGCTTCAAAAATGTGCCGACCTATAACCATGGTTCAAAAATTTGTCAACCCAAACCATGGTTAAACTTTTCCCAACTTTTCCCAACTTTTCCAAAACTACCATAACCATGGTTAAACTTCTGCCAACCTCCCAAACCATGCTTCAAAAATCAGCCACCCCATAACCACCCCAGCACGCGCCTATGACTCATCATGCGGGGAATTTCCAGTAGTTTCGAATTTAGGGTGAGTGGGAAATACTCATCATCACATGACCACCAAGTCTTTATTATCTACCCACGAATTAAAAGACTCTGGGTACCCTAACCACCTCACGAGCGATTTTTTTCCACGTTTCCTGATAATCTTTTCTATTCTAAATATTTCCTGGCTAGTTTTCTGTAGCTCCTGTTCATAAAAACTACCTTGTATTTCCTCTCCATTAGAATCAGTAATCTTATAAGTTGGTGGAACCGTGTATTGAATCTGGGATACTGTAAATACCTCCTCAGTCCATCTAGGCGTGTATCCCTTCTCAAAAATATTCTTCTTCTTAGTTATTCTGACTTTATCGCCTATTGTAAACTTTGGTATACTAGGTTCAGAAATCTCTTTGCCGTACAAATTCATAAATACAGTCTTTTCATTCACTTTCATACTAGCCTTGGTGGGTGACATCTTAATAGAAGAATGTCTTGTTTCATTATAATTACGAACCATCTCACCTAATATATCGATATATTTTTTTGTTGAATTAGCTGTAAAGTACTTATACATCCGGTCTTTCATAGTCCTATTCCATCTCTCAACAACGCAAGATTTTTCCTCATTCTCAGTAGAGTACAATTCAACCAAATTCTTTACATCCTTATTATAAAATTCTTTCCCTTTATCAACCCATAATTTAACAGGCTTCCTCCCACCCTCGAGTATCTTCACAAAACCACTAGCTGTAGATTTACCACTCTTATCATTCAATGGCACAATCCAGCCGAACTTTGAAAACACATCTATAACGGTTAATAGGTATTTCACCCCATTATTATCTTTAGCAAATGCCTGCATATCTACAAGATCAGCGGCCCATATCTCATCTATCCCATTAACAATCACCTTTCTCTTTCTAAAATGTTTAACCACTGGTCTATGCAGTTCATTCGCCAACGTATCTGTCCACTTTAGCGTTTTTTCTTTCTCCCCACAACTTTGCCGTTTTTTGAAGGTAAACCTAACCCGAGACTAGCTTTAGTAGATAATATAGGTTTCACTATGGCCCTCTCTACACGCTCCCGCAAGCTCGGATTAGGAATGTTGTTCAAATCATTAATCATCACTCTATCTGCGATATTCCTAGAAGCCGTATCGGTGTGTTGATCGTAAGCTAAATCATGGTGATAAGCGGCGTTATCTACCCTATCCACAGGTTTACTCCACTCTTTGTAAGTCCCGTCAGGATTCAGTCTCAAATCTAGCCTAGTACCGGGACCGAGAAACTGATGACCTGGTAAATGCATCTCGCCAGGGAACTTAGCCCAAGGTAGCTTAATGTTACTAGTAGCTGCATTCAACGAACTAACTAAATCTCCACCTTTCTTAGCTCCTTTTACGAATTGAGTTTTAGTTTTCCCGCATACAACGCAAACGCCCCTAAGCATGGATCTCCCGTTATTAGCTACGGCGTTCTGCACATCTCTCGTTTCAGTCTGTTTTTTACATTTTACGCAATACATCTCGCTTTTTTAATACATAAATAAAATGGAAATCAAAGATATGAGTTGGGGATCTGCGTTATCGGAAAGATTTAATAATCCTTTGCTACCCAAAAGTATACGGGGGTTGATAATCGGAAAGTCCGGCTGCGGTAAAACGACGCTTCTTCTGAATCTATTGCTCAGACCAGGCTGGTTGGACTATAATAACCTCCAGGTATTCGGTACTTCTCTGTTTCAACCGGAATATCGCATTATTAAAAAGGCATTCGAAGAAAAATTACCAAAAGAATCGATCGTTAGATTATTCGAGCAGCAGGAGGAAATCGCTAGACAAAATATATCACCAGCCCTTGTTATGGAAGAAATGGCAAAAATCTCAAAAGCTAAATCCGATATAATTGCCAAGTTTTTTGAAAAAGCCGAAGACGTACCGGACCCGAGAGATCTGAGTAGTGAAAAGAAGAATCTGATGATTTTTGACGATTTACAGTTGGAAAAACAAAAAAAGTGTGAAATGTATTATATTCGGGGAAGGCATAGTAACGTGGACTGTTTTTACCTTGCACAGAATTATTTCAAACTGCCACGACAAACGATCAGAGAGAATACAAACTTTATTTGTCTGTTCGAACAGGACCAGAACAATATCAACTATATTTACAACGATCATGCTAGTACGGACATGCGCAGAGAGGAATTTAGAAAACTATGCAAAACGGTGTGGGAACAACCTCACGGATTCCTTGTCATCGACCACAGTAGCGAAAAGTACAATGGCAAATATCGCTGCGGATTCGATCAATTTTATGTAATCGAGGATCCACTGTAGTAAAATTTAATCTAATCAAAATGGAAACATCGCTTCTCAAACAGATAGCTGATAATACGGAAAAGACGGCTCGTAACACGGAACCAAAAACGTCATTTTACATTCTGCTAAGCGAAAAGAGCACAAAAATCAGAACAAAGTTTAATCCGCCTATTGAACTAGACAAAAATAAAAAATACGAAATGGCCTTAGTAAATCTCGCAACATACTATTCTTTTCCAAATATCGACGCTACAAACAACAACTTTAGGTATTCACCGACTGGTGTGAGCCCTTGGTTTAATATAGAAATACCGGAGGGAAGCTATGAAATAACAGATATCAACGACCACATACAGAGAATCATGAAGGAGAATGGGCATTACGACAGGGTAAATTCAGAGTACTGTATCTCAATAGAACCAAACACCAATACGTTGAAGACTGTGTTAAATATAGCAGACCACTATGCGGTTGACTTTACGTCTAAGAATTCGATTGGAAAGGTTCTAGGTTTTATAAAATATATCTATCTTGAAGGATATAATGAATCGAAGAACATAGTAGATATAATGAGTATCAGCAATTTACTACTGACCAACGACATTATCGGGTCTTCGTACATTAACGGAACGACGGTAAACGTAATACATTCTTTTTTCCCGAACGTGGCCCCGGGATACAAAATTATCGAAGTGCCGCATAATTTAATTTATCTCCCCATTACGCTATCTACCATTTCAACGATGACATCGATGCTCACAGACCAAAATGGGAAAGAGGTAAATCTTAGAGGAGAAGAATTGACGATTCGTTTTCATATCAGAGAAGTTTGAAAGTTTTTTTTGTAAACTAAAATGAGTCGCTACATAGGCTATAAAGTCAATATTTCAGAAGGGCAACGAGACAAAATTCAAAAATCTCTTCAAGCGGGAACTGGTGTGAGTATCAAACTGACGCACGATGATTTTAACGGTAACGATATGTTCGCTTTCACACAGGCTCAAATCAATAAAATGACCAAGGCGTACGAAAAAGGAACAGGCGTAGTCATCAAAATGAGCAAAACGCAATTGGAACATAATAAGAAAGTCGAAGGAGGATTCATAGGCGCCATTCTTCCGTTTCTAGCAACAGCGGCTAAATTCCTTATACCTAGTTTAGTTACGGGGGCTATGAGTGGCTTAGGTTCCGCGGCTACGTCAAAGATTGTGGATAAAATCAGCGGATCTGGAGTAGCGTACTTGAAGAAAGACGATATGGGGTGGAAGATAAGAGCAGCTGGGTCTGGTTTGTACATAACCCCATGGCCAAAAGGCGCCTCGATAGCAGGATCCGGGCTGTATATGAAAACAGGGTCGGGGTATGTGCCTGTTGGTAAAGGATTTTTACTAGGTCCTGATTCCCCGTTTAAAAATATTCCGTTTATCGGCAAGATATTATAATTTAGTGTTTATAAAATGTCGAGACCATTACACAAATTTGGAACTAAACCAACTAGGCAGGCCGAGGTTAGAACGCAACCCCTGCAAGTCCATTGGAAGATTACGAGGGGCGTTACCCACAATCCAGTTAGGCTACTAGGAGGTGTAAGATGGGAGATTTTTGCGCAAAATGTTATAACGATACAACCAAAGACGACAACTACGCTAACTCTTGGACTCGGTGTAGAAATGAGTGCAGGACTTTGTCTCATTTCCCTCAAACAGAGTATGAAAGAACTAAGATGCAGTCTACAAAACGAAGTGGTTTCGGATGATGTGGTTGATGATATCATAGTCACTATTCAAAACAACTCCGATTCAGTGGTAACCATTAACGCGGGAGATTCGCTATGTCGTGTAAATTATCTAATCTAAAAAATATATCGCGTAAATAAAACGAATGGAATACGACAGCATCAAAACAACACAATCACTCTATCCGAAGCTACCATCAGCACCGGAAGGAGAAATACATATCGTCACAGGGTCCGCGCAAACGTATCGACTCCAAAAGATTGGCGAAATTAAGAAGGAAATCGAGCAAGTACGAGACAAAAGAGCAGCGTTGAGTAAAAAGTACCATAGAAGTGTAAGCGTAATCGGCGCAGTAGGTGGAGTCTTATCAGCGGTCACGATGGGACTCGGAGTTTCAGGAATCGGAGTATTATCCACTATAATCGCAGCACCCATTGCTATGGCTTTGGAAGGAGCGGCATTAGGTGTGGGGTTGCTAAGTATAATCGGTATCTACCTCAGTAAGAAGCTTGCGTTGAAGGCAGAGAAGCATGAAAAAATCAAAACGCTAGCCGACGCGAAACTCAACACGATCAGCGACCATATTTCAAAAGCTCTCATGGATGATAACATTTCAGACCAGGAATATTCCCTGATTCTGAGCGAGATTGAAAAATTCAACGGCATGAAAGAAGAAATTAGGAGTAATATTAAAGTAGCGATAGACGCGATGGATGAGGTGACGAAACAATCACTCATAGATCGTGGAAAAGATGAAGCCCGGCAGTACTTTCAATCTATATTTGAGAAAAAAAAAGACTAACGCAAACATACGTGAAAACATGTAGACGTATGTTGTTACGTCTGGAAATACGTCTAACATTCGCAAACATACGTGAAAACATGTAGATGTATGTTGTTACGTTGGGAAATACGTCCAACTTATGTTTTTCACACGACTGAAAATACGTCTGAAAATTTTTTTTTTTTTTCTTAATTAAAATGTCGTTTGTAAAAATCAATGATCCCCCCAAAAAAGAGTTTTTCGTTGAAGAAAATATGGAAACAAAGCATAATATTAATAAAAACTTTTTATTGAAGAGATTAGGTGATTCGGAGATGCAAAGTATAATCAAGAGCTATAACAGTAAAAAGCATATGATGAAATCTGAGATGCATGAAAAAATCAAAACGCTAGCTATCGCAAAACTCAACACAATCAGCGACCATATTTCAAAAGCTCTCATGGATGATATCATTTCAGTTGAGGAATATTCTCTGACTCTAAGCGAGATTGAAAAATTAATTAACACGACAGAAGAAATTAGGAGAAAGATGGGATGGACGCGATAGAGGAAGAGAATTCGCCAGGCTGCACTTGCAACCCATGTTTGAGAAAAATAACGAATCTATCAAAAAAACGAACATACGTGAAAACATGTCTGGAAATACGTCCAACTTATGTTTTGAAACATGTCGAAAAACACGTCTGAAAACATTATATTTTTTACTTACTTAAAATGTCGTTTCAAAAAATAACCGATCCCGCGAAAAGAGCCGATTTCGTTGTAGAAAATCTGAAAATAATCGATGAACATAATCAACAAATTTTATGGGGTTTAATAGGTGATTCGGAGATGGGAAGTTTAATCGACAGCTATAAAAATCAGATGATGAAAGCTGAGAAGCACGAAGAAATCAAAACGCAAGCTGTCGCGAAACTCAACACGATCAGCGACCATATTATAAAAGCTCTCGTGGATGATATCATTTCAGTTGAGGAATATTATCTGATTCTAAGCGATATTAAAGAAATTTGGGGCAATAAGATTACAACCATAGCGGAATCGTTACGCAATCAAGTAATAAGTCAGGAGGTACTTGCAATCTATGTTTGAGAAAAATAACGAATCTGTCTGGAAATACGTCCAACTTATGTTTTCACACGTTCAAAAACACGTCTGAAAACATTATATTCCTAATTTTAAAATGCCGTTTGTAAAAATAACCGACCCCGCGAAAAGAGACGATTTAGTTGCAGAATATCTGAAAACAAAGAAGAATATCCAACAAAACTTTTTATCGGAGAAATTAGGAGATTCAGGGCTTCAGCAAGATTTAACCAAGTTCTTCAAACCTATCGTCGATTCACAATCCGCAATTTCCAAAGAGCAAAATGTCTTATTGTCCGCCATCAATCAAAATTCGGTAGCTACTTCAAATGCGTTACAAGCACTTCCTTCGTTACAAGGCCTTCAATTTCCTCAGCGTCCGGCGATAGAAGCGTATAGCTCCGATCCGACCGAGGATATCAGAACCCTGTATTTGGGAGATATGCCTACTAAGTACCTCTCCAATAAAAATATCACCGACACGCTGTTCGGAATAAAAACCGAAAATGGGCATTTCTACATCGGCAACACTCCCATTTCGATTCAAGGAAACGATGTGACGGCGGGAAATAAGACTTACAGAGGAACACCAGGGCTTTGGGAGTTGTTGACGCAGAAAGAGCCGAACGCCGCAATATACGATGATAATGACATGGCTGATTACGCCGAGATTCTAGATGTGACGAATGCTATGAGACAGGAAAAAAATCCAAACAGACCTAGATCATCTCGGGGCGACAAATATAATCAAATTATCAAACCGATATGGGAAAAGATTAAAAAGAAGGTCCCAGGTACGGTAGGTAAAGGCGTTGGTGTAATCGTCATCTCCGAAGACCCAAATGTATTAGCGAAACAGCTAGAGCTTAGAATTCAGAGCTACAGGGTGGGTAACAACGGAGTAAGAAACGAGATCGTGGCGATATGCGACGAGTTACTACGGCAAGAAGCGCTGAGTAAAGATGGTTACAAAAATATAATGTCGACATTATAAAAAATGCTGATCATTAAAAGAAGGAGTTACAGGAAGCAATACGTTATCGGCGGATCCGGTATATTCGACACTATTTCCGGATTTTTCAAAAGACTAGTCACATCGAACGCCGCAAAACAGTTAGCGACTAGAGCTCTTAGTGCTAGTAAAGACGTGGCAATAGAAATTGGAAAAAAGGCTATCGATGTTGGGAAAACAGCCGCAACCGACGCTGGTAAAAGATTAGTAGAGAAAGCTGCGGTTAAAATGTTGACTGCTCCTAAGAAACAGGTTACGCAAGAAAGTAGAGATATTATTGATCGACTTAGTAGCGTCGGGACGAATTCGGAGAATATTAATAATCTGATGATGGGGAATGGTTTGAAAAATGTCCCGTCGATCCAAGATTTAGTGCGTATGCAAAACGGCGCGGGAATGAAGGTCGCGTAAAAAATAAATATTATCGTATAATAAAATGAAATCAGATATTCTAAACTTTACCGAACAACCTCTGATTGATGAGGGTATCGAGCGCTACCAATACCACCAGTATGAACCGATTCAGGGAACTAATCTAAACACCGCAGGGGGAGAGATAGTAATCAACATTTATTCTCACGATGGTTTCAATCATCCGGCGGAATCTTACCTATTATTCGAGGGTAGATTGACGAAGGCTGACGGCACCTTCTACGCTAATGCCGATGCTGTTGCCCTCACAAATAATGGACTCATGCATCTTTTCAACAACATTAAATACGAATTAGGAGATAAAGTCGTTGAATCATTACGTAACCCGGGTCAAGCGACTACGATGCTTGGTTTACTTAAATACCCGAATGATTTTCAACTAGCTCAAGGTTTGAATCAGCTGTGGTATAAGGATAGTGGCGCGACTGCTGTTATCGCGGATAATCAAGGTTTCGCCGTTAGACAGTCGTATCTAATTCGAAAACCGGGAGACAAAGGCACGTTTAGTTTTATCGTTCCATTGAGCCATATTTTTGGATTTTGCGATGATTACGATAAGGTTATTTTTGGAATGAATCACAAGCTAACTCTTACTCGTAAAGGCGACGATGACGCAATTTTTAGACACGCTGCCACCACTGCGGCTGCTGGGAAAGTCAGATTAGACAAAATCGCGTGGTTTATGCCGCATGTCATTCCGTCCCTTGAGGAGAAGAATGAATTGGCCAAAACGATCGCATCGAAAGTATCGCTACCAGTTGCATACAGGGCTCGCCAATGCGATAATATAGGCGTCCCTCCGTCGACTACTTTTGAATGGTCACTTGGCGTTAAGTCATCGGCTGAGAAACCAAGGTACATCATCATTGGATTTCAAACCGCTCGTGGCGGTGATCAAGAAAAAAACCCATCGGTTTTCGATCATTGCAATCTAACGGACATCTTAGTCATGTTAAACACGGAACAATTCCCAGCTGTCGGCTACAACCTATCATTCCCGAATCAGCAATTCTCACGAGCTTACAGAGAAGCGGCCTTGTTTGGCGAAAAATTCTACGGAACGGACGAACTGGTATCGCAAAGCAATATCACACCGTCAGACTTTAAAGACCTCTTCCCGATTATGGTGATTGATGTAAGCAATCAAGCTGAGCGTCTAAAGTCATCGTTTGTCGATATTAGGATCAAAACTACTTTTAATGTTGCTCCGACGGCTGGTACAGATGCGTACGCGGTGCTGATTTACGACAAGTTACTCAATTTTCAATCGGATGGCACGAAATTGACCGCGGTGTATTAAAAAAATATCTTGTACTATAAAAATGAAACTGACAGAATTGAAAACGCTGGTGAAAGAGCATGGGATCAAAACTTATCTCAACAAGTCCGAACTTATCAATCTATTGTTCGAGAAGGGTGTACTTTCGCGTGATATCGCTGAAAAAAAGAAACAGCGGCGAGAACCGAAGGTGCCAAGCACGGACCCTAAATATGATAGATTGAAAAAAATCAGAAACCAACCGAGGCGAGTAGATATATTAGACCTAGAAACGGGTGAAGTAAGCTCGTATTCATCGATTTACAAGGCGGGTAAAGCACACGGGCAAGAAGCGCGAACAATCTTAGCGTTCGATGGTCGAGTATGGAGAAATAGATACGAAATTAAAGTCCATGAGAGAAAGGAGGATGACGTGGAAATTTAAATTCAAAACTAAATGTGGTTTCGAATTTAGGGTCGTAAGTATGCGGCCGAAAAGTCATGGGCCTCAATGTTTAAGTCAGCGTCTGACGTAGCCATTATCTCGAGGTAGTCGGTATTAGTTAATCGAACTAGGCAAGTACCCGATGCATTATTATTAGCTCCAGCCGTACCTCCACCACCAAAGTCACCTCCGCCGCCAGGCATCTTCATGTACACACTCCCCGTTTTCATCAAGGAAACATTACCGCTAGTTCTAGCACTATTGGCGTGAAATTCCACAAACACCGTAACCATATAACATCCGGCTTTCTGAGGAAAGAAACGTTTCGAATTGATGAAACAATTATCCGGATCGAATCTTTCTCTTGGAAATTTTACTTGCGTCGTAACGCTAGCGGGGATAGCCTGAACAGCGTGGGAGTAGGCACTAAACGCCGGGCCAAAGAATCGGTTGGTCGAAGCAATTTGTTCGTCGACATATTTCTTATTAGTCAAATGATTATCGTTGGATGGAGTGCCATTGTGATTCGTTATCAAATCATAGGCTTGTCCATAACTTAGAGCCTCATCCATTCCTGCATCCGGATTATTCGTTATAGGTAGACCTTTAATGCATTTACCATTCATATCTAGATCTCCTGTAACCGCATTCGCTCCATCTCGTCTTAGAAAAGTATTGTTGACTTGGGATAATGTTATACCCCCTGCTATTACTCGTGGTGTTGATCCACCATCCATTTGACCAAATATGTTTACAGGCATTTTATTACGCGGTGATATTTTTAGTACAAAAACCCCGTCTACGACAAAAAAAATTAGTTATGGTCGTAAGAATGCGATGGAAAAGTCCTTAGCAACTATACCTACAGCGGCGGTTGAATAAACACCTATCTCGAGGTAATCGTTTTCAGTTAGATAAAGTATGGTACTACCAGTTGCATTGATAGCATCGGCATTACGCGCACCCTCTCCACCCGCAATTTGCATATGCACCCCTCCATTTTTATACAGGTAAACGTAACCCGAAGTAACAGCACGGTATGTACGAAATTCTATATGAGTCGAAACGATATAGCAACCGGCTTTACCAGGATAGAACTCAGTCCCCATTCTAGCCTCGTACTCTTTGTCGAGTCTTTCTATATCGAAAGAAACTTTTGTGTGTGTATTGGCGCTTATGGCTTGCGTAGCTGTAGAGTACATGTTAATCACGGGCCCGATTGCTTTCGTGTTGACATATTTTTCAGCCGTTGCATCGACGTATTTCTTATTAGTCAAATGATTATCGTTTGTCGGTACATTATCGTGATTCGTTATTAAATCTATAGCCTGTCCTCGACTTAGTGCCTGGTCTTTTCCCGATTCCGAAGTATTCGTTGTAGGTAGACCTTTTATCACGCGGCCATTCATATCTAGATCTCCAGTAACAGGGTTTGCTCCATCTCGTCTTAGGAAAGTATTGTTTGCTTGAGTTAATGTGACGCCACCCGATATTACTCGTGGCGCTGATTCGCTAGCCATTTGACCAAATATGTTTACAGACATTTTATTACGCGATAATATTAATACAAACTATTGATAACATTTTGAAATTTTATCCCATCGGACATAGTCTTTTTCAAAACGTACAAGCATAGATGACCACAAAAGACTTCATTATCCGGTTGAATTCGTTCACTATTGTAGTACACGGGACTGCGTAAATAGTTTATCAGTTCGGTAGGAGGAGGTAGACCGTAGCTGTCGAAATATATTTTATCCTTGCCGTTCTTTAAAAAAGCGCACCAGTGGGTCCCTCTTCCGTTCGAGTCATCTAAGTTCAGTATTCCACATTCGTTTCGCCTAGGTTTCTTTGGTAGTTCATCTCGTAAGAAGACGCCTCGAAAATTTGGGATATTCAGCTTCTTCGCGGCGTCGATCAACTGGATGTTTGACAGAGGGATATTAGGTAGTATGACACCCTCGATATTTATCTCTTTGTTTATCTCAAAACTCATTTTACATTTCGCCTAAATATTTTAGAAAACAATACGCTTTTTCCATCTGTGAGATTTTGTTCGCTTTTTGCATATTTTTTTCCAATAGCACAGGACATATATTCATCCAATTCACAGCTTTATCAAGTTCTTTTTCATCGAGTAAATTAAACGATGATATTGGCAAAACAAAATCGAGGCGCCAAACCGAACCGTAATTGTCCATATTCATACCCTCCTCAAATTGGAACTCAATCCATTCCGTAAATGTTTTAAGACCGATACCGATTTTACATTTGAGACATGCTGGGATTTCCATTTTTATATTAGAAAAAAATTATATTTCATCTAAATGTTTTATAAAATAATGAGCCTTTACCTCTTGCATTACATACAGCCAGGGATCTATTTTGTTCGATTTTTGCATATTTTTTTGTGCAAGCAACGGGCGTAAATTCAACCAATTCATAGCTTTTTGTAGCTCTTCTTCATCTAGCAAGTTGAATGAAGATATTGGTATAACATGGTCTAGATGCCAAAGAGGACCGTAATTCTCCATAGTCATTCCTTCTTCCAATTGATATTCAATCCATTTAGTAAATATTTCAAAGTCAATGCCAACAAGTTGCCGCGTCGTTTGTGATTTCGACTTGCGTTTGAATGCCATACCAAGCCTGGTCCTCATGTTTGTAAGTAGTCTAATCTCAGGATTATATAGCTTGCGGGTTTTTGTATACGCATATTTACATTCCTTACATTCTCTATCAAACCCGTCTTTACAACATCTATTTTTTACAAACTCTGAGATGATCTTTTCATTCTTACATTGGCTGCAAACTTTTCTATCTTTCGTTTCCCTAGTCTCTTGCCTCGCGTATTTTTGTCTACGCTCCTTCGCTTTGCTATTTTTACACGCTTTGCAACTGGGTTCATACCCGTTCTTACCACATTTATTTTTATGAAATTCGTTGAAGCTTTTTTCCATTTTACATTTAGTACACACTTTGGTGAGATCCATTTTATATATGTTTATTTCTTAAGTATTTTTCAAAAAATAATGGCCGTAAGCTAAAGTATGGATCCCATCAGCAAGTATCACTCTTTTGTCATCGTCTGCTGAGAGGGCCACCTTGTTCACTTCTTCGGTGTAGATATCATGAAAATGGGATCTGATGACATTCATGCGTCTCGATTGTTCTCGTTTGGTGAATAAACAGTTTTTATAATCATCGTGGGTTATGGTTTTCTTGACAACGTTTTTCTTAACGCCCTTGCATTTTTTATGGTCTACGCCGGCCATCTTATACGAATACAACTTAGATCTAAGTCCCACAAACTCTTCGATTTGTTTACCTGCAGCTTCGTCCTTAAACAACCCTATTACTTTCTTATTCACTCCGGTTTCTATACCCGAGGGGTGGTCCTTTGGATAGTCTGACGTATCAAACATGCTTCGAACATCAGGAGCTATATCGGCATAGAAATCATCGGTTCTTATTTCATAGGCTAACGAGTCTGTATCGGTGAATAACAGTTTAGCTCTATCCCCATACTTGGTCTTGATGTAATTATAATGAAATCGATACATCAAAGTTTTACTCAAGTCTAGGATACACATACCGAGATATATCGGCTTGTTATAGATCAACGAAGTCTTCTTCATGTGAATAGCAATTAAATTTTGATCAAAAATAGTCCGACTGTCGTAACTCGTTTTAGCTGTTAGTTTTATGGCCTGCTTCTCACTTGAAACTAATTTTATATCTACACGAGACTCTATATTTTCGCAAGTTTTACCAAACACACTATTATTCATAAGTTTGAAAAAGTCTTTCTCGAAATCGTTTTTGGCTTTGGTCCTCAGGTTAGTATTTAGGTCGATATATTTTTTCAACCAGGTGCTTTCTTCAAATTTAATTCCTCGATGAATTTTAGTAATCTTCAAACCTAGGTCTTCATACTGCTTCAAATTTTCATAATGGGTTATGTACTTTACTTTATCATTCAGGTTTGGGATGAGTTTAGGAACCGTTGAAGATTCGGGTGTAATATTCTCTGGAGCGAGAGGGTAGTCGTTGTGAAGATCGTGTAAATGTTTGGGATATTCCAAGTCCGCCTCCAATATACACGGTATTGATCTCCATGCGTTTAGCTCATCATTTCCCATCCATTTGAACCCGTGAGTTGGAAGATTCTTACACATTGCCCACCCATATAAATTGTTGGCGTCTAAATACGTTATAAATGATGAGGGCTTGCTTTCGTCAAACGTGGACATGTACTTGTTATTTGCTTGCCCATAACGATGTGAAATTGTGCTAACACCACCTCTTATCCCATGCTTGACCATTAGTATCATATCGTAATCGCTCAATAATTCTAACTTTACTCCAGTCAACTTTAATGAGGCATCCCATGCTAGTCCAGGAGAAGTGTAATACCAGGCGGGATCTAGGTTGTAGTTCTTCATACAAACGTCTCTAAAGTTTTCAAAGACATCAGCTAGTAGGAGAACATCCGAAAGATTGTACAAGTCGTGATATTCTCTGAATGTTTTGAAACCGAATTCGTTCCATACCGTTTTTGCATGCTCGTAATCTTCATCACTAATGCCTGAATCGTTTAGTTTCGAATAGAATGCTGACTTTGGTGGTAGTTTTGTTTCATTCAGTTGAACGATGGAACTAACGTGGTCGTACGGATATACCCCTTTTCTAAGCAAGAGATCGAGCTGTTTGCTGGAATAGTACTTGTTTATATTTTTACACTGGTCTTTACTTAGGTTCTTCGATAAGGCGTCGAGGCCTGCTGGCATGAATCTAAAACTATCGATGAAACGTAATTCTCGCTTGACCACTTTCTCTTTCCCTTCTTTGTTAATAAACTTATCGACTACGATCTCTCTGCTAAATGAGATGTACTTTTCTTCATTGCAGGGAATGCATTTAATCTGTTCATTATTACCACCCCGTAATTTCTTCACGAATAGATGGCTATCGTAGCCGGTTAGATTATGGAATACTACTGGGAAAAACTTGGGGACTCTATACTTTAGATTACAAATTTTATGAGCGGCGCCTCTAAATTTACCAGTTAGGTGACAGTGGTCCCTTACTCGTATGTCATTATCATCATCACCATCAGAGAACTCACCCCCACATATATGGCAAACAGTAGCCGAGTAGTATAGCTCCTTATCGTCCTTTCCAAATATCATTTTCTTTGGGAACTTAAATCGATTATAAATATCTTTTACTTTCTCAATAAGACTGTCAATAAATATCTGCGCTACATCATCGTCTTCGCTCTTCGCTGTGAATGTTACAGGAGCTTGTGAATATAGGTCATCGTCGAAACATTTTATGTGGTAACAAAACGAGCTAGGAGTATGTTTCTGGTATTTATTGGTGTAAGACGTGCTGGGATCGGGTTGGCATGTATCGATCGGTTTAATGAAGGATTCGAAATCCGCATAGATAATAAAAGGTACTCTCATTTTCCTATAATAATTGTTAAAACTCAACATAGTTCCTGGACCTGGGAGTTCTATTCGTTGAGCGTCATGTTGCGAACAGTACTCGATGTGTTTGTTAAGCGAGTCTTTCGTTCTGTAACCGATTAAACATCTTCTGCAATAGTGCATCGAATTTACAGATTTTTCTGTTCGTGCCGCCATCAATCTATTAAAGTTCTTGATCCAACAGTAATGCTTCTTTTCATCGTCAGAAATAAGCAGTAGATCTACACAGGTATCACTTTCATGCTTCGATATGTATAATGGGTATACGCTCTTTTCAAAGCCGAATACGCTAACGCTAATGTTATTACTACGCTCAAATTTATTTATAATATTAGCATCAGCAGCAACTGGGAACACGATACCACCCCAATCGAGTTTCTTAGATTGTTCTACTAGGTCTTTAGTGATTCTTTCAGGGTGTTCATCAACTGGATTCAACGCTCTAGTAATACACCATTTGAAACATTCGTCGTCATCATTTTTCATGTTAATAATGGCCTTTTTATTGGCTAAATACTCGGGAAGCTGAATATATGAACTACCTTTCAATGGCTTGTATACCACTGTATCGATATCTAATTTCGAAACGGCTCTGAATCGCCAATTGCTACCTCGCATCTGATAACTTGCCATGCTCTCCTTAATTTTATCCACTGCGTTGGTATATATTTCCTTCACATCGGTTGCTTCTAAAATAATATCAGTCTTTGATTTGAAATTAGGCTCAGCCGTTGTTATTTCACCGGATTTTATGTCTACTTTCTCCATTACACACATGAGATTGAGTTGAACTTTTACCCCTCGATTTTTCGCTAACAGCCTAACTACCTGCGATCTTACAGCCTTGAGAAAAGATTCAACATCGACCCTGTTGTTGCCCTCGATCGTGTATCTTTTTGTAAACCCTTTGATAGCCGTCGCAGTCTCTTGAAGTTTGAACCTATGAACGGGTGGTTTGATTTGAGGGGGTAACTGACTAATCTCACTAGTCAACCAATCCGAAAAAGTAGCTTTATTTTTCCCCACAAATTTCCAAATAGTAGACACGTGTGCTGTAAGTTCCTCTTTTCCTAATCTTGAGTATCCTCGTGTGCCTCTCTTTTTCGCAATTTCTCGCAATTCTCGTATAGTACCCAGAGTACGCGCTGGAACCTTGGTGTCTGGTGCCCGAGCGCCTAGTCGATCTCCATGCTTTATGAACGCTATAAGTTCCTCTTTTGGTAGTTTTGAGTATCCTTTTTGTCCTCTTTGTTTTGGAATTTGTCGCAATTCTTTCAGATTATACGTATCGTAGTTCATTTTATATACAAGATATTATCTTTATATTAATACAAGATAATTTTTTTTGTTATTTTATATACACAAGAAAAAAAATTATGATCGGGTGACTCATCATCGAAACTACTGGAAATTCCCCGCATGATGAGTCATAGGCGCGTGCTGGGGTGGTTATGGGGTGGCTGATTTTTGAAGCATGGTTTGGGAGGTTGGCAGAAGTTTAACCATGGTTATGGTAGTTTTGGAAAAGTTGGGAAAAGTTGGGAAAAGTTTAACCATGGTTTGGGTTGACAAATTTTTGAACCATGGTTATAGGTCGGCACATTTTTGAAGCATGGTTATGGGTGGATATATTTTTGAACCATGGTTATGGGTGGTTTGGAAAAGTTTAACCATGATTGTGGTCAAATGTCCCAGAATAGTCTTAATCTATCTACTCCGGGCTTCCCAGTTGGCCAGTTTTACCATTTACTGACGGAATAACAAAGTGTAACAACAAGTGTAAAGCAATGTAAGTCAGTGATGTTAACGACTACCATCAACTCTGACAACTCTCTTCTTCTACTCCTTACTTATTTAGATCAGCCTCTTTTATGCAAACGAAGTCAGTCGCTTCTTCCAACTCGCAGAGTTGCGTCTGGCTTATCTTTCTCAGTCTCTGCCCGTATTCGTCTTTAAGCTTGAGTTAGCCTACCTCTGTCCAAGTGCATCTTTTCAGCAACCAATTATACAAGTCGGCTGTTTTATCATCATAATGCATTGATATGTAGGCCTACTATACAGTTACTGGTCTGGATAGCTAAAGCTTCGGCTATTAGTCCATGGGACCTTGACCAATGACGAATCACACGTAACTTCCGCTTAGGGCTGCGCGTGCTTGATTATGTAAAACCATGTTAAATTCGTCAAATTGAAAGGCTATTTTCAAAAAATCTGGTCGGTGGCCGCAAAACATAGTTAGGCCTAAGTTGATACTTTTGTATGTCACTCAACTCAAAATCCCTATGCTGGTTTTAAACAGCTCTGTCATCAATGCTGAAAAAGTTGCGTTTTAATGCGAATTGTTGTGCCGCCTATTTTTTGCTATGATTGCCTCTAGGGATTCTGGGATTTGCCCCAGAGAATCCTGGGATTCGCCTCAAGGAACCCTGAGATTTGCCCTAAGTGAGCGATAATCCGAACTTTCGTGGCCAATTAGCTATCCAGCAACTACATGTACATAGTAGGCCTACATATAAATGATCATATGACCCAATGCGTATGCCTCCATCTTTATCCCGGGTCACAGAGTACAGGCCTTACATTGATTATCTGGCGTCATAGTTTTATTCAACGGGAGGTAGTGGCGGCGCCAGGATTTCAGTTTTGGGGGGGCTGAATTTTCGGAGAAAATTTTCCGTTTTCAGTCGCCAAAATTTCTGATGA
Organism: Lumbricus terrestris; assembly: GCA_949752735.1. NCBI lineage: Eukaryota > Metazoa > Annelida > Clitellata > Crassiclitellata > Lumbricidae > Lumbricus > Lumbricus terrestris. The sequence goes on from OX457048.1 coordinate 23,474,389, forward strand.
CTTTTTTTAGTCATCGAAGAAAGTCTCAAGAGATATTGACCGTCAAAGCTGTCTGCCAAAACTCGTGCGTACCTTTGCGATTATTTGGAGGGGGCTAAAGGGTGTTGATCGTCAAATGTTTTGATTTTTACATGGAAAAAAATGGATGGCCTTTTTGGGGGGGTATAGTAGGGAGAATATAGTAGGCCTATATTGGGGCGAATCTAATCTGAAGTAGGTACGCCGTTACGCCGAGGAGAATCTGTTTAGAAATATAGTCTCCGAGGAGACTTTTATGAGGAAACTGTCACGCTACAATGCGTGGTGATCCATAATACTACTAGATGGCCACTGGCGAATGGCCCAAAAGACTGATAGAACTTTAATTAGACCTACTGGTGTTGTATATTTTATTCACGGAGTCAGAAATTAGTGTGAATTTCACTTAACTTACTAATTTTTATACAGAATATTCATGGAATTTATTCGTGTGAATAAAATGAAGCCAACGACAACTAACAACGACAACTCGCTTCTTGCTACTCTTCACATGTTTAAAATTATCAGACTTTGTGCACACCGATGAATTCAATTGGAAACGTTGCTTGCCTTTACTTGCATACCCGAATCTGCGTAACCATAATAGGGCCTATCTGTTTCACTATACATGCTCATCTTTGTCCATCTCAACATCTGTGTATCTCTGTCCACGTGTCATCTGGTCGGTCCGTCATCGGGATATTACCTCAGAGTAACTGGCGTCCATGGTGGACTGGAATGCGCTCGTCGGTGTGTCAGTTTGCGACCCAGTGCGCATGCCTTTCGTCAGTTGCACGTGTGACAGAAATTTCTAACTTGATCATCTGGCGTCACAGTTCTAAGTCAACCTCCAGAAATTAAATAATGCCTTTACAGTGAGTATGACCGGCCAACCGTTTTATTACTCACCAGTTTGACAGTAAAATGTCGCAATTAGGGTTGACGCAAGAAGTAGTCTGCAATTCATGTTCATCACGATTTCTTCTGATATTGGCCGACACGAAAGACAAAGTAAACAAATAGAATTGTTAGTAAGTGTAGCCAACGATCTTTTAGTAAAACAAGGATAATATTCTACAATGTGTTAAAACTGGAGTAAATGCATTGTATCACCAACTAAAAACCACAACTATAAAATAAAAGGGTATGATTTTAAGGTCTATAGATGATACGAAATCAGACTATTTTAAGCTGTGACCAACAATTTCTCATTCATTCTCAAGTTGATTCAGTTGAAACATTTATTTTAAGGTAGGCCTACTTTGAAATCGAGCCATCGAATTCAAAAGAGTCTCGTGATTATCCTGCCTTAAGAATTCCTGATACATCATAAAAGGAACATAATTATTCTCGTTCTATTGTAGGCCTACCTTGTATCCCTCTCTCTTCATTGAAACTTGGAATAACATCAGCCGTTATAGGGTGACTGAGCGATTGTTTGGATCTATGTATTGTTATAATTATCGAAATATTGGCAATGCGTCGTATAGGCCTACATTTGTTACAAATCCTCCTCCTACGAACTCATCAAGAACCTTACCTTACCTTACTCTACAAAGTCTTCCACTTTAAACCGAAACCATCGCTTATCACAAATCCTATCGTAATTCCTCCTCGTCCACTCATCTTCCTTGTCTAAAACCCAAACATACATCACCCATCTTAGCTGTGTTGCTATCTGTATATCTGACTATCCGGATCTTGACTCCATGCCTATCGGATTTTACAAACAAAATACCGTAGGTTTCTTCCAGTCCATAACCATCCATGGATTCTATTGAAACTCATGCAAAAGCAATGAATCTGTGTGAGATTTGCCTCCCCCTTTCCACTTGCATAGGCCGCCGCGCACTGCGCTCTGCTGTCCATGTTGACTTAAATGTTCCTTTCACTCACTCTGCAACAATGCAGAGGCGTTCGTTCTCTGTGCACGGTTGGTCCAACAACCTGGAATGGACTTCCCTTGACTATGCGACACCTCCCAAGCTGTTCTCAACTTCACAAACTGCTGAAGACTGTCATTTTCGCTTGATCTCGGCCGGTCTATAGCGCCTCTGAGAAGGTATCTTGAAGGGGCGCTATATAAATTATGATTGATTGATTTAAAAAAGACAAGTAGGCCTACAGTTGTAAAAGCAGACTAACTACACAAGATCAACAGGACCACAATCCTATAGGATCCTGGGTTCCGCTAGTGGCCACCTGCAACAAAGAAAATAAAATTTAGCTGAGGTAGCATTGAAGCACAAGTGTACAATAAAACATTATTCTTAACTAGTTAACTAAGTTTAATCAAATTAACGAGCACTAGACAACCTGGGTGAAAAGATGAGATCGGAGTCTAATAATTTTGAAGAGGGATATGTTGCTTAAAAACCTACGTAGGGTGAGAGCATAGGCGCAACCACCCTATGGAACCCACAGGACGTGTCCCACAACTTTTGAGAGGCTTGGGACAGTCCCCCAACTTTCGACGAACGTTCCCCTCAGCTTTCGACAAGAGGCTTGGGACGGTCCTTCCCAACTTTTGTCACCGACTGCTGCTAATAGCCATTTCAATCAATTATAGATTGGCATATTATTAAGAACGTAGCTTCCCAGCATTAAGGCTGAACCAAGAGCTTTTAATCCTGTTTGTTGGCCTACATCTCACCCCGACAGTGTTGACGTCTCACACAGACTGCACGATAAACTGTTGCTAATTGTGAATCACGGAAACTGATCTTTGGTGATGATATTATGTGACTGACAGTGACACTTGAGTCTTGACTTTCTTTCAGTAGGCCTATTTTCGTGTCTGGTGTCTGATGTTTCTGTCTTTCCAAACGCAAAATACCAGGTCATTTGCAGTCAAATGTGCCGGAAATTTAATATCATTATATGTACATAGGATTCATTTAGTTAAGTTATGCTCAATTATTCTTTTTATTCTTACTGTTTTGTTACTGTGGTAACGCATGTCTACACGATGGGCGTAGACTTTTAGGGGGGACAACGGGGGACGGTCAGGGGTTGAACCTCGCCATTCCCCAGTATAGGCGTAACCACCCTATGAGACCCACGGGACGCGCTCTCCAACTTCTGAGAAGCTTGGAACGGTCCCCCAACTTCCGACGAGAGGCTTGGAATGGTCCCTCTCAACCTTTGCAACCGACTGCTGCTTTGTTCCTTACTGTTTTGTTACTGTGGTAACGTATGTCTATACCCTATAGGCGCAGACCTATAGGGGTTGGGGACAGCAGGGGCGGTCCCCTCAAAAGTTTGTGGTGGGGGACGGAGGTGCTTATATCCCTCCCCAATATTTTGGAAATATTTAATAAATATCATCATAAATTTTTGCAGTTTTAGCCACGATTTATCTATAATTTTGTTAGATGACAGCTTAAAATGCTACTATAACGGCATGAAATTTAAAATAATGACACAATGGAAGGTGACATTTATTGAAGTCTTAAACCATGTATTTATGAGAAATTATTTTGAGATAACGACTTAAGAAATCTGAATAATTTTAAACAATGGGAGAGGACGCTTTTGAAGTCTTAAATCACAGCAATCAACACTGAAATGATTGAGCAATTTCATTAAAATGACAGCCTAAAATGCTAAAAGTACAGTTTTTTAGAGTAAAAAATTAAACAATGGGCAGAGGACATTTATTGAAGTCTTGAAGCAATGAAAATGATAATATTTTTTGAGTTTAACAATGTCACCAAATTTACAGCATGGAAATTTAAAGGAAAAAATAACAATTCGAGAAGACGCTTTTGAAGTCTTAAACCACGACTATCAACACTGAAATGATGATCAATTTCGTAAAAATGACACCCTAAAATGCTACCATTGCAGAGTGGAAATTCAAACACTTCTTTAGTTCCAGTGTGTGCTGATTTGTATGTGCATTTGAATCAATCGATAATTTGTATATTTTGCTGCACGACTATAATTTTGGCACAATTTTACCGATTCTATGATAGATAGTTTTTTTTTATAATAAGCTGGACTTCGATCTATCCCTTTTTCCGGTTAGACGGGAATGAACACTCATGATTATCATTCTTTGGTTCCACTGTGTCTTAATTTATGTGTTACAGACCTATATTAAAATCAATAAGTATTTTTTGCATGACTTTTGTCCCTTTAGGGTAGGCCTAAGCTTTGCATCTCCCGAAGCTGCGCAATTTTTTGTAAGCAATGTCAAATGCAATTACAATGGCTCATTAAGCGATTGATTGACTGATTTGGATTTAGACTTTCACAGGTCGAGGTGGTTTAAGTACTTTTATTCCGATATCATCGTTGCAAAATTTCAGGTAAACTAGAACCCAAAATGCGCTCGATTTGGCATCAAATGCTCAAAATTGCGTCGGTTTCTGCGGCTTCGCCCCAGAAACCAATGGGAGAGGTTACGACGCTCCCCATATCCCCTAATCGTTAGGGGCTTCTTGCCTTCGGTAATCGCGGATTCGCGCGTTTCGCGCTTTGCATTATTACTCCTACTAAGAATTTTCATCTGGTCCCCCAACTTTTAGTACGTGGTTGCGCCTATGGGTGAGAGGTATATCGAATAATATGGAATATTATTTTATCAAATATATTGAATATATTTAACATAATTGTGGAAAATGTTTAATATATTATGGAATATATGGTATATCGAATATATATTATGGAATCAAACGTGTCTCTGTAATGAAGATTCTAGGAGGTGATCTTTTATTCTCCCATAGATTTTAATCCTTAAATACACTCGTTTCGTGATCAGTAAAGCTATGTATTGAAATTGAATAATCTCTTTTTTTGACGATTATTTCATTATCGGATAAACCTGGCCCATATAGGCCTAAGTAGTAATTTAAAGATGTGACGTTAGAGACTACAAATAAACCAAACTTTATATTATAGGAATATATATATATATATATATATATATATATATATATAAGACTATAACTGTTGACTACCATCATGACATAATTATGATCTCATCTTATTATAAAATACAGCTCATGTAAACAAGCTGGCGCCTGCTTTAGCTGGAAAATATAGCCCTTTAGGAAATTGAAGTTCATTATTTAGAACCCTCTCCTGCAGAGTGTGGGCCACGTATAATAGTCCAAGCTTTAAGCGGTCGAAAGCATAGTTATTTTGGTGATCCAAGCAAAAGAAAGATATTTTGAGTTTGCAAGAAATTCTAAGAAAATGTGATATAGTGCCAGTTGAGAAAATGAGAAAAAATTTCCTGTTTTTTCCCATTGGATTTTTTCCAGGAGCATTAACTCAAAATGTTGAATAAGCTCATAACAAGCTGAATTTTTCTCTTTATGAGTAGAATGAGATACGAAAAGTGCCAATTAAATTAACAATCCTTCAGGAGCTCTTTCTGAAAACCAAGATGGCGTACACTGCCGTGCTAAGCAAAAGCACAGTAACTCAATTTTTTCCGTTTTTGAGTTAGCACTTGTTTTCACATCCTGACAACATATTCTATCATATATATGAGCGAGGAAATGGTATCTGTACCGGAACATGGAAAAAACGGAAAGGAAATTAACAGTAACTCAATTTAGGTATCATGGTGCTAAGCAAAAACGCAGTAACTTGAGTTACTGTCTTCTTGCTTAGTATCCCATGTATTTTGTTGGCCGATCGACGTACAGATATTTCAATATCTCAGCTTCCAATTCACTTAGAATCCACATCTTGGTGTTAAAACAAGCACATTTATGGTCAAGGATTCCAATGGAACCATCCCAAATTTTCTCATGGCCTCAATAGCGGCCATTTTCCAAAATGGCCGACCAAAAAAGATGGAATTGTCAATATCTCGGCTTTCAGTTCACTTGGAATTGTTATCTTGGTGTCAAAACATACACATTAAGGGTCAAGGATTGCAATGGAGCCATCAAATATTAACTATAGCCTTAATAGCGGCCATTTTCCACAATGGCGGACCTAAAAGGAAGTATTTGTCAATATCTCGGCTTTCAGTTCACTTGGGATCGTCATCCTATTGTCCAAGCATACGCATTTAAGAGCAAAGATTCCAATATGGCTACAACAAAGTTCCCCATGGTGTCAATGGCTGCCATTTTCCAACATGACGAGCAAAATAGGAATATATTACTATCTTAGCTTCAAATTTTCTTATAATCGTCATATTTGTGCATAAACATATGCCTTTTAGGGCAATGGATCTATTCCAGCAATGGGGCCTTCGCAAATTTTCCCATCGTTTCAATGGCAGCCATTTTAAAAAATGGCCGACCCAAAGATAGGAGTTCACTCTACGTTTACGCAATCTTTCACCACAATTTAAGAGTCCCTGGGGTTTTGGAATACTTACCCCTTATGTATGTCTAAACACGAATATGACGATTCTAAGTAGACTGAAAGTTCCTATTTTGATAATGTGGTATTTTGGTCGACCATTTTGAAAATGGCCAACGTTGGGGCCATGGTGAAAATCTACATTGACTCTATTGCAGCCCTTGCCCCTAGATTTCGATATTTAGACACCAAGATGACGATTTTGAGTGAATTGAATGCTAAGAAATTTAAAAAAAATTCAGAATGCTCGGCCATTTTGGAAAAATGGCCGCCATTGATGCCATAGGAAGTTTTAAATGGCCACATTGGAATCCTTGCCCATAAAAATGTATGTTTAGGCACCAAAATTACGATTCTAAGTTAATTAAATGCTGAGATATTGAAAAAACATTCTGGTTGGCCATTTTGAAAAATGGCCGCTACTGAGGCCATAGAAAGTTTTAGGTGGCCCAATGGAGTCCTTGCCCCTACGAATGTATGTTTAGGCACCAAGTTGACGATTTTGAGTGAAGTGAAGTGAATGCTGAGATATTGAAAAAACCTATTTTGATCGGCCATTTTGAAAAATGGCCGCCACTGAGTCCATAGGAAGTTTTAGATGGCTCCAATGGAATCCTTACCCCAAAAATGTATGTTTAGGCACCAAGATGACGATTCTAAGAGAAATAGAAGCTAAGATCTTTAAAAATATGTAGATTGGTCGGCCATTTTGAAAAATGGCTGCCATTGGCGCCAGATTGCAAATCTGTGATGGTCCTATTGGCATGTCTTTTTCTTATGACTTGTTCGTGGTATTTACCAAATTTTATGCAAAGTGAACATTTTCTCACCAGTCTGCAGCACTATAATGAAGAGTTACTGCTTTCTTGCTTAGCAGCAAGCCGATATTCAATGCTTCGATACTAAGCAAAAAGACAGTAACTCATTTTTATACAATTTTTACTCAAATTTCACTAAAAACGAGATTATTTCCTAAATTCACAAGTTTAGATATGACTGTTTGCAAAAATTCAGAAAGATTGAAGTTTTATTTCTGGTTGGATTAAGCCGATTTTTTTGGTCGTTTTACGCGGAATCAACTTTTCTGAGTTACTGTCTTTTTGCTTAGCACGGCAGTACAAAATGGACGTCATTTTTCAAGGTCATTAGTAATTACCTGGAAAAAGCTCGTGACAAGCTGAAATTTTCAGGATAGGTGAATGAATATGAGTAGAATTAAATACCAAAGTGCCAAACAATCCTTCAGGAGCTCTCTCTCTCTCTCTCTCTCTCTCTCTCTCTCTCTCTCTCTCTCTCTCTCTCTCTCTCTCTCTCTCTCTCTCTCACTCTCTCTCTCTCTCTCTCTCTCTCTCTCTCTCTCTCTCTCTCTCTCACTCTCTCTCTCTCTCTCTCTCTCTCTCTCTCTCTCTCTCTCTCTCTCTCTGTGTGTGTGTCTGTGTGTCTGTGTGTCTCTGTCACTGTCTCTGTCCCTGTCCATGTCTCTGTCCATGTCTATGTCTATGTCTCTGTCTGTCTGTCTGTCTCTGTCTCTGTCTCTGTCTCTGTCTCTGTCTCTGTCTCTGTCTCTGTCTCTGTCTCTGTCTCTGTCTCTGTCTCTCTCTCTCTCTCTCTCTCTCTCTCTCTCTCTCTCTCTCTCTCTCTCTCTCTCTCTCTCTCTCTCTCTCTCTCTCTCTCTCTCTCTCTCTCTCTCTCTCTCTCTCTCTCTCTCTGACACTAAGATGGCGTCAAAAATGGTCGACTGTTGATAAAATGTTACAAGAAGTTGACAGACTAACGAAAAACCCAAAAGGCCATAATTATATGCATTATACAGGCCTATAATAAGCTTAACATATAGAATATAGATATATAACTATATTATAATCATGTATCCAGCTCGGTGGCGCATTGGATAACACACCACACCGGCATGGAGATCAGCGGACCTAAGTTTGATTTCCAAAGCCCTCGTAGGATAGACATGCAGTGTTTAATCTAGTCCCCCTCCGCTGGGGGGTGAATTGAGGTTTCTGGGGGGGAGACAATTGAGCGTCCGAAGGACGTTCGTGAGGCGCGTAGCACACTGAGGGGGATAATGGGGAGGGGCAAATCCCCTCCTCATTAGAAATTTTTTGAATGTCCACATTGCGATGACAGCATTTTAAGGTGTCATCTTAACAAAATAGCTGTACTTTTTCAGTGACCCATTAGACATTTTTTGAATTTGCACATTGCAATGGAAGCATTTTAAGGTGTCGTGACTGTCGCCTTAACAAAGTAGCTGTACTTTTTCAGTGACCCATTAGAAACTTTTTGAATTTCCAAATTGCAATGGCAGCATTTTAAGGTGTCATCTTAACAAAATAGCTGTACTTTTTCAGTGACTGTAGTGAGGGAGGAGTCGGCGATGATGTTTATAACTATGTACTGTTTTATGACTCTAATTTTCGTAGGCCTAGATCGTTTCTGTAAACACTTATTAGTCATTACCAATATATAGAGAGGAGAGAGTGGGAGAAAGAGACAGAGAGAGATAGAAAGAGACAGAGAGAGATAGAGAGAGACAGAGAGATGCGATGGGCGGGCAATTGATGTATGCAGCAGCGTGCCCAAGGGTCTGAAGGGATGATTGGCAGGTGGAAGAAATGGGATTAAGAAGGGATGCGACAGGAAAGCAATCATCATTCGCCGGGGGATCATTGACGGTAGAGCATTGGCCGCAGTGAGGCGAAGGGATCACTCGCGAAAGGGAGAGGCCACCCGGAGAGCTAGTGTATAGCATCTCTTAAACGGGTGCCTTTGAAGATAAAGGCCTGGAGCGAGCGAAAAATAAAAATAGCTGTACTTTTTCAGTGACCCATTAGAAACTTTTTGAATTTCCAAATTGCAATGGCAGCATTTTAAAGTGTCATCTTAACAAAATAGCTGTACTTTTTCAGTGATCTATTAGACATTTTTTTAATTTGCACATTGCAATGGCAGCATTTTAAGGTGTCATCTTAACACAATAGCTGTACTTTTTCAGTGACTCATTAGAAACTTCTTGAATTTCCACATTGCAATGGTACCCTTTGTAGATGCCATTTTAACAAAATAACTCCATTATTTCAGTACTGATAAAAAGTGATTTAGGATTTCAATATAATTATATATTATATAATTATAATTACAATAAAAAATCTTTATGTATCGTGTTCAGCAGCTCAGTTCTGATGTTGCTCGGTTATTCTAATGAATTACTGTTTACATGAATAAATAAGCTGACTTTTCAGCAAGTTGTAATCAGAAACTGTCAGCTTATCCCAGTTGCTGACCAGTACACACTTTCCGAAATCATATGTAGGCTAATGCCACACAAATCTACCAAGAGCTAATAAACTACCGGTACCAAAATCAAGAAGCCACTAGTCTTGTAGTAATGATGTTGTTTTACTAGGTGTTCAGATAATAGGACCAAAACATTTTGAAATTTGACAGTTTAAAATGTGAAGGATAGCACTTGATAGCCATTCAGTTGTACAAAAAATAGTATTTGTACAAATATTAACAGTAAATTATACTCATTTTTGCTGGATTTTGTCATATAATATAACAGCAAATAATTACTCCAACCATGTAGCAGTAAATAATATTACGGTTATATAAATTATAACAGTTCATGTAATGAAATGATGTAAACACTAAACAGCAACTAAATACTGTTACCATTTTGACAAATTTTTCTGGAGGAGATGTCATCTCTGTTTTTAGTTAGAAAAAGTAGTGTTTATCTAAATATATACAGTAAGTTATATTCATTGCAACATGATAGTATCGTATATTATAGTAGTAAATAATGTCATTATAATCATATAATAGTAAATAATATCATGGTTAGGGTGTCCCAAAAAAAACGTTTTCTTGAAATTCTTAGGTCTCTCCAGTCAAAAAGTTTCCTATGGAGATGATAATAATTGTGTAATTTTTTTCGAATTTTTAAAAAATAATTTTTTGGGCTCCCCAAGGAGCCCCAAATTTTATATATAGCGTACTGTGATATTCGTGTGCAAATATTTCAATACAATGAGGCAACGTCATTCACACCACATATATTTTAAATGTGTTTGCACAAAATATGATATGTCATACAATGTAATTGCTCAAAAAATGTTATGCTATATTTTTCTCAGACTGGTTTTGCAGTTAATTGACTGAAATATGACAAAATTGATATATGCACAGACTTTCATATATTATTAGCATTTGTAATATAATTATTTAACCATTATTGACTACTATAATAATTCGAGCATTTATTCAAAACAGAGTTTACTTTGAAATGGCATATTGGTACACAGTACCAAATGTGAGATAGTCACATGTTTGGTCCAATCAGTAGTTTACTACATCGGAAGAAGTGACTCAAGAGTCATGGTTGCAATTTGGGAAGTACTTTCTATGTTTTTCAACAGCTTGCAATTAGAACTGTTTATGACTTTCATTTGTTATGGCATTAAATGTCTGTATCAGGCACAGCCATTGACACATGTCAAATTGCTCACGATTACAATGGCTTAATTGCACTGTTTTCCAGATGGTCAAACAGCAGAACTCTCTAGAAAGCTATCGTCAATGCCGGTAGTTTGGAAAAGGCTTTGAGAGATATATAGCACTGGTAAAGTTGTGGAAGAAACTTGACCAAGTGAGATCCAATTTCGGGGTCTTGTGTAGTACGAGAGTTGCTCCCTTGTGTGGTGCTAAGAGATCGGCAAACAATTCAAGAGTTGCATGCTCTGGATTGAAGTATCAAGAATGGCATTGCATTGCTTTAAGTGCAGTAATACTGAGACCAGGATAATCATATGCCTGTAATCTTCTAACTAACATGATGCAATTAAATGGAGTATCAGATGAGATCGGACTGTGCGCCAGGATAGGATGTAGGCTTACGCTGATACAACAAAAGTTGTTAAAGTGTTTTAATTGTAAATCATTATCTGTTAAACAGATGACAGTCTCATTTCCATAGAACGGCAACTACATTTTCATTGAGTAATATAACGGCCTTGGCTATACAACGTACTCTATCTGAAGAGCATCAAACTTGCAAATACCAGTTATGTTTGGTAAATCCATCCCATCATCAACTCAGCAAATATAAAGAATTCATGGAAATCCTCCACAGGATGATGCTCTGCGAACCTGATCCAAAAAGCAAGTTTTAAAGCCCTCAGTTAACAATAATTATATTTTGGGGTTTGTTGCCGCAGAAACTGACGTTTGTTTAATTTGAACCAGTTTCATCAAACATCTTGAAAACACAGAATATCTGCAGCCTTTTAGATGGTCAAAGACATGTATAAAAGTCGCTGGAAAGCATCACCTCAAAGAAAGCACAAGTTCTCATATAGAGTGACACATGCGCTCAAAATCCGTCGTTTGACGTTTTTGACTTTTCCCCCGTTATATTCTACAGTTATTCTGCTTCAAAATGCTTTTTACAGAATGAAAATATCTTTTTTATAACTGAAGATAACTGAAATTATATTCGTTCGATTCTGTAACTTGTAGAATCACAACAAGGGAGAAAAATGAGCTCAAAGTTTCAGCACATTTGTGTCATAAAAGTCCTTAGTAACCATTAATTGAATATTCTGCAATTTTGCTGGTCAATAAATGGGTATATTATGTATCGAATACAGCAAACGGCATCCAATTCGAGCAATTACTTTCCACATTGGGGCTGAATTACAGGCAAATGCTGAATTACCGAAGACGAATGAATGAGTCAGTGAAATAACATAGGACAAACAAACGCTTCCAAGATCGAGTAGCCTACTCGGCTAGGAGCGACATAATTATATCGAACCCTATGAGTGTAATATTTCAAACACACAATCAACCAGGCACTGCAAGATGTGGACCTTTGTCCATTTATAATGTAATTAATGTAAACATTGCAACTGATAAGCAGCGTCTTACGAGTAGGCCTATTACCCTATATATATCGGCTCCCTCAACGAAATATTTACCTAACTGCTTAGTCTAGAGAGAAACATGAATAAAACAAGACAATTGCGTCTGATTAGCCTACAGTTTGAACGTAGTATGATAACTCATGCAAGTATTTTCAATTCTTAAAAGGAATTTTAATTAGGACTATCTGCACACATAGACACTAATATCGTTCCTATTTATTATCTCGTACCCACATCGCTCGAACGCGCAAACACTGTAGGTAGAGTAGATCAGAGCCGATTCAATTTGCATCAAGTTACCAAAAGCCAGTGCTAATCAAACTTCCTATAGATCTATAATAATTATTATTCTGGGTGGCCACTGAGGGGTGGGCTGTGGATGCGTGGATTGCCAGTTTAGCCATGTTTGCCAAAGTAATTGACCGCTTCGTTGATCTCGATCTCAGTACCTCTCATTCTACAAGCCAGCGTGTTATCCAATGAACTACCCCCTAACGAACAATCAACCAGGTTGCGCTTATCACAATTTGAGCAGTTTACAAGACGTTCGCTATTTCCTATTTAACGATGTAAAATAATATTTATACAAATTCTTTCCAAAGCTAACGCTACTTGTAGGCCTGAGTAAGAAAAGGAGCAACAGAACATTTTCGGGTAGGTGCGCATGCGCAGTATCGAAAGTCAGTCTCGTAAACCAATAAGACTCTCAGAACACTGGGTCGGAGGCGTGGTTTGAGGCGTTGTCAGGTGGGTATTACAGATGCTAAACTTTATAGCCAAACTTTGTCACATTCAAGTAGGTGGCAAAATTTACCAGAACCGTCTAATATCATTTTATGGTATAATCTATCACGCGGTACACATGGCTACCAGAAATAGTCCGGTCAGCTTATGAAAACTCGGTCGTTCATGGCGAATTTTAGCTTTGAAAATAGGCTACTTGAGACCAAGATTCAAAGCGAATTCTTACACCACATGCGCCAAAAGTCACTTTTCAGCCACTAATCGTTTGAATTCAACATTTTTATTGTAGATATTGAAAGTAGACATATTTTAAAATAATAATTCACTATAAAACAATTTTCCATAGTTTTGACCACTGTCGCCTGCTTTGCCTTTTATCTCTCTATCTAGATCGCGACAATCGACGGGAAAAGAACCCTTGTGTCACAAATTTATTAGATGGTCAATTCATCAACTTTGATAGTGCTTTAGTTTTACTGTGACTTGCCATGACAATGAAATTAACCAATATTGTAATATATAAAATATGTAGCCATTGACCCATATTTGCATTATGTAACAGACTGTAGTGAAAATGATAATATCAAACAGTCTGAAATTTTGTTTTGCACACTTAACGAAATGGCTGCTCCATACATGCGAACCCACGATGAAACAGCAGCTCTGCATGAAATTATATATATACATAATATTATATATATGTATGTATATATATGGCATATATAATTATATATATGCGTGGTGTACTTATTCAGAACGAAAATGGCGTTGGGCTGCAGAAAATCCAAGGTTCATGAAAATACGCATGAGTGAAATTGATAAAGATAGCGGCAGACCACAATGTATTTTTATGATATCTTATAGCCCTTTGGGGGACCCCTAAATGTCCTTGAAAAAATTTGAAATTTCTTCCCCAAAGTTATCTTCCAATAATGATACTTTTTGGCTGGAGAAACTTAGCATTTTCAAAAATAACCTCAAAATGGGACACCCTAATCATGGTATATTATAACACTTCAAGTAAAACAATGATGAAAAAGTTACTAAAAACCAATAACATTTTGTGAAATTTTTCTGGGGGGGAATTTCAATCCTGGGGGGGGGAAAAGTTCCCCCAAAACTTTCCCTCCCAAAGACGTCTAGATTAAACACTGATAGACATGCTTAAAGTTTGTGAGCTGCTATTATAGAGCCCTTGTAGGCCTATTGCAGGTTGTCTGCTATAAATGCTAGGGGTCATTGCATAATTACGTAACGCTCGAGGGTGGGTGGGTAGGGTCATTGAAAACGTTACGAAACGTTACGGGGGTGGGGAGAGCTGAACGTTACGTAACGCCTTGAAATTTCTTAGTAATGAATATTAAATTACCATCGAATGGCACTTTAGACAAAAATGATGTGATCGAAGTTTAAACTTCGTGTCATTGATTTAAAATGTAACCAAAGTATGTCTATAGATCTGAAGAAGATACGGCAGCAGACACCAGTTAGGCCTACATGCCAGGTCAACATTATTAAATTTTTGTGCTTCCGTTTGTGAAAACTGGAAACCGCTGTTCAAATTGTTTGAATCTGTGATAATTCTACCAACGCAACACCGAGGAGGCCTATTTCCCCTTGGATTCCTGACATCGAAGATTCGAACCACTTTGAAGCATAGGCCTATGTCACTTAGTGGACACGAATCTCAAACATCATTTTAAAATTCATTCTCAACAAAACTCATCAATATTTCTATTAATAATTATAGAAGTTTGTATGCGCACTTGAAGCTCCCTACTCAGAGGCGCTCCCGACTACAGAGGGGACACTGCATCATAGTTTAACGCCGAAGCGCTGAGGAATTTGAGGTGGATTCGAAACTGCAACCCTTCGGCTGCAAGACACCGAATATACCCACTACACCACCGTGCCACACGGACGAAGCAGATAATTATATGGTTCAGCTTAATTTTCATTGATTATTAATGAGCAATTTAGTCCGTGAAACTTTTCAGCAGTGTGTAAAATTTTATTCTTGAGGTAAAAATTAAGAAAATTGCAATTCAGGCATGACTGTCATTTATATCAATAAAACATTCTGCATAGGCTATTTTAAGCCTATAGTCTACTGTCAAATTATAATTCACATACTATATTAAATTCGCTATGAAAATATGAATTATAAGTACAAATTCGCATATAGGTCTGGTAGGCTTAAATGTTAACTGATTTTTTGTAACAATCGTTACGTAACGCTGGGGAGGGTGGGTGGCTGAGTCAAGGGAAGCGTTACGAAGCGTTACAGGGTGGGTGGGTGGGTCATAAACGGTCATTTTCGGCGTTACGTAATTATGCAATGACCCCCTAGTAGTTAGGACTGATGGTAATTAAGATAGCCTAGCTGCATAACTGTGCACTATAACCGATTGCGGTCTGCCAACCGGGTTGTTCAATAAGCGGGGAAAATATTCCTAGACTACAAGGAAGTAATTAACTGTTTGAAGATGTCATCTCTTATACTCACCAATAAAGCGCTTATTTCTTTCAGGATTTCATGTTACAACGCAACGGCACAAGTCGCAAATGCATAGTTTGTCACATTAATTTTGGCTCAAGATGCATGTGGTTACATCCTTTACTACATAGCCCATGTACACATTCATTAGAGTACTGCTAGAAGTAGCCAAGCAACACCTTTGTCTGTGTACTCTTGTTAGGCAGCCGATAAGATTCAATCTTATCATACTAGGCTAGGTCATACTAGGCTAGGTGAGCGAAATGCAACCACCACGAATAATGACCCGAATATGCGTTGAAACTTGGCCATCAGTACTGAGTTACTATACTATAGTCTATAAGAGACGGGATTCCACGTAGACGTAGAACCCAGGCAAGGGATTTTTATCCGCAGTTCGACACATGAACCTTAAAAGAAAGTTGACGATCGAGAAGAAACGGTCAAAGTTTTATTATGAAGAACAGTCGATATCAGCTACTGCCTGCAAATCATCCAACGAAAGTCTTAAGGACTGCATTTTCTGATGCAATCGACTACCTTCAAGTCGTTGAAAGTATCGCTTTAATATACATTGAGCCTATCATCGTAAGATGAGAGACTTAGGTTCACGCATCTCTAAGTTAAAGAGCAAACGATTTATTGATTGCATGTGTGCACAGCTCTCGCACATGGCCTTTGGTCGACGGTAAGCCTACTTTACATGCTGTAGGGGCGAGGGGTGCACTTCTCAATCTCAAGTCTTGGCGGAGTCACGATAAAGACTGTAGTTGGTAAACTTTATTTTCAAGTATTTACATTGTACGTAGGCCGATCTCATTGATTGTGCCCAGTATTTTAGAGAATTTTATTTTGCTACTAAGTCAGTCAGTCATAAAGAAAGAAAGACAAATTCAAGTAACATTGAGGAAATTTGTGACCCATCTGACCAAAACCAGGCGTAAGTCGGATTTTGTACAAAATGAGTGTCATATATCTTCTAAAAGAGTAAAGTCTCTTCTTTAAAATGACACAAATCCTATTGCTCTGTCATGTTTCTGTCCAAAGTTATGAGTAAAAATATGATTCGACCGTCCAAATTACAATTCTGAGAAAAATGCGTTTAAAGTTTTCTATAACCCAGAAATGCAAGATTCTTTAGAACCATGTTCATAATTAAACAAAATTTGCAGCAAATAAACAGATTACATAGTAGGCTAGAGGGAAGTCTGGGCTTTTCACTGATACCTAATTTATTTTGTTAGCCACATACCGAATATGGCTACCAATGGCGGGAAAGTGGAAAATGGCGCGAAAAGTCATCGAATTATTTGAACAGTAAAAACCACAAAATTATCAAAAATACCATTAAAAATAATATTTTTGCAAAATGTTTGGTTTTAATGTGTAAAAAACATATTTATTTATCATTTTCTGTCAAAAACCCCCAAAAATTGAAAAAAATTTGTTTTTTTCACATTTTGGTCATTATCTCAGAAGCGTGTGTTGAGCAATAAAAACTGTGGTTATGGTTATGGTTATTGTTATTCATATTTATAAACTATGCTTATGTTCCATCCAGTTGATTTTCTTCATTGTTCCCCACGTCCACATTATTTTCGAAGACCTTCAGTCTTCTTATGATTATAGTGCTTGCTCTCATGATTCATGTCACAAATCCAAACAACACCACACGCCATGCATGTCAATGCTTTATCATCCGTTTCTTTGGAATCCTGTTTTCTTTTTTCTTTTCAGTTTATCGTAATTCTTAAATTTAAATTTATAAGTTCCTTCTTCCTATTTTCAGGTCTAATAAAATGTAGCATCATATTTCTTTCGCAGACTCCAATAATATCCTGGCAAACCGCCCCTTAGAGCGTCATGATCTTCTTGCACCAATTATCTAGGTCTAGGAATTATCCGAGAAGAGTAGGCCTACACAGTGAAAGAGATCGAGACAAAGGAAGTGGGTAGGACACACTCAGGCTGAGGGGCAGTGAGGGCAGACTCACTGCGAAGAACGGTCTTACGGTCATGAAGGAAAAATGAAGGGCAACGAACAAGAGGAGGACAACAACAGGCTATGGATAATAACAAATGGATAGACCTATCGAAAGTTTGAGGAAGAGGCATCGGACAATTTCAGCCAGCCTTGGAGGCAGAGAACTAGAGAAGAAGATGAGCTATAATAGGTTTAAGAAATTAAGAGTTATACAATAACATGTCCTCTAACGTTATGTCTCTTATTATTTTAAAGAAGCCAGTCAAAACGATTGACCCGCATGACATAATTTAAGATAGCCCATCACTGTTGATACTTCCCAAACAGAGCCGGATTAAGGCATTTCAACATGTTCGGCCGAACAGGCCCCCACACTTGAGGGGGCCTCACACACGCGGAAAACTTTCTGAAAATTTCTAGTTTTTTAAAGAAATTTCAACCAAGCGACTGATAAAAGAAAGGTCATCAAAATCTTTGGCCGAAGATCCGCAAAAATTTCCCGAACAGGGCACCACACTTCTTAATCCGGCCCTGTTCCCAAAGATAAATTTATTAACAATAACAATAAGTTCCTGCGATTTCAACCAATTCATAAACTGCTTCATAAATTCACGCTATTAGATCGGATGTGTGGGAGAACTTTGCCAAAATTTCGTCGACGATAACTTCGTATTTATTATTGCTGCAGTATTCTTGCTAAGAAATTTCATCAATACCGAAAAAGCGGGCCCATAAAAATGCGGGCCCGGGTGCTGCAGCACCCTTAGCACCTACCTTAATGCGGGCCTGGTTGAGAGAGAGGGTGGGTGGGATGGAGGGAGGGTGGACGGGAGGGAGGGTGAGATGGAGGGTGGGATGGAGGGTGGGAGGGACGGTGGAATGGAGGGAGAGAGGGTGGGAGGGAGGGAGGGAAGGTAGCAGGAAGAGATGGACGGTGGAGGGTGAGAGGGCGGGAGGGTGAGAGGAAGGGTGGGTGGGAGGTAGGGTGGGGGAAGGGTGGATGGGAGGGATGGTGGGATGGAGGGAGGCAGGGTGGAAGGGAGGGACGGTGGGAGGGACGGTGGAAGGAAGGGGATGGTGGGAGGGTGGGAGGGAGGGAGGAAGGGTGTGAGGGAGCTAAGGTAGTAGGGCGGGATGGAGAGGTGAGGGTGAAAGGGTGAGAAGGAGGGTGGGTGGGAAGGATGGTGGGTGGGAAGAAGAGTGAGAGGTAGGGTGAGAGGGGTGGAGAGTGGGAGGGATGGAAGGAGGGTGGGAGGGATGGAGGGAGGGACGGAGTGCAGAATTGGCGGGGAACGGCCCGAATCCTAAAATTCCCGGGCAACGCCGGTTACCCCACCAAGTTTTCAAGATGATCTTGGTAAACCGGCGGGCTAACCCGTATGGGTCCCGTCAGAAAACCTCGGAGAAAAACGTACGGGTCCCGTGAGTCAGCCCGTATGGGACCCGTATGGTTCCCTAATGGGCGTGTATGCAGGGCTGTTAAAACCAAATGGGGGGCCACGTCCCATGCAATTTTAAAATGAGGGCCCTAGCCATTTTTGGCCCTGAATCCGCCCCTGGCGTGGGCCTATTTGAAAGAGAAAACGAAAACGCAGGCTCGACGTGTAAAACTGCACAAGCAGCCCGTAATGTCTTCCGCTTATGGGGTAGGTCGGGGCCTGGGAGGTGTCGTGTGAATTGGGTTGGACCGTCTTGTAGGTTCACAGTGCAGATTCACTGCAGTTGTGCGAGCGATGCCAAGCATTTTGGCGCCCTGGATCCGCCCTTGGCGTGGGCCTATTTGATAGAGAAAACGAAAACGCAGGCTCGACGTGTAAAACTGCATAAGCAGCCCGTAATGTCTTTCGCTTATGGGGTAGGCCGGAGCCTCGGAGGTGTCGTGTGAATTGGGTTGGACCGTTGTGTAGGTCTACAATATAGATTCACTGTTGTGCGAGCGATGCCAAACAAGCACACGACCGTAATAATTGCTTGGCTACATACGAGGAATACAAGTCCGAGCCAGTAAGTCTAGAGTCTAGACCAGTGGGATGGAATGGAGAACGATCCCCGATGGTTGCCATGCATGGTTGCCAGAAGTGGAAGGGAGGGATAAACGAACGCCTTGAATATGCAACGCAACAACAAAACTTAATAACGTCCCAACCATTCACTTGGAACAGGACTTTGTCATAAGCTTAGTTGTAAAAAAGATTCTTGTTCTTCTAAGAAAATTTCCGTTTCTTGGTTTTTCATTTATCGTCTTGTATTTACGCTTTCATTTTTATGTGGCCTTGTTTATGTATTTTCTGTATAGGCTATGTCGCAATTTGCAGGCAATAAATGAGTTAATGAATAAATTAGTGAATTAATGAACAATGCAACATTACAGCATTTTGATATTGCTGATCTTGCACAGTGTTGACGGCGCAACTGAAATTATATTGAAGAACAATAATTGTAAGTGAAGGACTTGTCCAAGGTCTCTACTCAGTAACCACCTCGGACGAGGATTGAATCCATACCCTTCGCGTTACAGGCCGACCGCTCTAAGCAATCGGCCACCAGACCGCTTTATTTGTTGTATCGCGTTCTCCGATATTTTCCACATGCAACAAGAAAGCTATAGGCCCTAATAATTGTTTTGTGTGGAGTGTAGCGTTCAGATGAACAGTCATTGTGCACACAGGTGTGCGTAATCTCGATGAATTCAACCTCCACGACTTATAACCCGAATAAAAAATTATGTTTTATAGCTTTGCCCAACAGAATAAGTATCCAAAATCAAAATAAAAAAATAAAAAAATCACTTATTGATCCCACAATAAAACATAACATGCAGAAAATAATGTAAAACAATTGATATTTAACATAGTAACACATTCGGTAGAGACTTTAGAGTTTAGATGCAGAGGGGAGCAATAGGCCCTCCAGAAGGGACAAGTTCCGCTTAGTAGGGAGCCTATACACCAGCGGTTCTCAACCGGGGGTACGCGGAACCCTGGGGTCCGCGGCCATCTGCCTGGGGGTCCGCGAGCAAGTCCTGAAAATTGAATATTTCTTAGCTAAAAACATAGAAACAGATAAATTGTTGCCAATTTTTCAATATTTGTCCTTTTCAATGGCGACATCAAACTAGCAATTATAGTCTACACTGATTTATGACAAATTCATCTGCTTTAGATTGGTCGGTTAGTTTCAATAGCTAGAGTGCAGACTGACTTATATTTTCGATCAGGTAATTGAAATGGTTGATTTCGTGAAGGCACGTCCACTAAACTGTCGCCTTTTTGTCACTTTATGTTCAGATATGGAAATCATGAAGAACAGTTAATGATGCATAAACCTGCCGAAGTTCGCTGGTTATCAAGGGGGAAAGTATGTAACAGACTTTATAGATTTCTGGATGCTTTTGAGAGTGTTTCTTAGAGAATCAGTCCTTGCCTGCAAATCAATTAATTAACAACTCATAATTATGGATTTCAACTCTGGCTTAGGCTACACGTACCTGGCTGGCATTTTTTAGCAGCTAGATAGGCTACACTAGATGAATTTCTCTAAGCAAGTGATGCAGACAAATCTAATCACCCTTAGGTCTAGTGATAAAGTGTCTGTTTTACAAAAAAATGATTTCTGGTGCAAAACGGATAGAAGGAAACTTTGACACACTTGATCAATTGCATGAATTCACATTGAAATGAGCAAATGCACAGACGAATCAACCAAAATGTGTTAATTTAATTTCCGGACATAATTATTCAATCATAGCTGGATCAGTTCAACTTCTACTTTGGTCATTTTAACGTTCACAGTTTTCGTGGGTTTTAAGTCCGTTTCTTGCAAACATTGATTGGTGGAATTTACCAACATCGGAATTGAACCAAAATTAAATAATTAAACCGACCAGTGATACTAGGCCTACATTGAAGCTGTTGCATCCATGCAAGAGTTAACCTGATGCATTAATCTGGATACAAGCTTCATATGAATATCCAAAACTGTCTAAGAAAGCTTTCAACATTATTTCACCTTTTGCAACATCCTAATTATCTTTGTGAATGTGGATATCGTTCACGGCTTGAGGTTTTAAATGGGTTCAGATTGAGTGTTTCGAGCATTAAGCTTAGGCTTACACCTCGAATAGATAAACTGCATGTGGTCGAATATGCGTGCCCAAAGCTTGTATTAAAATAAATTGCAGGTTTTTTCTAATGAATTTCAAAGAATTTTACTAGTTAAAAAATTTGTACTACAGCAGTGCAAGGACATATAGACTATAACATAATTATGGGCCTAATATTATATTGCATCATAGCCGTAGGCCTACAATCACGATATCTGATTCCTATAGATCAAGTTCCGTAGACCAACACGTGTAGACTGTAGAACAAGCTCTGTAGGACGAGAGATAGAGCTAAGTTTATAGAATTATTCCTACAATCTGATTCCTATAGAGTATAGATCAAGTTCCGTAGACCAACACGTGTAGACCAAGTTCTGTAGGACTAGAGATAAAGTTAAGTTCTATAGGCTGATTCCTACAGTCGATTTCCTATAGATCAAGACCATGCGATAATACTAAGGCCAATAAGTGATAGAATACATTAATATTGGATAGATCTATCATTAAACGGCTAGCAAATCTTACCGTCAGAATTTGCTTGCCTATAGAAAGAACATAAGGTTTTTTCACTTTACAAGTGATATTACTCAAAGTATTCATTGTTACTGAGTTAGATTTGGTAACTGAATATGAAACATCGTCTCAAACGATTCGAACAGTTACTATAGAATCTATTACATTTAGCCAACAACCAACGAATGTTGCTGTTCGAACTAAACAACGTCTGATACGATTCGAACTAAAGATTCTATTGCATCAGCTGATGTCCAACGACTGCTACTGTTCGAGCTGAAGTGGCGAGATTTCTCAATGCCAGCATATCTAATATATGGTTGGAAGCTCAATTAGTATTCTAATCACGTATTATTCACTGAGCGCTGGATACATTGACATCTGTTACAGGCTTATACGAATTAGCCGCGCTGTAGTCGATGCTAGTGGAAGAGGCTAGGAAATCTAAGATCCTGTGAATCCCTAAAGCGAATGGTGTAGTTGTAAATATATGTTAGTTTACAAAAATATGTCCCCCATACAACAATAAAAGACACTTGCAATAGATGAAAAAAGCAAAACATGATAACTCATTTCACTGACTTTAATAAAAAAAACCATGTAGAGTAGAATTAAAGCTAATAAAAAATATACGCCTGTTCGTATATATATACAGGGTGCGCCAAAAAAGACCCCTTAGTTTTTTGCCAATATCTTGACCAAAAGTAAGAATTTCCAAATGAAATTTTGCGGTCTTATAGACAATTCATATTTACACATGATGGCCAGATTTCATCAAAATATTTCAAACAGAACAAAAGTTATGCCACTTTTAGAGAGACCACCCACCGTATTTTGACGATTCAAAAACGCGACGCAACAAAAAGTTTAAAAAAAATTCTAATTATTCTGGCCAATATCTTGGCCAAAAGTAGGAATATCGAAATGAAATTTTACAGGCTTAAAGACAATTCATATCTGCACATGATGGTCAGATGCCATCAAAATATTTCAAATAGAACAAAAGTTATACCACTTTTAGGAGGTCACTCACCGTTTTTTTGGCAATTCAATAACGAAACGCAACAAAAAAGTAACAAAAACACGAATTTTTTCTCATCTCAAATAATTGGTATCATACAGCCTTGATAATGTCAGATGATCATTATTATTACTATTTAAAGAAGAAACAGGGTACCAGCGTAGCTGCGCGTCACTGAGAAGTCACTTAGCAAGATGACAATCAAATTGGTAAATAAGGAATTTGTCAGATTAATCAACAGGTCCATCAAGAACTTTGCAAAGAGACTCAAAGAAGTTTTGGCACTGGTGTTGGGCACATTGAACACAAGTTGGGAATCACTAATAAGTTCAGTTCCAAACAGTTATTTGAGATATGACTTGATAAAATCACGTTTTTGTTACTTTTTGTTGTGTTTCGTTTTTGAACCGTCAAAAAACGGTGGGTGGCCTCACTTAAAGTGGTATAACTTTTGTCCTGTTTGAAATATTTTGATGAAATCTGGCAACCGTGTGCAGATATGAATTGTATTTAAGCCTGTAAAATTTCATTTCAATATTCTTACTTTTAGCCAAGATATTGGCAAAAAACTTAATTTTTTTGCGCTTCGTTTTTGAATCGTCAAAAAACAGTGGGTGACCTCACTAAAAGTGATGTAACTTTTGTTCCGTTTGAAATATTTTGATGAAATCTGGCCATAATGTGCAAATATGAATTGTCTATAAGATTGTAAAATTTCATTTGGAAATTCTTACTTTTGGTCAAAATATTGGCAAAAAACCTAGGGGGGTCTTTTTTGGCGCACCCTGTATATGAATATATAATGAATTAAAGTCCAACAGGGTTACAGGTCTTACACGTTAGAAACGCCATTTGATTGCCATGGTCTAGCTCCATTCATTCATTCATTCATTCATTCATTCATTCATTCATTCATTCATTCATTCATTCATTCACTCATTCATTCGTTCATTCATTCATTCATAGCATTTATATAGCGCCCCTTCAAGAAACTGCTCAGAGGCGCTCCCAGCCCAACCACGAGCAAAGAAAAAAGACTTGAGAGACTTGTAGAACCCAGCCGGATGGGCCACAAGTAGGTGTTGTAACAAGGTTTAGCCAGTGGCGTAGCTAGCCTTTTGTGGGCCCATGTGCAGAGGTTCCGCATGGGCCCTGCTTGGCCTTGTAGGACCGATACCTTCGCGTTCTCGCAATAATATTAAGATCACCAAAAACTAATCAGCGGCGTGCTTGCTATTAGGCCTATACCTAACACATTAAATAGACCTACAACTCACAGAATAAACATGAATACTGCACGAATGAGACAGATGAATTAAAGCGTTAGGCCTATAACTGCAGTGATTTCTCAGTCGAAATTTAAAATCTATCACGTTGCATACTTGTCCACCCATTATTACTGGGCCTACTTAAAACAGTGTCATGGCATCACAACGTTTTCTTTCTATAGCATTTTGCACAGCAGAAAGTGTCAATCGTGTATAAATTCTGGTCCATGATTTGCAATTTGCACACCAAAAACGATACAATCATCAATATGTCACAGTAGGCCTACCGAAAAATTAGTTCAGCAATATTCCTTACAAGTTCAAAAAGCCTGCACAATGTTGGTCTCTCTTTGATTTTGGGGTGAGAACTGAAAGGAGTTGAGAGCCGTTTGAGAATTGTAGAAAAATAACTGGATGTCAGACTATGATCCACGTGGAGTTTGGTCGTGAAAAACTGAAAAGAAGACAACTGTGTGAACCTCTGAAAGACTATAGAGAGGGTTGAAACACTTTAAGTCTTAGTCTAAGTAGGCCTATTGATTAAGCGTTAGTTAAGTTGATCGACTTCTTATAAATTCCTTCGTTGATTATTTGTGTTTCTTAAATGATTCAACTGGCTGTCATGTAAATTTGTGCTTTGTACTTCTGTGATTACTGGTGACCCTAATAGCAGGATTATCCATCCCTTCTGTGTCTTCACTTGATAAGCACTAATTTCCTTTGTTTTACTGACGAAACTATTGTTTGTGTGGTAGGCTATATTCAGGAAAAGAAAAAATTGAAATTGAAATTTGAAACCCCCGGCAATTATCACCCTGGTTGAGGGAGATGTCAGGTCACTACCGTTACCAAATCCAGCGAAGTAGGCCAACCGGAATACGCGATCATGCCTGTGAGACGTATACGAGGTTTCTGCAGCGAACCGTTTAATTACAATACACCATTGTGACATAATTATAGACGGACATAATCACACCTAACCTGGATAGCACAGGCACGCCCTTAATAATAATAATAATAATGACGACAATTTCTATGGCGCCGTAACACAGCACATGCCGTTACAAAGGCGCCTCTACAAACAAAAACACAATATATTCAGTCAAAAGTACGCCTTAGAAAACAAATATGTCTTCAGTCGAGTTTTGAAAACCCCAACAGAGTTGGCAGAACGAACTGTGGAAGGCAGACTGTTCCAGCAGCGGGGGCCGGCAGTTGAAAAAGCACGCTCCCCGAAGCATGTCTTCGTCCTTCGCACATACAGATCTCCTTTCACACTGGATCTCAGCGTAAGACCAGCACCTGACGAAGCCATCTGCACACAGTAGGGTTTGAGGTAGTCCGGTGCTAAGCCATGTAGTGACTTGTAGACGAGCAATGAGAGTTTGAATTCAATGCGGTACGGTATTGGAAGCCAATGTAACACGTCACGCAGTAATGGTGTCACATGATCATACTTCCGCCGATTACACACAAGTTTCGCCGCTGCATTCAACACAGACTGTAGTCGGTCTTGCAGGTACTTCGGCGCACCAGCCAACAAACTGTTACAACGGTCAACCTGAGAAACCACGAAGCAGAAAACGGCTGTTTTTGCAGCATCAAAAGGCAGTGATCGTACACAGCTTTTGATTAACCGCAGCTGGCGAAAGCATCTGCTCACTGTCAGTCCCACTTGGCGCGTCATGGACATGTCCGTCTGGAATAAAACTCCAAGGTCACGCACGGCAGTAGAAGGCCACACCGATATTCCACAGATATTTAGGGACTCACTGCTAAGTTGATCGCACCTCCTACGAGTGGCACACCAAAGGAAATCGGTCTTGTCAGGATTCAGAAGGAGGCGATTTGACCTCAACCAGTCAGCTACTACTTCTACTCCCGACTCCATGTGCTGCTGCATAGGAAAGCGAAGCAGCGAAATTAAAATCTTATACGTTCATGTTCTCAGATCAAAACTATAAGCTTATTGGACCTATTCTTTATTATCGTTCACGTACATGTACACTAATATCATCTTGCAATGTGACAGTCACGACTCGAGACGAAAACATAATTTTAAAGGCGTTCGCACTCAGTATAGTTTTGCCTGTCAACAACAAGGCGGTTGATAGAAGCCAGTAAAGTAACGAAGTAGCCTAATGCAAGTGTGTTCACAGAAACCACATCTGTCACAAAAATAATGTGAAATACCAATTAGGATAGCCTATAATAAATAATTAATTTAGCCATCTGAGTGGGCCCCTGGAGGTCGTGGTCCCGTGTGCTTTGCACACATTGCACACATGGTAGCTACGCCACTGGGGGAAACCGTCCCCCTGTCCCCCCTAGGTCTCCGCCCGTGTTCTAAACGGATTTGTGCAGTCGATGGATGACTGGACAACGCGTAGCCTATAGGCTTGGTTTTCAACTGATGCTATGAAATTACCTGATGAATTTCTGTTGAAGTAGGCTACCGCTGTATTTAAACTAGAGCAATTAACTGTCTGAAATACTCATCAGTAGGCTAAATTATTTGTTTCTTTCAGAATAGTTGGATAGAACATTGTCTTCGCTAAAGCGCGTTGTCTCGCGATCTCCAATCCTTCATGCTAAATTATGCGGTGAAACTCTGCTGTAAAACAGTCGAAGCAAAAAAGCGGATTTTGCGTGCACGCAATCCAGCCGACGGATTTCTGTCCGCAGTTGACAGATGACCGACCTTAATTGCTTAATCACTTGATTAGCCTAACGAAACAGATTTGACTGCCGCTGTTGCAGTAGGCCTACACTGCTCAGCTTGCAAAATATCGTGTAACGTAGGCCATCATGATTGAATTCAAGGGACTGCATTTTAACAGCACAGCTTATGGTAGACTAATATTAGACCAAGTTTTAAAATCACATTATTAGTATAAAGATCACTGCTGCTGCAGTTCTTGGTTTACATGTCCGCATTAAATGAGTGTTGTTTAAAGGCATAAACGCAAGTGGTGAAATTGGGGAGTGTGTAATTCAACGGAGTTACACATTAATCTATTAGATGATATGTTTTCTGTTTAGGCCTAATATTAGGCGTAGGCCTATTTTTAGGACTGATGTTCGATTACAAAATTTAATCGAAATTAATCGCACGGTTAAATCTTTATGTCTTAATTAACTGCAAATTAGTCGCAACAACTGCTCAAAATCCTTGTTTGGAACAACATTTAAAATGATAGAGGCTAAATGTGAAAACTAGACAACCGATTTTCTGTGTATAAAATATTTATTCAGCCAATTGCCCATGCAGACCAGTTTATTTACATTGCTCGGTTGAAGGGATGCTCCTTTTAATTCGAAAATAGCCTACATGCCGGAACTATTAGACCTAGCCTATAATCTCAGGATTAAGAGAACGAAGTTCACAAGTGACTGTAGCGTATGTGGAAGCTAAATAATTTCTAGCTAACTTAGCGCGACTGGATATTCAAGTTCATAATATTATAGGTTAGACCTGCTGTAGTTTACACCACTGCAATGGAAACAAATCTTTCGATATGTTGATCAAGTCTGTGACGTATCGCTCTACAACTCTTCTCGTGGAGGAGGAATGAGAGAGATAATTGGGAAGGTTCTTCTGTTGTGTATTGAACCTCATCAAATTGGAATTTTCCAGAAGAGGTTGAAGCTCTTTCTAAACTTTGTCTCTTTTGTCCTTCTGTAAGCTTCCAAGCCTTTGAAACCTGGATACATCGGACTTGTCATCCCCTGAAGTTCAACCAATGTAGTCTGACGGGGTGAGAAAGGACGTAAGAGTGAGGAAACCTTCATTCACGAAGAGAAACAGTATGTTGTTCAGTCAAACGGTATACAAGGTGGTCCATAAAAATGATTCTCATAAGGTGTTTCGCCAACATCTTGACCAGAAGTTGAAAAAAATGTAGGCTAATCAAATTCTACAGCGTTAAAGGGAATTTTTATTTACGCGTGATGGCCATATTTAATCAAAATGTATCAAACAGAATAAAAGTTATATCACTTTTAGTGAGAACACCCACTAATTTTTGATGATTCAAAAAACATAACGCAGGCAAAAGTAGCAATTTTTTTATAGTAAGCCACGTCTAGGCCTAGAATAATTATTATCAAATCAATTTGATAGTGCTTCACAACTTGCGTTCAATGTGTCCACCACCAGTTCCAACACTTCTTATGAGTCTCCTGCCAAGTTCTAGATGACCTTGTTGATGCGGTCCGGAGGTAAATCTTCCCATATGAAATGCGACCGTCAATTCTCTTATCACTCTTGGTTTTGGTTGCAGATTGTGGTATTTCTCCAGCATAGCCATCTGCACTTGATAATCAATCCATCAGGTTCAGCTCCGGAGATTTGGGGTAATTGACTTTTCTCAATGAGACCAGAACAATCGACATTGAGCCTATCTCCTTTCATCAACCGCATATTTCTTAACTCTCAGCTTAACTCTTAAATTGCTGCGCTCTCACTGTGTATCAGAGTAAGCGGTGCTCATAGTTTATATCTCCAGGATCTTGCTCATGAGGTGTCTGAATACGCTCCCTTTTTTTTATCTGTCATTGGCACCTTGGTCATTTTCATCTTTTACAGATATTAGGTTCATTACTTTAATAGCAAATTGATTTATCTGACAAATTCTTTATTTACCAACTTGATGGTCATCTTGCTGTGAATTTACTGTGACGTGCAGCTACGGTAGCACCATGCCTATTTTGTAATAATAATAATAACAATGATTTTCAGGCAATATCAAAGCAATTTGTTGATAACAATTATTTTAGATTAGACTTAATGAAATCGGTTTCTGTTACTTTTTGTTGCGTTATATTTTTGAATCGTCAAAGGACAATAAGTGGTATTTGATCATTGTACGTTAATATGAATTTCTTTTAGGCCTACGCATGTAAAAATGTCATTCAAAAATTCTTACTTCTGGCCAATAGGCTAAATCGGCAAAAAGTTGAGAGGTATCTTTATGGACAACCTTGTACATGCGCATTGGCTGTAGGCAATACAATCGTAGATTTATATAACGCCTCTTCAAGATATATCCATACGATTTAAGATCGAATAAATATAAGGTCTAGGCCTACTTCATGCACTTTTTGAATAGAAATGCCGCATATGTATGTAAAAGATCCCCTCTCAATGCTTCTGATCGAAATTTTAATATGAAAATGTTTGCTCCATAACCCCTTTCTTGCGCAGTACTTTAATTAAGATTTTGTATTATTCTGTAAAAGCCATTTTTTATTCTTTACACACAAGCAAGTGTCGTTTGCCTATTCCATCGATGACGGGGTCCACAGTGCCCGAGTAAGAGGGCCTAAGGACCTTTTATGGAAATCTTCAATTCAATCAGTGGCGTAACAATAGGGTAGACTGGGTAGACAAAGTCTAGGGGCCCCCGAGTGTAGAGGCCCCTCTTTGCAAGACTCCGAAAAAATATGTTAAATAGAACCCGTCAAGTTCCGTCAACCCGACACGACGCGACGAGTCGGAGACGCCCAGCTCCAGCAGAGTTCTGAGTTTTGACTGAATGCAAAAAAACGCACCCGAAAGATGGCGGTGGATTTCCGTCTTGTTATTTTTTTGGTTTGCAAACTCTACTAATGTTTACAGCGGGGGCATGGAAATTCAGCTGAACTTCGACAACATCTCTTTTTACCAATGATTAAACGTTAGCTCTATGAATTGCGACAAATTGTAATCACTAAGTAGTCTCATAATGGAGCAAGCCAGCGATGCTCAGAAGAACACACAACCGGCATGGTCTGACATGGCCAAAATGATCGAACAATCAGTATCGAAGGCGGTCAAATCATCCATGGCGGAGGCTGTCTCAAGCCTTCGCTCCGATTTAGCATCTCTGGGTGCTCGAATAAGCACAATGGACGAGAAACTTTCGTTACTCACCGAGGATGTAAATCTGAAACTGGCAGCTCAATCCTCACGACTGACTTCAGCGGAGCAACAAATTTCTCAGATCGCTAAACAATGTGCATCGGAGTCGCTTCAACTAGATCTCCAAACTGAAACAGTAGCCGACTTAAAGTTAAAGTTGTCTGCCCTAAAAAGCAATAACGTAATGACAAGTCAAGCTATCAACGACTTCGATCAGCAATCAAGATGTTTGAATCTGCGTTTTTCAGGCATCGCTGTTCAGGATTGCACAGCCAAACTGGAGGTTCTATCGATCATTAGAGATAAACTGAACATCAACAACGTCACGGATTCCAGCATATCAAATGTAACAATGATCACAGGCAAGAAACCGTTATCAACTTTACACTCTTCTTCTGATTCATCATTTGGCTCCTCATCGAAACCCATACTTATTGTCACATTCGCAAACAAAGAAATCCGCAACAGGGTCCTCATGAACCGTCGACACCTTAAGGGCACACACATCGGCATCTCGGAGGACTTAACTCCACAAAATCTGAAATTCATCAACACACATCGTAAGGATCAAAGATTAAAGAACATTTGGTCCTGGAATGGTAAACTCTACGTACTGCTTCAGGGAGAAGAAAAAAAGCGAATCATAAACCCACTGTTGACACTGGAAGAGCAATTGCTCCCAGTCTAGCTGCCGTCTTCCGTTGATGCGTTACCACCTCTTCCTCTCCCCTTCAGACTATAAGATGACAGTCTCGAAGTCTATACTCTCCTCTGATCCCTGGAAGCATCTGCGTACAATCATCTCTACCTTCTCGCTGACGACCCCCGTTTTACGTTGCACCTCTTCGTCGGATTGGCTCAGTCCTGAGCCTCACTACTTCTCTTCGTTCAGAGGCGAGTCGGTTATGCTCAGAACCACGTGAAACTTTTAATCAACTGTTTCCGAGTGCGTCCACGTTCCTTCAAGTTCTTTTCGTTGGATTATCTTGATACAGCGGCGCATTATCTGTCTTTTACAGTTCTGCTGAGTAGCTATGCTCCTGTTGGTTATCATAATAACCTATGGATGCTTACGAACACTGTATCAGGCCCACCTGGTGGATCCACTCTTCATGACATTTTGGCACCAAGTATGGTTGCATTTTTCTTTTTTTATACTTTTGTTTAATTTTTTTTTATTTCTCCTACAAGTGTTGCTACTATTTTGTGCTGTTTGTGTTTGTCGATAGTGCTACGATCTTGCTGATTACTTGTTATAGCGTGTGTATAGATGTCATAAGTTACTGCACTGCAAATGTGGTTTTAACCCTAATACAGGTCCTGTTCACTAAATTATCTAGTATTCTCTATGTCATATTGCTGAACTTCACCATAAATGGCATCAAAATCTTTACCTGATATCTCTGATGACGGTTGCCATAATGATATCCAATGTTTGTATAACTACCCTCATACTCACTCTCAGGTCACGGCTTCCAGCACTGGTCCGTCCCTGCACATTGACCCCAACATTAGTATACTTAAGCCTGATCCCCCTCCCCAGACTATCAACCCTTTATCTTCTACTGCTGATACTTTCATTGGCCCTGATAGGGATATGGACCCAGATATTAATCTACTTAAACCTACCTCCGGGATTGTTTCCAACTATCTTACTGAGGATGAATTTAACAGTATGATCTCTCGATCTAATCTTCAACATAACATAAAAATTCTCCACCTTAATATTAGAAGCTATTTTAAAAATTATTCTACCCTTTGGGAATATTTAAGTAATATCAACCATAAATTCCACATTATTGCTCTCACCGAAACTTGGACTAATGATGATAATGAACACCTCCTGGTGTATCCTGGTTATACCACGTTCACTAATTCAAGAGCGCTGAGAATAGGAGGGGGTGTGGCTTTACTCGTTGACGACTCCTTACAGGCCAAGTCTGTTGACCTTCTTCCTAATGGGGATCCCACTTTTGAATCTATCTTTGTACAGATTAATAGTCCTACTGTCCCCTCATTCATCATTGCCTCTATTTACAGACCTCCTAACACTGACCTCAACCATTTTAACCTTACTTTGGAAAACTTACTTGCCTCACTCAATAATACTAGGAAAGCCTGTTACCTATGTGGTGATTTTAATGTCAATTTACTCAACCTAGATAAACACCACCTAACTAATGATTTCTTAGATGTTATGTCCTCCTTTCTCTTTCGTCCTCTTATTCAAGTACCTACTAGGATTACCAAGGTCTCCTCTACCTTGATTGATAACATCTTCTCTAACTCCCTAAATTTTAAAGATAGCTCTGGCGTACTACTCTCGGATATTAGTGATCATCTTCCTATCTTTGTGGTTATTGATCTTCCTCTTAAGCCCTCCAGCAAATCCAAAATTGTGTCATATCGTCCCAACAGTGAGATGGCTCTCTCTAACCTTCAAGCTACACTTAATTCAGAGACCTGGTGTGAGACTTTAAATTTAAATGACCCTGACCTTATCCTCAATTCCTTGAATAATAAACTACTTGACTGCTATAATACTAGTCATCCCCTTATAACCAGGAAAGCCAGAATATATAAAACTAAAATGAAACCTTGGTTGTCTCCGTCCCTTCTTAAATCCTGCAAAACTAAGAATAAACTTTACAAAAGATTTCTGGAAACTAAAACTGATAAGGCATTGACTAAATATAAAAACTATAAAAATAAATTGACTACCATCTTACGTAACTGTGAAAAATTGTACTACACTAACCTCCTCGAACAACATAGAACCAACCTCAGGGAAACTTGGAAGATCATTAAAACCTTACTACAACAAAAAGGCCCGAATATTTCGAATTTGCCCCTTATTGTTAATGGTGTTGCTTATGAGGATCCTACCATTTGTGCCAACCTATTTAACGATTATTTTGTTTCCATAGGACCTAAAATGGCTGCTAATATCCCCCCGACTTCTACCCCATATTCCTCCTACTTAAAAACTCCCAACCCTAGCTGTATGTTTATTACTCCAGTTAATGATTGTGAAATTACTGATATCATCTCTAACCTTAAAGTTACTAAACCTTATGATTGTTGTGAACTGCCCGTTCCTATAATTAAAAAGCTTGCGCCTATCATTTCTAAACCCATTGCTCACCTAATTAATCAGTCTTTTATCACTGGCATTGTCCCTAAAAGTATGAAAATTGCTAACATCTCTCCTATATTTAAATCCATTGATTGTCAGGATATGGCCAACTACAGACCCATATCCAAGCTTACCTGCTTTTCCAAAATTCTTGAAAGAGCCATGCACTCTAGATTATCTAATTTCCTTGAAAAAACTAATATCCTATATGATAAGCAATTTGGCTTTAGGAAAGGACACTCTACTACTCATGCAATCCTTGAAGTTGTTGACAAAATATCAGATGCTATAGATTGCCATAATACAGCTATTGGTGTTTTCCTGGACTTATCTAAGGCTTTTGATACTATCAAACATGATATTTTACTTGATAAGCTCGGTCAGTATGGCATTAGAGGAATTGCCTTAGACTGGTTTAAATCTTACTTATCCAATAGACACCAACTGGTAACCTATCGGGGAAAGACGTCGGATTTGGCCACCATAAGTTTTGGGGTTCCCCAAGGATCCATCCTGGGACCTCTGCTCTTTTTAATTTATATTAATGATATATGTAATTGCTCTACCAAGCTCCTATTTTATTTATTTGCGGATGACACCACAGTCTTCATCTCTTCTAACAATATAAATGATCTGTTTGATAGCATGAACTCTGAACTACTCCATTTATCTGCTTGGTTTAATGCTAATTCCCTATCTCTTAACGTTAAAAAATCTAATTACATTATATTCTCTAGTATGGGTAAGAAGATCCCTGAAGAACCTTCTAAAAGTATCATTCTTAACAATATCCCTATTAACCGGGTATCTCAGACTAAATTCCTGGGGTTGATCATTGACGAGCACCTTAATTGGAAATCCCACATTACCCTTGTCAAGAATAAGATTGCCAAATCTATTGGAATAATTAACAGGCTCAAAAATGTTCTTCCCTTCCCCACACTCAAAACACTTTATAATACCTTTGTCTTACCTTATCTTAACTATGGTGTTATCATCTGGGCCGGTGGATACAAAACCCACCTTGTACCTCTCCTACTATTACAGAAACGTGCAGTTAGAATTATCTCTGGTTCCCACTATCTGGCTGCCTCTGCTAGCCTTTTTAAAAATCTTGAATTGCTAACGGTTTATGACTTATTCAAACTCCAACTGGCAGTATTTATGCACCGTCACCAGAACCAATTACTGCCTAGTCTATTTAAGGACTATTTTATAACTAATGCCTCTGTTCACAGCTATAACACTAGATCACGTTTAAATATACACCTCAATTCATGCAATACTAACACTAAACAACACACTGTTAGATTCTCAGGCACCAAACTTTGGAACTCTATTGATTCCAACATTCGCTCCATTACTTCTCTTAATTCATTTAAGTCGACATATAAAAAACACCTGCTTAAATCAACTGATTCTATGTAGACTCTAATTAAGTTATTTACCTAACATGTGACTCACCTATCGATTCTTCCTACTTTTTCATGCTATTATTGTTTGTACCTTATAATGTGGGGACGACTAGATAAGCGTTAGCTTCTTCTCTCCACGAGTCGTTTCTTCTCTCTACACTGATCTATTATCTACTGCTCAATGCACACCACAAATCCTTCCTGTCTATTTTTCTGTCTCATTATATGTACCAAGATATTATGCATTGTGATAATAGTATGTTTATTCTGAATCGACTCAATAAAATTTGATTTGATTTGATTTGATTTGATTTGATTTGAATGACTTCACACTATTATAGCAAAGGACTTCAACCAAACCTTACATAGGCGGCGGGCCGTTAAGGCCAGCCTACATAACTTCAGTCGCACATGTCATAATTGTCATTTCAGCCTTGTTAGGAACTTACAGTTTACTGTAATTTGTACTTGTATCTTGTTCATATACATCAGCATTTCAGTAAATTAATAAGTAATAATACATTTCTATAAGTACCGTAGGGAGAGGGCCCCACCTTCATATTTTGTCTAGGGGCCCCCGAGTTCCTAGTTACGCCACTGTACTCAATTCGTTGCTTGAGTGGGAGCCAGTGGAGAACTTCACTCATATAGCTAGAGATGTGACTGAATTGGGTACGCGGCCATTAAGGCGGGCTGCAGAGCGCAGTACGCGATCAATACAACTCAGGCGGGCAATTGGTAGGCCAGCGTAGAGAGAGCAGCAGTAGTCAAGTCTGGTGGTAACAAATGAATGGACAAGAGTTGCAGAAGCAGTAGGAGTAAGTGAGCGAGCAACAGTGCGTAGTTGATAATAACAGGCACGGCTGAGTGAGTGAATGTGTGTAGATGTATTCTAAAAGGATGTATTCTAAAAGGTTCACTATCACCAGGGCGCAAATCAAAAGGGCGCAATCAACAGGGCGAAAATCAATAGAGCGCATGGTCATTAGAGCGCGTGGTCGAAAGGGCGAAAAGGCAAATGGCATGAGAGAAATCAAAATGGCGCAATCAGAGGGGCGAAAATGAATCGAGAACGAACGTTCAATGAAGAGCAATGTTGGCTGGTCGATATGTCAAAGGGTGCAAGTGTTAACAGACGAATACAGAAAAGGTAGGCCTAAATATAGATATTGGTTTAAAAGGCTAAGTGCAATCGAAATCACACGGACCTGAAATGAAATGATGGAAGTAGCTTTGCTTTATCGGCAACTCTCTTTCTTCTAATAATTATACCATCAGTACCTTGTAGCTTTTGGAATCAAAGCAGATTTTAATAGGCCTAATTAAAGGGTCTAGGACAATTACCCCCTGGACAATTACCCCCCGGACAATTACCCCCGACAATTACCCCCTGGACAATTACCCCCCAGGACAATTACCCCCCGGACAACTACCCCCCGTGCCAATTACCCCCCGGACAATTACCCCCTGTGCCAATTACCCCCCGGACAATTACCCCCCGTACCAATTACCCCCCGGACAACTACCCCCCCCCGTGGCACAGTGTGAGCTTGTTCAGTTGTTCGTATACGCGTTAGGGAACGAACGTTCTCATGGTCATGGTCTTCGTATTTGTCAGACCTTCAGCGCTGCCAAAGCCTATCCAAAAGTAACTTTGCTGTGTTACACACCTTTAGTCATCATCTCACTCTACAATACTTATTGTACATACTTATACACACTCCTTCCTACTACCATTATTTCTCAGCTATCTGCTTACATACCTCCTTCTAGCACTCCATGCCTCTTCTGTTCCTCTCGCTGTCTTTCTCGATTAATCTCCATGTATCTGTTTCTCTCGCTCTCATGCATACGTTACCTGCACGCTCTTGTATAATATATATACTAGCTGGGGTACTTAATTTATCCTTACCTTACTACCATTATTTCTCAGCTATCTGCATACATAGGCCTACCTCCTTCTAGCACTCAGAGAGGGAAAAATAAACATTTAAAGATTTTATTAGGCAGGCGTTACAACTAGCTTAAAGCCGTTTTTAGATTGGATTTTATTTAATATTTTTCTTGAATGCTTAACACTAACTTGCATCTAACATGACACGGGGGGTAATTGTCCGGGGGTAATTGGTACGGGGGGTAATTGTCCGGGGGGTAATTGGCACGGGGGGTAGCTGTCCGGGGGGTAATTGGCATGGGGGGTAGTTGTCCGGGGGGTAATTGTCCTGGGGGGTAATTGTCCAGGGGGTAATTGTCGGGGGTAATTGTCCGGGGGGTAATTGTCCAGGGGGTAATTGTCCTGTCACCCTAATTAAATCACGTGATTTTTATAATGGATTTTATGCATTAGAAAATATTCAAATGACCATATTTCTTTCCTTTAATCATCTTTACTCCTCAATTATTTTCTTATTAAGTTGGAGTTCATGCCCCCTTTTGATCCTCGCTCTTTTAAACATGCGCCCTTTTGATTTCGCCGTTTTGATCAAGCGCTCTAATGACCATGCGCTCTATTGATTTTCGCCTTTTGATTGCGCCCTTTTGATTTGCGCGCTGTTGACAGGATACCTCTAAAATGCTGTGGAATGCTGTAGGGCCTATATATTATTTTTATCGATATAAAGTTTAATTCTCAAGCTATTTTACAAACGTTTCATCAGGACACAGTGTATTTATCTATTAACATCTTTTCCGAGTACGGTTAGGCCTGCCGGGCTGCTATACCACCTCTTTCAATGTAAAATTATCGGTTTCTTATTTTTATGTTTCAAGGAATCCTTGCATACTGGAAAACAGATTCCAGCCACTGGAACGACCTTCACAGTGTCGAAGAATGGATTCAACCCGATGTAGCCGTTCTAACCAGTCATGCGGAACAAGCTGAAACTTATTGCTCTATTTATTTCTGCTGAATCTGAATACGTATTGGCTGGCATTTGCATGCAGACATGGGCGGAGTTTATCAGGGGCTAGGGGTCTAAGTCCCCCAAGAAGATCCAGATTAATTTTTTTCGCAGTGTAAATGGTTTCTTTTCCCGGGCTTAGCCCCCCCCCACCCCCAAGAAGGCTTTAGCCCCTCCAAGAACGGAAACCAAACTCCGCCCATGCATGCAGATAATGTAGCCTATAATAGTTCGGCCTAAAAACACATGTTCTATGCCTTCTATGGCAATATTTCCACGGTGATACAAGCTGAGCATGCGTAGCTTCTTTTATTGGGTAAATTTATTTCGTTTCCTTTTCTTATTTTGAAAATATTCTGCTTAATAGTGAACTTGTGAAAATGCAATATGTACAGAATATAGGCCACTAGTTATGTACTGCATAGCATCTAAAATATTCGTACAAAGAAAATTTATCTAAGTAATATTCGTTTAATTGACAGAATAACCAGTCGACATAACAAAGAACAGTGAATAAAGCCTAAAAAACATTTTTAGACAGCATCCGTGTTATGAAATTTTTATTGTTTTTATTGATTAGTTCAAATGGATGCGGCCTAGGGCGCAGATTGTATTTACCAGGACGTCTACATGTATAAGAGAAAAATTTACGAAGAACATGATCATTGTCTTTAATTATAGCTTTGAGGAGGGCAGCATCAGCAGTCCCAGCCATAATGTCTGCTTTTGGGTAGTCTGAGGGGAGGAATCCAGCTCGTCTGACACGTCCCAGGAACCTTTCGATGGGTTCGACCTCTCCCGCGCTCAGCAGTCCCCACCAGGCTGGAGAGCAATACAGCAGACGTGCTACTGAAGTCGCTCGAGTGATGACATGCCATGCCGGTCCAGGCATGCCATGAGCACGCAGCACGCGGAAAGCGTAGATTGAGGAGGCACATGAGCTTAAGGTATTGTCAACATGCTCCGAAACAGTAAGACGTTCACCGATTGTAACACCCAGTATTTTTTATAGAAGTAGCTCTCTTAACTCCTGTGATGGACGACATGGAGGCCAATGAAGCGGACGATCGCCTCACTGCAGCCATCTTCCTTGTCTTTTTTGGGTTGATGTGCAGGTTTTTGCTGGTGGCCCAAGTTTGTATGTGTTGGAGTTCACTTTGGGCAGATCTGATGTTGTTCGAGCCGATTAGTAGGTACATGTAGGTGTCATCTGCATATTTTCAATAGTCGGTTTTGGTCATTAACTGGATGAAGGTCAGAAGTGCCAGTGATAAACTTTGCCAGGCCGACGCCGGAACCCTGAACGACACTAGCGTTTATTTTCTTAATCGTTGATGTTTTCCCTGTCGGACGAAAGGCATATTGATCCTTGAGTGATAATGGTGGTGGCATGTTGTTGAAGCAAGGGTAAAGGTAGGTGTGGACCAGGATCCGTTCCACCACTCTCGAGAGAATTTGTAGAACAGATTTAGGTTCAAAATCTGTCGGGCATGTTGGAGAGGCAACCTTAGCCTTCGGGCGGATGAGAGCTGTTCTCCACTGTTCAGGAACATGCGAGAACCTCGGTGATTGGTTGATAAGAGCCGTCAAACAGCCATAGTATCCTGGCACTGCTAGACGAAGAAACCATGCAGGCTAACCCCTCAGAAGTATGGTGCAACCGGTCCAGGATGGTGAAAACTTGCTGTTCACTAACTGTTTCATGCTGGTTGTCAACCGTCGTTTTCAGACAGGTCGCAGTATACTGAAGGTCCGTGGAAGCCTCAGCAAAATAGTTGTTAAGAGTCTCAGGGTCAACTGACGATGGCATAGTCCTAATTGCGGTTTTTTAATGAGTTTGTTAGCACGGTGCCACAGGTCTTTAGTTCCATGTCTAGGGTCAACGTCGACCAAAGATGTAGAAACCACTTTGGAAATTGCACGCGCAATTCTCCGAGCAAGTGCAGACGCTTTTTCCATCTCGCCTTTCCTCGTGAGCAGATTTTTTGCGAAGGAGGAACTTAATTTCAGGAGTGATGACGGTAGGATCTCTAGATGTTATGGTGATGACACGGATCGGGTAGAATCGATCTAACCGGCCAAGGGCGTCTTCGTAGAATAAATCCCATGCTTTTTGTGGGTCAGATGGTACAGGAGGTGTTGGTCCAGCATCATCACAGAAACTACGCAGAAAACTCGCACGCTGATCCGGCGAGCGTTTCCTGTAAGGGAACTTGAACCTCTGCTTATTTTGGTCGATAGGCGGGTTGTCAGAATATGCTACAATGGCCCTGTGGTCAGTATTACCCTCCGCCCCGCCTACCGTGACGGTCACGTCTGAATGTACGAAAGCCAGGTAAACTGCTAACGTCTGCGCCATGGATCGTCTTGAAGTGCGTTTCGGAAACGATGGCCAGCTCCGTTTTGTATCCGATGAGCTCAGCTTCCAAATGAGCCAACGCACCAGGTTTAGTCAATGAGCGGGCATTGATAACGTTGGCGCTGCACAGAGAGCGAGGATAGGTTTCAGCCACATCTTCTCTATGAGGAGTATTCAGATCAAGTCGGACCAGGCAACGCCGTCCCACAAAGTTCGATCTTTTTGCTTCAAAGAATACAGGGCGTGGGGTTGATTGGATGGCAAATAGGCCTATACGTCTTTGTGCTTACCGCCACGAACTCCTCTGTAGCGTAGAATTCCCAGCGACCTCAACAATTACAAAACACATGCTGCTGGGCGTAGCCGATGAGGCACATGAAGCCTGTGTGAACCGAAACGCATCGACAGCAAGTACTTTGAGCCATACCGTACGGTAGTATCCGGCATCATTGTAAGTCATCGGTCATCCAATGACACACGTCCATCCATCTTAGTTTAAATCGGCTCTTTTCCAGCGAATAACGATTATTATATGATAGAAACAACTTTGCCACAAGGTCGACAATTCATAACCACGGACATACTGTACAGAAAAGCACTCAACTTTAGGCCTCTAGGCCTTCCGCTAGAACTCACAAAAATTCTAGCAACAAGTAGACTTCGCTATGTTGGCAGCCTTTTCGGCGCTCCGTAATTATCTGCCATATTTATAGAAAGGCAACAAAACGATTACTATTACAAAGCATAAGTAGGACCTAATGCAGGTCAATTGGGCACCTTATTCAAAACTATTAATGTGCAAACATAGGCTACTCATGAAGGCCTACTGCAGTTCAATTAAAATTGAGCTCGCAAAACTACTCATGGAAAGTCACCTTACAAAAAGTATCAAATTAATGCAAAGACGCTTAAACAGCTCAATTACAACCAAAGTCGCATAAATTGCCATGAAAAGGCTTCTTAACAACAACAAACTATAAAAATCTAAACATCACTCGTGCTAAAAATGCAGTTCAAATAGAACCAACCTGCAAAAATACTTTCAGCAAGGCATAAGGTCAAACTATCGAAGTGCAAACATAGGGGAAGTAGGGGGCGAGACGGACCTCGTAACACATTTCTGATTTTAAGACACCATAAACGTGCATCATGGGCACAAATTTTGTTCTACTCGGGTAGCTTATAAAGTAACATAGCTAAGGGCAACACAAATTTAATTGCATCCCTTTTTCATAAGAAGATTTTTAAAAAATCAAAATTTAGTAGTAATGGTATCTTGCCCCCACACTGGGGCTAGATGAACCAGTCAAATAATAATATCATGCCTCTCGCATTAGGATTTCATCAAAGCATGTTCTGAGCACATTAGAATAATATTTTCATGCACAAATTTGATCATCTATAAAGTAAAAAAATAGTGAGAATAACGAAGAAGTTACATTGAACCACATTTTTCAACTTTAGGTGATTTTAGTGGTCCATCTTGCCACCATGGAAGAACAAGATAGACCACTGCAATCATGTCTTTTGCGTTAATTGTCATTATTATTGTATCAAACAATAATTGCTATAGTAATAATAGCCTAATAATTAATTAAGATTTTGAAATCGGATGAAAAAAGTCGAATCACACGAACAATTCACACAAACGGGGCACGATGGATCACAGAGTCCGTCACGCCCCGTCGGTGACTGATCCAACTCGCCCCCATTCTTAAGGTATAAACTTTTCACCAATAAAATATTAAATCTACTGGGCATCCTGCCAATATTGAATTCGTCAATACAGCAGAAAACCTGTCACAATGTGTAATTGAATACTTAGCAAATAACTGTCTCCTGAAAATAGGATCGGACAGGTAGAAAATCAACTTTTGATCATGAAAAAAAAAGTCGTTTCGGTCGTTTAGTTTAGACACAATTTAATTGAGGGGATCCATCATACCCCAAGGGTCCATCTCGCCCCTAGTTCCCCTACTCGTGAACATTCAGATCAACGAAAACCCATTATGAAAAAAAATTATCTCAAAACACTCTAACTAACATTAGGCCTATTGATGAACAAACTCCTGTAAATTCAGATAAATTAGAGTCATGTTCGTAAAATACCTGTGGACAGCTGCAATTGCTTTGATATAATAATTTAGCAAGAGCTTAAAACGCGAAGCAGTAAATAAGGAACACGGATATTTTTCAAAGGGGATTCTAAATCTAAAATGTCTCAGTTTCACTTTGCATATCAATAGTAGGCCTATCATTAGTGCTATAGTGCGAAGAAGAAATTTGCTAAAAACAAAAAAGTCGTAGTTAACGAATAAGTACAAATTTACCCGCAGGGAAGCACCTTAACCAATACCATTATTTGGCTCTGCAAATTCACTAAACGTAGGCCTAAAGCAGATCAAACAACGCCATGTCTGCAGAATTAGCCTAGGCCTACTTATAGAAAACACTGAATGTAGCCTACACGAGAAAACTCATGAAAAAGCAACTTTGTTGAAACTGGTCGCATTTACAACAAGCAAGTAGTCTGGCATAGATTTCTGCGTTTCATCGTTTACTCTAATAAAAATTTCAAGCGCGAAATCCATAATACACTAAATAATCATTTCAATGCAGTGAGATAGCTAGTCAAATGACTGCTTCAGGCGGATGCCGCTCAATTCATTATAGATCCAACGACTTTCTGTAATACACGCATTCAAATTGTAATAGGCCTAAGCCTACTTAGCATGGGCGGAGTTAATCAGGGCTAGGACCCAAGAAGGCGTAAAAACAGTTTTTTACGGGAACAATGGAGCGGAGAGTGTCTAGGCCCCTCCCCTTAAGAAGGCATCCTAAGTAAGTTTTGAGTCGGTGAATGGAAAATGGTATATTTTCACGAGATTTCTACCGAAGTCCTAAAAAGGTCATCAGTGTTTTGGACTGGAAAAATGGTATAGGGCCTAGCCTATTCGCCGACGCAAAATTGTTGGCGCCGCGTTCTGGACCATGTCTCCGCCTCGGAGTCCAAGTTATTTTGAGCTCCTCCCCAAGAACTGAAACCAAACTCCGCCCATGCTTAGAGCATCGTATAATAGTCTTGTCGTAGGCCTATAAGTCAAAAATTATAGGCTAGAGCCTATGGGCTTACATCGATCGCCACTGATCAGATTCTATCATCCCCGCCAATTCATGATTGGAATAGTTCACATGAAAATTTGTTTGGTGGGTCCTGTTTATAGGCCCTACTGACCGCTAATCAAATACTGAAAAGTGCTGCCTTATCTGAGAAAGTACAAATACCGCTAAACACAAAACCGACAAAAGAAAAGACCCTCCAAAACATACCATAAGTTCCATATTCACAAAAGCAAATTAATGCCAAGGCAACACACAATATTGACAATATCACCGGTCCATCACTGCTCCAAAGCGCAACACTGGAAAACAAATAGGCCTACGGTACAAAACGCAAAATACTAACAAAACGTATCCATTTAATTCTGTACTTAAATCATATTGTCAAGAAGCCAAGCAGGTCACAGTACCCGATTCAATTCCACGCTCGTATTTTTATGTAGTGCGTGGCGGTCACCAGGGTTCAAGTCTTCAAAAAGGGAGTTATGAGTAGAGAACCAGAGCCAGTCCTCGCGAATTTCATCAGCGCCATGTAGGCCTATGTGCTGTAGACAGACGAATGATCGCGTGTGAAGGT
Source organism: Lumbricus terrestris (assembly GCA_949752735.1). Classification (NCBI taxonomy): domain Eukaryota; kingdom Metazoa; phylum Annelida; class Clitellata; order Crassiclitellata; family Lumbricidae; genus Lumbricus; species Lumbricus terrestris. Next base: position 23,518,211 of record OX457048.1, read on the forward strand.
CCACTTCTAAACAAAGAAACCATAGCATATCGACAGAGTCCATTAATTAGAGGGAAGTATACGCGAAGAAATCTTGCCAAGCAATTTTTCACGATCAAATTGTTCCAAAATTGGGTCACCATTTGGATGAACGCTGCGGCGGTGGTAGTATAGTGCTTTCGTAGGTATATCGAATGTAGAGCCATCCGGACATAGGTCGAGGTATAAGTCGTAGATACCACAGTAACCGAAATCTGTCAAATTCTCTGTGCTCCAGGAAATGTTATCACCCTTTTGTTTCAAAGATTTACGGTCAAAACTCGGCTGGTTTGATGCTATCAATGTGAAAGAGGGCATAAAGTAACACGGATAAATGCAAAGTCGAGAAAATTCGAAGAAGCAATATATGATCCTCTCGACCCAGAAGACTAGTTGTTTTGGCGTTATTGTCTCTTCCTTTCTTGCTCCATATTCATTTTTGGTAGTAAAGACCCCAATGCAAAAGAGAAGGGAAGTCTTCAGTTGATATGCAGCCTTATCTTTAATACGAAGCTTCATTTTGGAAACAATATATGCTGCCTTTATTAAAGGTGAACTAAATTTAATGACTCGACTCTCTAGTGGTGCAAATGAAATTCTGGCGTATGTCTCGGAAAATGAGAAATGAGTACCACGTGGATTGCATAGCTTATCATGAGGCCGATGATATGCATTGTGTAAAGGCCGATGAAAGACGAATATGCAGCCGTCTTTTTTTGCCGCTGGGTCAATGCCTACAGGCAGTGGTTCATCTGGCCACCAATCTCCCACGTGAACACAAGCAACGATGTCAATTGATATTTTGAAGAAAAGAAACCCACCCTCTCCATCTTCAATGGGATGAAGCATTCTTAGCGTTACAGTCTTACACAGACCACCTACATTAAGGAAAGCTGTATTTATGCATTTATGGCTCATGTTCCAATCGAACAGTGTTTGATTTTGCCAGAATGCAGGGTCACTTAAGACTTCTTCTAAAATAATCTGGAAGATAGAATTAACTTCAATAGTCAACAAACAATGATTGGCGTCAAAGAAGCTGTCAAACATCTCGTCACTCCGACTCTCTGTGTCCTCACTTTTCTTCCTCCTAAGTTCAAAGTAACCATTCGGTCCCAATGGATGTGGAAACGGGTCACAGATTTGGCTGAATTTAATTAGTCTGAAGTTAAAATCAAAGTCCGCTGAAATGATGGCTTTCGTTTCTTCTTCGGCGCTACCGACTAAAGTCGGTTGGCATTCAAATCGCCAATCCCTTTTCTTTATACCATCCGCCAAATGCTGAGTGAAGTGTTTCACTGATGGTTTAAATTGACTTAGACGTCTGTTGAGACGAACAAATTCGTATTTAGTCCATATCTTCCAAACTTCTTCTTCCGACGATTCTTCAGGATGAGGTGATTGAGAGTAGATACGAATCGCTTCCACGAGTTTCTTCTTAGTTAAATCTGTCACATGATTACTGTTGAATACTTGCGCGATATCGATGGATAGGTAAAGATCCGTGTTTTTCCAATACCTTGCGTCATTTTCGTTCGCAATCACTAGGTCTCGAAGCTGCTTGAGATCTCTAGGTGAATTTCCAAATTTATCCATTGTATTCTCATCAGCTCCGTTGTCGACGAGGAACTTATACTTATCGCTGTATTGGCGATTTTCTTCTGCTTAATGCAAAGGAGTTTTGCCATAAAAATCAACTGCGTTAACTTCGGATCCTATATCCATTAACACACTTATTATTTCGTGATCTTCGTAGGAATTGTAGATTGAGTGCGACAAGGCGGCGTAATGCAGTGGAGTTCTTCCCTTGTTATCGATTGCAGTGGCGGAGTCTCTGAAATTCTCTGGATTCAGTAGAATTCCATTAATCATGATGTCAAATTGTTCCTTGTCTTCTTTCGTCGCACATGTTTGTCCAAATAACACATCTGAAAGTTGGGAGATGATCAGTCGATGAAGTGGGTTTCGACCTCTGTTGTCAACTCTTGCCTCTTCGATTGGGGCTTCGTCGTTTGATTCTTTTGACCCTCGAATCGCGCCGCGACTCTCAAGTACTTTCAAAATTTCTGAATTAATTCGCATGGGAGACTTCAATGCCAAATCAAGAGGCGTATTTCCTCGGAAGTCAATGGCATTCACATTAGTTTCATCATTATCTAACAGCATTTTAATCATTTCTACTCTCAGTCGCATAGTCTCCTCGTTGCATTGAAGATAGCCCTGAAGCCGGTCAATCACTGTATGTGGATTTACGTTGTCTCTTCCCAATGTAGATTTATCACTGCCGCACGTCTGAAGAGAGTTTGTTCCTCTATTACGTTTAAGATGACTCTTTAGTCGGTCAATAACTGCATGTGGGATCAAGGCTTTTCTTCCTAATATAAGTTTGTCCTTGCTCCTCGTCTCAAACGAGTTAACGCCGTCCAGATTTCGTTTGAGAAGTCCTTTACAAAAGAAATATAAATCAAACCAGATCGTATTTCGCTCATAGACAACTGTATGCAAGGCCGTAAACCCGATATTGTCGTGCAAATTCACGGAAGCGCCATGGTTTAGCAGCAAACGCATCACTGAGACATCATTCATTCTAACTGATCGAATCAAAGCAGTTTTCCCACATTCGTCTCTTGCGTTAAGTTCGAGCTTCTTTTCTGATTTTTCCTCCCAGTCAAATAAGGCTTGAATTGCAAGACAAAAACCATGGTCTGCGGCAGTATTCAAAGGTGTCTCCCCGCCAGAATTCTTCAGGTTGAAATCTGCACCCTTCTCAAGTAGCAACTGCATCAAGTAGATCAACTGAATCTGTTTACCTGGCTCTGAAATACGCTTACCGCTATTCCAGAACCTCGTCACTCTGTGAAGTAGTGTTAGCCCGTAATCATCCTGGTGGTTTACATTAAATTTGTTCGAATTAATAAGAGTTTGTGAAGTCTCTTTTATGTTTTCGAAAAAGATCTCGTTTTGCTCATCGTCACTTCGAACTTTCGCGATTTCTTCTTTATCTCTACAATCTGCGACTTTGAAGTCACTGATCGCCGACATCAGCTGAACAAAGCTGTCTCTTATGTGCTTTTCTGAATAGGCACATCTGTATTCATTGAGCAAAAGTTGAACTATTCTTGGTTGATTCGAAAGAACCGCGAGGTCGAGAGCAGTATCTCCATTGTAGCTTCTCTGCATCTCCACAGGTGTGTTCGTTTCTGTCCAAACTAATCCAGCTGAAACGCGTCGACCATCTGATCTCAAAAGTTGAATTGGCTGGATGCCGCTGGTTGCAATCAACTTATTGTCCGTTTCTTTTAGTTTTTTTCTGTCGTTCGCTAATGACTCAGAAATCCTGTAGCTGTGTTTCAAAATGACCTCAACAACTGCTATGTGACCTTTGCGGAAAGCAAGGTGCAATGGTGTCTTGTCTACATGAAATTCTGTTATCAGCACGAAATCGCAGACGCCGCGGCTCAGTAATAAATCCGTGACGACTGCATGACCATTTATAGCTGCAAGGTAAAATGGTGTATCTCTGGATTGCATCATTACGTCAACTGTAGCATGGTTATCCAGTAAAATCTCAACACTGGAAGCGTGGCCATTTTGGGAGGCTAGATGAAGTGCAGTCAGCTTTGCGTTGTTACATGAATTAACATTTGCACCGTTAATTATCAAATTCTGAATAATGTCTGCATGTCCATTCGTAGCTGCAAAGTGAAGTGGCGTTGTTTGACATCTGTTGACTGCATTGACATCTGCATTGCTGTTTAACAGTAATTGCACGGTTGCTAAGTGACCGTTTTTAGACGACAGGTGAAGCGAAGTCAAGCATAATACGTTTTTCGAATTCACACTTGCATTACTGTTAAGTAGAAGATTGACAACGTCGACGTGACCATTTAGAGTTGCAAAGTGCAATGGAGTGTTATGCTCTGCGTCTAGTACATCAACATTCGCGGTAGACATCAGTAAACTTCTTACAGTTTCCGTATCACCACATTCAGCAGCTAGATGAAGCTGACTAAGGCCTTGAACTTCATCTTCCTCACAGCTGCTCTGAATATCAGCTTCATTATCAGTTTCAGAATCCGTGTTTACATCTTCATCATCGTCAGCTTCAGAAAATGTACCTACGTTCTGGGTGTCTCCCCCCTCTCCTTCAGCTTCAGAATCAAACAATTCTTCATTTTCAGTAAAACCATATAACCGTTCAGTAGTTTCGGATCCATTTGATTCGAGACATCTAGTTTTACAACCAGATTCAGCATCCTTCGCCTCAGTTTTGCGGTGCCGTTTAAGATCTGGTCGCGGTTTGTCGATGTCTCCGGACGGATCAGGAGACTTTGGCGATGATTTCGTACTCATTGTTGAGCGAATAAGCTTTCCATTCAGAGCCAAGTATTCTCTTTTCTCATTGCCTGCAAGACATAGTGCACGATAATGATATACATGTAACATGTTTTCGAATGGCTGCCCGTAAGAGATGAAACCGGTGTAGCCTACGGCGCTGAATAACTGTTGGTGACTCGGCAAAAGCGTGCATGATAAATGCGGGCTGACGAAGTGCGCATAAAGATCATAATGAAGCAGAAAGGCAATAGTTGAGCCAAGCTATAGCAGTTAAATAGTTGAAGCGAAACGCACACTATAATATATATATACATATATATATATATATACACTGTAGGTCAAGTCAATAATTACAAAGTTCAATGCATTACGGTTTAACATCTTGGGCGTATTAGTCAACGTGCTATAGACGGCCTATTTTTAAATGTTTCTAACTGTGTTACAGTTCAACCCATAAAAATTCGTCAGAAAGTCTTTAACAGTTACATATATTCGTTTTAATGAGAAAAAGACACTCTGACAATAACGCAGAAATGTTAACATGAGAGATAATGAATAATTAAAGTCAAAAGTTCAATTAGTTAGGCTTAAAGTAAGCTAGTAAAGTTGAACATCTAGGGCCAACTGTAAAGGTTTTAATGAAACTTAATGTCTATCAAAGTACTTTAGCCACTGTAGGCCCTAATAATTATAGACGGCCTGCTTTTAAATGTTGTTCAGGAGTCTAGCGATAGACACATGACGTCGTATCGTTGGTGCCTTTGAAGTGCATCCTCTGACGCCTTCTTAAAAATGTGATTTTTTCTATCATATTCTTAGTGCCCTTTCGATTGCTAATAATCTAGTTTGAAAGGAGTGTTTCGAATTCAAAGTTCAAGCCATGCGCAAACAAACGTGGTTGGGATAATCGACCGAATACGAGTTTCAAGGGAATGTTCCTAACCACTCGAACGTTACAATAGTCAAATTGAACAGTTACGCAAAGAAACGCGGTAATGATGTACGCGGTTATGAGGGTGCGCGGTTTTGAAAATCGCGGTTTTGTACCGCGGCCTTGTCTGCGAGGTTTTGATAGTAAACCAAATAACTTACATGAATAGTCTGGGTTTTTCTATTCTTTCCCGGATGGAAATCTGGGTTTATTTCTGAGACCTCAGTGCAGGGCCGTAGCAACAATGAACGTGGCCCCTCCGAACATATGACCAGGGCGGCGGGGCCCCTTACAATGCAGAAACTGGTATGCGATGTAGGCTACGTAATTCCGTATACCGTGCTTATTCTAAGTAATTTCGTTTGATAATTATTATTAGGCCTAAGCTCTAAATCTGATATTATTATCAGTGGCGGCTTCAGAATTTCAGTTTTTCGGTGGCTGAATTCCCGCGGAGGAAATTTTCCATTTTCAGCTGCCAAAATTTCTGACGACCTTCTTTTTTAGTCATTTGGTCGAAATCTCATGACAATTTTCCATTTTCACCCGCCAAAGGGAACTTTTTAGTCGAAATCTCGTGCATATGGTTTCAGTTTTTGGAGGGCTGATAATGGAAATGTTCCATTATTACATGTAAAAAAACCGATGGATTTTGAGAGGGCTTAGGCCCCCCTCCATAGCGACGCTACTGATATTATTATACTCTATGAAATTTTCTAGAATTGACATCTAAGTTCCCTGATCCAGTACTGCATATCTGAAAATCCGTTGCATTTTCAGCGTTTAAAATGTGGGCCTGAGGGCCCTTAGAATGCAGAAATTGGAATGCGATATTTATATTGCATACAATAAAATTATATTGGGTATTCATATTATGTATAGCCTACATGGGACTACAGTGTACATGTATTCCATACTCATATTGTATACTGCTGCAGAAGTCTTTCTAACAGTGCTTTCCAACGTGGATTGTGCAACAGCATCAATAAATGTCACTATAGCCTATAGCTACACCTAACATTTTTGCCACTTTCGGGGGCCCCCTTTCTTGCGGGGGCCCCCTCCGGTCGGAGGGTACGGAGGGCGGTCGCCACGCCTCTGCCTCAGTGGCAACACTGGTCAAACCCAGGGTGAGAATTGCCGGGGGGGTTGGGGGGTTTCGACCCCCCCAGTCTTTCTCAGAGCCCCATGTTAAAGTATGTTTTTTACACCCCAATTCCAAGTGGATAATGGTCCAACCCCCCCAGTTATTTTTCCACAATTCTCACACTGGTCAAACCCACTTTTGCTGCCCACCCTGTACACTGTCTAAGGCTTAGGGCTGCCAACCGTACCGGATTCGCCGGGACAGTCCCGGAATCGGCCCTCTTCATCGAGTATCCCGGATTAATCTCAAATTGTCCCTGAATTTGTGGTAGAGATGCACATGACAAAATGTTGCCATTTTGCACACTAACCTCGGCAGGGAAGGAGAGACGGTAGGCTTAAAATCAACCACTGCAATGCTAAACAATGACCTTTGCGAAAAAGAACATGATATCAATCGAGGTCGACGGGGAAGGTCTGGAAACGTGGAAGAATTTGTATATCTGGGAAGCCTGCTGACAGGGAACAATGACTGTGGAAGGGAGATAGGAAGAAGTATAGCAGGCAGCGGGAGCATAGGCTGCCTTCGAGAACTTATGGAGAAGTCGCGAAAATAGCGCAAAACCAAATTTAATATGGAAATTATAAAAACATGCATATTTAGCATACTACTATATGCATGCGAGACATGGATTCTACGCCAGCGGAAAACAAAGAAACTATTGACATTTGAGATAATATGCTGGAGCCTATAGGAGGATACAACACATCAGATGGGAGCAGAAAATAAAAAAATGTGGAGGTACGCGCAAACAATAGGAAACAAAAAATCAAACAAAAATTAATGATAATGGAAAGAAAACTGACTTTGTTGGCATGAGTGCAGAATGGGATATGACAGACTCGTCAAGCAAGCCGTTTTTGGACGATGGAGATTAAGGATTAGGAGTAGGCCGTGTAGGGAATGGCTGGACGACATCACAGACTAATGTGAAATGAAGAGTAGCAAACTGAGCCGCAGAGCGAAAAGTGGAGTCGGATGGTGACCCGTGAGACTTGATCATTACGACAAAACGTTATCGGATGAGTTTCTCGTGAACCGGAGCTATATGTATGTATGTGAACTTGTTATAGCGCCCCTTCATGATTTCTATTCGGAAGAGGGCTCGACTACAGCGCGGACACTGAATCTGAGTTTCACGCCCAAGTGCTCATCAATTATTGTGAGTGAAGGACTTGCCCAAGGCCTAGGAGGCGGCTTGAGGTGGATTCGATCCTGCAAACCTCCGGCTGCAAGGCAATGAACATGCCCACTACAATACAGCGCCCCACAAATTATTCTACCCCTTATACCAAATTGTATATATTTACAATGTAGCAATAACTGCCCGAAAGTTTTACCTATTCAAAGCATCAATAGCGAGTCAATACCGTAATGTGCTTCGTAAAAGCAGCCAATTGGATGACATAAAATTATATGTCTGTAGAATAAGACATGGTATAGAAGCAGACGCAGCTTAGGATGCTCAGCAATGCGCGAAAGGTTGAACATCATCAGCATAAGAACAAATCACAAGAGAACAGGATGCAGGTAGAGACTCCATAAATTGTTATGCAGAGGGTGAGGAAAAGGTCCAAGAATAAAATTCTGATGGGGACAAAAAGGAACAGGACGCCAAAGTGAGCGAGGTGAGTGAAAATGGTATTTATTGAGCGCTCCGCAGGATGGGAAGTGATCCAGAAGTGATCCAGAAGAGCGTGAAGTTCTTTTTACCAACTGTAATGGAAAGACGACTCAAGAGGAGGTCATGGTCGACTCAGTAAAAGGCAGAAATGCCATCTTATAGGGTAAGCAGGGTTACTTGGAATATATCCATTGATCCACAGCACGGTAACACTATATATAGGCAAAATATAAGAAAGAACACGACCTCTGTAGAGTGATCCCAGCGGAACCCAAATAAACACGAAGGAAGTAGGCTGTTAGAGTCTCCAAGAAGTTAAACAGCTGACAAAAAACCATTTTTTTATCTTATAGAAGCGAAAGTTGTCGTTACTTTTTGTTGCGTCACGTTTTTTTGATCAACAAAAACAGTGGATGGGCTGACTTAACACATTGACCGCCTACACGCCATGTTAAATGACTGGCTGAAGTACGAGTTAACTCGTACTTGGCGGTCAACGTGTTAAAGTGATATAAATTTTGCCCTATTTCAAATATGTCGATGAAAGTTGGCTACCGGTATTGTACGTAGATATGAATCACCTTTAAATCTGATTTAGCCTAAACATTCTTATTTTTGGGCCAAGATATTGGCAAAAACCCATAGGGATTACTTTTTATGGCCCACCCTGTATAATACTGTAAGAACAACTAAACGACAGTTCGTATATTGGAGGCCAAAACGGGTTTCGATGGGTAAGCATTGTCCATGCAGAACAGATGGAGAAAAACTTGGGTTCGATTTACGTTAACTATAGCAATCACTAAACAGCGATCGTCAAAACCGCGATCACAAAATAGAGATTTACATCACATCGAGTGCAGGCCTACAAAATTAGTGATCATTAATTCAGCGATTTATGATAAAAAAAGTTTAAAATATTTTATGTAGTAGGCTATACAGAAAAAAATTCAATACTAGGCTTAGGACCTACACTTGAAGATATCGTCGCCTGAGACTGAGAGTCATCTTCGCGTATGTCCACTTTAGTGAATTCCGAGAAATCGAGTTTGAAGTTTCGGAACTTTGGACGGAAATTTAAATAAATGAGTGCAATAAAACTTCAGGCAAAGACGTCATATTAAGGCATCGACATTAATTAAAGGATGTTGCATAAAAATTAAACTGAAACTTAGAATGGTTTTTGTGAAATTTGGAAAATATTGTATTAAATGGATTTAAATCAATTGCAAGTCATCCTGACGAGAAAAAAATGAAATAGGCTAATTCAAATAATAAAAGAAAGCAATACACAATCATTTGCAACTTTGTTCGTTTCAATTTTCGCAAGTTTGATGCCCTTTTTGAATAAACGAACGTTTTTATTTCCTGGACATACGACACTATGATACAACGAATCTCCTTCGTCCAATCAACGACGAGCTTTCTCGGACATACGACAATGCACTTTTAAACCGTGAATGCGGCACTGGAGATGCGGCAAAATAAATTGGAGATACGACAAAACAACACTGTAATTGGACATACGACAAGTAGTTTTCGTTGAATATCTTTAAAACGACTTGTCGTATCTCCTAGCGGTTAACAGTGAAGAAAGAGAGACAATTTTTTTGCTACAAATCAAGTCTAAACTCGATTTTGAAAAAAATTGACATACGCGAAGATGACGATATGAAGGATCAATAACAGATAAACGACAGCTGTCGTTGGTCACCTACCCCTTGTTCGTTCCATAAAACAAACTGAAAGAAAAACGTGTCGCCAGGGTGGTGTTTTGAAGTGAATGTGCAAAAATTGAAAACCCTGAATAACGGTACTCAAATTACAATTGTAGTAATCATTACTACAAAAGATTAACAACGGACAGTCGTCCATAAAACAAACTGGAAGAAAAGCTTGTCGCCATGGAGGGGGGGGCGGTGGTGTTTTGAAGTGAATGTGCGAAAAGTGAAGACACTGAATACCGGTACTCAAATTACAATAATGGTAATTATAGGTCTTGATGTGCCATGAGGCCCTGTATGCACTTTGGTGTTGGGGGAGTTTCTCACTTCCAATCAGTCAGTGGGTCCCTGGACATGAAAAATCACCGAGGTGCTTGTCCGCCATGGCGGCACGAATGACGTAATTGACAAATCCAATATGGCCGCCACCCGCCACATTGAAAATCTATCTTTTTCATTTCTTACAGCATATGCACGTGCAATACCTCTAATGGTACTGACTCAGGTATGTAGAATTCATTTCTGATATTGTTTTTGTCATCGGGGGTCATCTTGTGGTCATAAGGTCATGGTCAATGTCATTTTTTTGATCTTTTTCATTTCTTACAACTTATGCACGTGTAATAGCTCTAATGGTACTAAGTCAGGTATGTAGAATTCATTTCTGATACTGTTTATGTCATCAGAGGTCATCTTAAGGTTATAGAGGTCAAGGTCAAGGTCAATGAGTTTTATCTTTTCATTTATTACAGGACATGCATGTGTAATACCTCTAATGTTACTGATTCGGGCATGTAGAATTCATTTCTGATATTGTTTTTGTCATCCAGAGTCATCTGAAGGTTATGAAGTCAAGGTCAAGGTCATTTGTCGCATAAATGATGTCGATTATAACTTGAACGAATGCAGCCTGGAAAAGGTGTTATAACTTTAATTGAACAAATTTAGTTAGCTTATTATGTCATTCGTGCCGCCATGGCGGGCAAGCACCTCGGTCATTTTTCATGTCCAGGGACCCAATGACTAATTGGAAGTGAGAAACTCCTCCAACACCAAAGTGCATACGGGACCTCATGGCACATCATGTACCTGGTATCATTATTACTACAAAAGATCAATAACGGACAGCCGTCCATAAAACAAACCGAATAGTTAAATTACAATGTGAGAAAACGAAATAGCTTAATTACGACCTTTTGCAGCCCTTTCAGTCGCTGTTTTTGTCATCGCTGCTTATTCGATTATGACGTCGCTATTTTGTGATCGCGGTTTTGACGATCGCTGTTGTGTGATCGTATTAATTATTAACGTATACACCATTGGGTTCACAGTAGGGCCTACTCAGCGGAGGCTTCGACAATGCAAAGTCAGTCTGCTTGCTGGGCCGAGGCCTACAAATGAGGTGGACATCAGACGCTCCAAGTAGTCACCCTCTTTCTCTCTGTGTAGCGCCGATGAGTGAAGCGGAAATCATGATTCCATTGCATACATGACTTCACTTATAGCCATTTTAAGATTTTGGTCGCCATTTTGTCCGCCATTTTGATTTAAAGCAGTGTTACATATATATAGATGCGGCCGAACCTCGTAACGAGGATGGCTGAGAACAGAACAGAACATATATATATATATATATATCTTTGATTCCATTGCATTCCTTGAACGCTATAATCTTAATTTAGAGACTAAAACCGTGTTCCTATCACATACAATACTTTACTTTTACTCATTTGAAGCAATTGGCAGTCATTTTGTCAGCCATCTTGTTTTCCCATGGAACCGCTAAAAATCCAGCTTGCTAACCGCGATTTTTGTTTTCATGAGGGTCAAATTAGTCTAGAAAGACCAGTTTGCAAATTGTTACATGATTTGCTTCTAACAGTGCAATTTTCAGATTCCAAGCCTGGTCTAAAAATGCCTGACAGTACTGAAAGTCAATATGGCGTCCTTAAATCGTCCGGTAGAGGGCAGAAGACGTCAACATAGGAAGGTCACTTTTTTTAGCAATTCTGTGTTACCACAGGCAACTTTTGATCACTATTATAATTGGAAATTCGAGAAAAAATTTCCCATTTTTTCACTCCACCCTAGTATACCGTACGTTGGAAGGCGGGCTCAAGACAAAGAGCTTGGCGACGGAGTGAGCGGCATTTTTCGTGAAACCGGGGACAGAGAATACGAGCGAAGTTTATCCGGGAAGTGAGTTGGAAGTAGGCGGTAAATGGTGTCGGTCGCAGATCGTCTGTTAAAATCAATGAGGTATGCAGTGACTACTCGGATTGGAGAAGGCTGAAACTGCAGATTTCAACACCGCAAATTAATGTTTGTAACGCATAGGCCTTAATGAGTGCACTTTAATGGCAGCATTTTAATAGCAAGACTTGTAATTTTGGTACATAAAAATGTTAAAATAACAATAATATTATGCTGCGATCACAACTTTAGTTCTCGGTTTAGAAGTGCGTAGGGTAAGTGGGGGCAAGTTGACAGGGTTAAGCGTTTTTTTGGCCTCTGATCATCCTCAATGACGCCAACAAAGTTGAGATTTTTCCCACAGCGTTTTGATTGATAACACCTACATTCTAGCACAAAATCAGGCATAAAAATATATTCTAAGTTTGCTAAAAATGAACTTTAAAATTTTCCAAAAGTCAACCAACTTGCCCCTCTGCTGGGGCAAGTTGGTTGCCTGTTTGGGGCAAGTTGGTTGACAATATATACAAACAATATTTTAAACATTTTACTAGAGAAAAGTTGGTGAACTGTAGTTGTTTCAGTTTTAAATTATTCGGCATTAATAAAGATGTAAGGAAAAATTAATTAAGTAAATTAGCAAGGTATAAAACATTGGTGTCCTTGATTCTTCGAAGTCTCAACAAAAGTCACAAACTGGAGTTGTGTTATCTAAGACATTCAGTCTTATTAAAGATGATACATAAATTTTATCAATAAAATAGCCATGTCTAAAAATATGGCAGTGTCCTATTAGTCGCAAATAAAGCTTCCACGTCCTTCGCAGGCTGCCACCAGGTTTACCCATTTTAGTTGGTTGCATCCGCCAACTTGCCCCCGCCAACTTGCCCCCCTCAGGGGCACTCAACAAAATCCGGGAGCAATGATTTGTACAGTGTGATTTGGAAACACAAAATACATCAGTAACAACTCAAAAAAAGCTTAACAAAACAATCCACTTCCCAATTTTTTTGCATTCTTTGAGATTAAGATAAACGCTATTTTAGAACAGTAAAATGTGCTAAGAGGTAGATAGGAAAACGTATTTTTAAGAAAAAAACGGTAATCAAAGCATCTTGTCACGTTGTTGCCATTACCCAAAAGGAAGATCTTTGCCTTGTTCTTTCCTACACATCCTGTTAGACTGTTTCCTGCCACGCATTATAATTTTATAGCGCAACAATCATCTTGCCCCGGCCGTCAACTTGTCCCAAGACACCCTACCCAGTGAGTACTGGTTAAAATCATAGATGTAAAAACGATGGAAACGGAATAAAAAACAGGATAAACGTCGTTTTTTGGAAAAAATAAAAAACGACAAATTTTTTAATGTAAGTCCAATGTCGAATATTTTTAGCTGGACATCATGACCATGGTGAGAGTAAGTGATAAATACTTCGTGATCAAAAATTCACCTCATCTTGTATCCAGATTTGCTCGAGCAAAACATGAGTTGTAGAGTCCGTAACATTCTGGGGCTTCTAATTTGTTTTGCAGGCATTTCGAATTGAGCAGCAAACTTATCTTCATTCTTCCGATTCCCCATTGTAGGCTACTCAGTAAGCATAGATTAATTTTCCTAATATTGCTTTGAAATTTTTTATGTGAAGTTGAATATAGTTACGGACTATACAAAAGTGTTACAGACTCTACAAGCACAAATTGAGTTCATGAGATAATGGCTACAATTTCCAGAAATTATGCATGGAAGTTAAACATACAACATGTATCTTGTTCAAATGATTCCTGTTATTCATCCCTTTCCAAGTTACTATGTGGATAACATGGAATTATTCAACAAATTTCAGACATTTAGAAATTTTATTTAGCTGACATCTGACACACATAAATCAACATTTAGCATGATGTATTTATGTGTTTTATTATTTATTCATTGCTTCTATATTGATTTATAAATGCTATTAAAACAAGGTTATGTAATCAATAACTTAAATGAATAGTAGGTCCATGCTAGTTAATTTTCCACGATTTTTCATAGAAATGGTGGAAACAGTTAAAAAACATGTGGAGAGCACAGGCAGAAAGTCTACAACAATGTAGTTCATGCCATGGAATCTGCACCTACTTACAGAATCAGATTCAAGTACCAGTACTTACAGAATCAGAATCATGATTTTTTAGACCATGAGCTGTATAATTCAAGAAAGCAAGATTTTATAAGTGTTTAACTCAGGGCAAGTCTAGGGCGAGAGCGCCACCATGGAAACGGGTAGTGCTCCTCAACCTTGTAAGTACACCAGATTTTTGCACTGGATAAGGTGTAAAAATTGGTTTGTCTAAATTTTGGGTTCATGCGCCCAGAAGTTTTTATCTGAAACAAGACTAAACTACAACTTAGGTGAATACTGCATGTTGTGAATGACAAATTGGGCAATCTGTTCGACTTTCCAGACAGAATTTACCAGTTATGGATCACCAATTATCAGATTGTTGGAAAGCTATGCACCAGCAAAAGATGAAAGAGGTCTTTTCAAGTTCATTGACCCTGTGGCTAGTGTTACAGAATGACCTAAGCTGAATGACTTCGGAAACATTAAGAGCTTCAACATTGCAGATATTTGAACTGTACAAGCGTTCCATTAATTGTTGGGGACAATAAAACACCATATCTGTTCAATTTGAGCGCTGAAACTTCCAGTAGTACCTTGCAAGCAATTGAAACGATGAAAATAATTGCTATAAATTAACTGCTTTCATGGATATTAATCAGTTTTTGTTTATGATCCATAACTGTAGAGTCCGTAACGCATAGTGTGTTCATTAGGTGAGTGCTCAACATCAGTAAGCCTACTTACATGTACATGGGCGCCCGCAGAAATTTTTGCAGGGGGGGGCAAAATTTTTACGAAAGTCATGGTTAAATCTTTTAGTAGCAAGAGCTTGTAAAATGCAAAGTTGGAAATTAAGGATACGGGTATTTTTCAAAGAGGTTTTCTTATGCAAATTTCTCAGTTTCATTTTGTGTATAATTTTTAATACGAATAGTTTCTTAGAAATTTGTTAAAAATCAAAAAGTAGATGTTAAAAAGTAGTTGTCCTAAATGTGCGCTATAATAAGTCCATAGAATGAACGAATGAATAAATGAACGAAAAATAGGTGTCAGTTTTCAAGGGGCAAGTGCTCCTCTAGCTGCTTCTAAAGCGCCACTCGAAAGCCAATCGCAGGGCACCAGCTTTTTCACATGTGCTGCATCGAATCAGAAGGCTATTCCAAAGAGTAGTCATTAAGAGGTCTGAGTCTGGTAGCCAGAGGGCCAGAGTAGTTGTTAATGTGGATGTCCTTTAGGAAGGTGGAGGAACAGATGAGTGTGGGTATCAATTCTTTTGAACAGACCTCTTTGTCAGTTTTCTGAGTTGGGGTGTAAATTCCGAGGCACGATAACCAGAGTCCCTTGTCCAAGTTTATCTACAGTTTGACCTCCTTGGATTCTCTACTGGCAGCTTGCAAAACGGACAAAATGGAGCCTGGCCTAGAGCAGACTTGGTTTATAACTTTATATAATTACAATGCTGGTGAATAAGCAGATCTCCTTGATGTAATTTCAATGTATTTTGAGAAATTTTCAAATTTTTGCATTAGTATGTAATTTTGTGCAGTTGTGATTATCTGCACTGCAGCCAGATTCCACTAAAGTAGGCCATAATCGATAGGCCTGCTGTTTGCATGGTACCGCATGGGGCCGAAAGCCAATGATCGTTACAGTTTTAGAAAGAGCTTGAACATACAAGGCAAAAAGTTATAAGAGCATGTTTATTTCTATAGTCTATAGAGATCTCTAAACGTACATTTCTGACTTTCACTGTCTGTATCATTCGTATCATTGGTGCATTAATGCAAAGAAATTTGTTAGAAACCCAAAAGTAGTAGTTAAAAACATGGGTTCCAATTTTCCAGGGGGGCAAGTGCCCCCCCCCTTGCCCCTATGTGCGGGCGCCCATGCCTACTTATCATAATAAAGAAATGCAATTATGACTGCATCAACAGAAATGGCTGGCAATTCTAAGGTTGTGTCTCAAAAGAATTTGCAAATTATAATTTCACAGGAAATCAAGATAGTTCAGTCATCAAAAAAGTTCAGGGAACTTTTCTGTAGAGTCCGTAACGCGAACTCCTTAATTCACCAGAAATTATACATAACAGCCAGCAGATCAAACTTATATCAAACTAGTCTATGATTGAAGCGGCATATGGGAAAAATATTTAAATAATTTAAACAGTTCAAAGTCTACGAAATGTAGAGTCCGTAACATTTCGAATACTGTGGAATGGCCCTTCTATCAATCCAATCTCAATTTAGTCATAATTTATTTTCCAGCAATCCGGTTTTCACTTTTAATTTACAATATAAAATAATTCAGTTGGAGTGTGCAATGAATACTTAACGATTGGTTCCTAAGAAAAAGCCACGAGATTTAGCCCATCAACCCCCGACATTGCCTCCCTTCTAATGCTGTTAAAGCGGTTCGGATAATGAGCGGGACTTTGGATGCTCTAGAGGCATGGATGTCATCCAATAGACTACGCTTGAACCCATCTAAGACAAAATTTATTTGGTTGGGCACACGGCAGCAGCTTGCCAAGCTTGATCTATTTTCTCTTGCATCTGAGTTTCCTGGCTTTGTCTTTGCAACCACGGTTCATGACCTCGGTGTCCAACTTGACCAAGAACTAACTTTTGCTCCTCAACTTCACCGTCTTGCTCGAGACTGCTATTATCAGCTGCGCCAGCTTCGCACTGTCATCCGTTCTCTTACGTCTGCTGCTACTCTTACTTTAGTGCATTCTTTCGTTACATCTCGCATCGACTATTGCTCTTCGCTCTACATTGGCCTCCCATCCAGCAGATTGACTTGTCTTGACCGGGTGTTGCGCTCTGCTGCACGCCTAATTGGGAAAATCCCTAAATATGATCATGTCTCAAACTACATGCTTGAGGTACTTCACTGGCTCCCTATTCCCAAGCGTATTGAGTTCAGGGTAGCTGCATTGGTATGGCGATGTTGTCAGGGCCTTGCCCCAACTTACCTCCGTGAGCTATGCAGCTCTACATTGGGTATCCAAGGACGTCGTCAGCTACGCTCTGCTGATAGGGGAGTCCTCTTAGTTCCTTTTGCTCGTAC
Source organism: Lumbricus terrestris (assembly GCA_949752735.1). Classification (NCBI taxonomy): domain Eukaryota; kingdom Metazoa; phylum Annelida; class Clitellata; order Crassiclitellata; family Lumbricidae; genus Lumbricus; species Lumbricus terrestris. Next base: position 23,535,367 of record OX457048.1, read on the forward strand.
TACTACCATGAAGGATCGAGCCTTTTCTGTGGTTGGACCAGTGGTCTGGAATGGCCTTCCTTTTGAGCTACGCCTACACCCTGGGACTCTACCAGGATCCTTCCTTACTAAACTTAAAACTGTTCTTTTTGTGCGCGCTGGAGTTGGGAGCGCTTCTGAGTAGTTTTTCTCGAAGGAGCGCTATATAAATGTCCGAATGAATAAGCGTCAATAAGCGTCCGGCACCAAAATGGCGACGACAAAACATCCGGCGACAAAACTTCCTTCTTCGACTGTATTCGAGTTCTTCATTATCACATTAATATAATTATCACATTATGCTGGAGAGACCTTCTTTGAAAGGCGACAGGTAATCCACAGTTATGTATGGAACGTGAACACCAGAAAAACCTAGTTCTCATTATCGCTTATTTTTTCCAATTTACATAGCGCCTCGTCAACAAACCGACTCAGAGGAGCTGGTCTTTTTGATGTTGAGTGTCATCACGAACAAAAGTAGGCTTATTACATAAGATTTGGTTCTCTACCAAGACAGGAGGTGACAGCGTTCGCAATCACGGTGACGGTGTTGACGAGAAGTCCTTCACTGGTGGAAGATGACGCACGTCCGGCTAATCGTTCAGGCACAAGGAGTGGGAAGGAAGAGGCATTCGTACTAGCTTCAAACTGAGATCAAGTTGATTAATTGCGTGCAAACTCTCGATGGTGGTCCTTAATCCACGACACACTAGGTACTGTGGAGACAGGCCAAGAGTCGCTAAACTTTTTCAAGTTTTTATGTAGTCACTCAAGGACTCCTATATCTCAAGCACTACAATATTGGTAGCATTAATCTGAATTATAGCGATTATTGTTTCATCGATTTTGTCGCTGCATGCAAGTTAGCGATTTTCATTTCATTCCAAGGTCATGTAATCTTTTAAAAAATCAAGAAAGATTGACACAATTTATTCCCCCACATAATATTTTATGAACAAAGTGTTGAAAAATCTTACCGATGAAATATCAGAATTCTATTCACCACGTTTGAAAGAGAAACTAAAAAAGAACTTCCTCGGCGAGTAGGCGTATTATATACACAGTACACAGGCACCCGCAGCAAGCGGCAGCATCCTTTGTGTGGTCGGTTAGTTAAATCAGTAATTTGAGTTGGTCCGTCGTATGGGCCTAAAATAATAGATATAGGCTACGCAGCTATGCATGCGATACCGAATGCGCACGCAGCCTTATTACGAGAAAAGGAAGACTGAGCCAATGGCATCTACCAATCGGGCCTAGATTAACAACAACAGATCCAGACTAACCACGTCTAGAAGAATTTTCTAAATAAAGGGTCGACCAATGGCATGTTACCTTACACATTTTATACATTCTACAAAATCTACATGTCTGATTTTGCCCTCCACTATTTTTTCTGTTCTCAGATGTTAGGCCCCTACATCGTTTTCATACAACGAAGTATGTTGAAGCACAATTATTATAGCTAGGCTACAAGCAATCAACAACAGTCGCTTGGATCCAAACAACCAGGACATGTAAAGAACCCCGAGAAGACAGACTTTATGTGGTGCGCAACCAGTAGACGGTGCCTTCATCTTGACACCGGTGCGCTCAGCGTCTGCGGGGCTTCGATCACGCCTTCGACCTCGGTGCGTGATCTGGGCGTTGTGCTGGAGTCTGACTTGTCCATGAGGCGCCATGTGGCTAGGACGGTCAGCAGCTGTTTTCGCCAGCTCCGTCTCATCAGGAGCTGTATCAAGTCCTTGCCTTTCGAGGCCGCTAGAGCAGCTGTTGCTGCTTTCGTCATCTCTCAAGTGGACCGCTGTAACAGTCTGCTGGCCGGAGCGCCTGCGTGTCTTTTGGACTGACTTCAGTCGGTGCTCAATGCCGCGGCCAAGCTCATTTGTAATAGGAGAAAATATGATCATGTTACACCACTCCTACGCGACGTCTTGCATTGGCTGCCTGTCCCGTTCCGAATTGAGTTCAAGCTCAGTTTGCTGGTCTACAACTCGCTTCATGGGACTGCGCCTGAATACATCCGCGACTACTGTTCCGAGACCCATTCCTCCGCTTCCGGGCTGCGACTCAGGTCGCTTGGGAAGACCGACCTCCGTGTACGGAGGATGAGGACACGTTTCGGCGACCGCGCATTCTCGGTTGCTGGTCCCAGATGCTGGAACAGTCTTCCACCGGACATTAGATTGGCCGCCTCAGTGGACTCTTTCAAAACAAAGCTTAAAACTTATCTGTTTGCTAAGGCGTATCCCGCAGTTGGCCGTTTGTGAGGCGCCCTTGTAGCGGTATGGCCGCGTTACGGCGCCATATAAATTGTCGTTATTATTATTATTATTATTATTAAAGAAGGAAGTAATTAGCCTTTATGATTTATCTACAGTTGACAAGCGCACATGCATTACATTGCATAAAACGATCAAATGCAATAAATTTAAAAAGTAAGTTATGACTGATAGCAGCAGATATTGAAACTCCACGTGCACATTAAGGCAAAAATGAAAAATGATAATGCATCTGTTGGCAAAACTATTTTAAAACAATTTTGATTTACTACTAGTCAGCAAGGAATAACAATTACAGCCTAATTGAGATTTGTCACCGTTAGCTTAGTGAGCCAATCTTCACGAAATTTCACTTAGTTGAGGCTGCTGATTGTCTCTCCCAGGATGACCATTAGGCTACTGGGGTCTGGTGTTCAACCTCCTAGTTTTGCTTAGATCCTAGGATCCCGTTGTAAAGTCTTCATTGCACACCCAAACTCAACATAAATCAATGTCTGACCTCGAGTAATTTTTGTGCAATTCTCATACTGGTCTCTTTAGCGCAGAAAAGTCGGCGTCAGGTCCTTCCCACTGGACAGTGGACATCAGTCGCATGCACAATCTTGCCCTCTCCAGGCTAGTGGCTTGTCTGCAGCTGCCATATTATTCCTTACATCTGTACTCTTTGGTGTCCCACAAGGCTCTGTTCTGGGGCCAATACCGTTCATTCTTTATGCCATTCTTTACACCAGTCATCGCCACTCGTGATGGTATAGAAATCCACCTCTATGCTGATGATACGCAACTCTATGATTGTATAGGCCTGCATTTACGCTAAGGATAATGAGGTTGCAAAAGCTGCAAATATATAGACTTCGTGCCTGCATTGACGACGTCATACAATCGAGTCTGTCTATGCGTCTCAAACTTAACCCTGGCAAATCTGAGCTCATCTGGTCTGATCGTTCTTCGAAGCTTACACAGTGTGCTGAACGCTCACTCTATACTTCCTACTTCTCTGTTCTCTTCTTCGTCTGCTATGCGGGATCTTGGAGTCTTCCTTATCACGGCACTGGTGTCACGACAACTTTCTCACCGACAACTGGTTCAACGACAACTGGTCCACGGACAATTCGTTCACCGACAACTGGTTCACGACAATTGGTACACGACAATATTATTGGCTCACCCGCAAATGGTGAATGGAAGCTGGATGAAGGTTCCTTATAGGTGAAATAGAAGCTGGATTGACAAAATAATTGATTGAGAAATGAAAGCCGAAGTAATGATAAAGCGCTTCAGAAATGGAAGCTGGATACATGCAGTGGCGGCGCCAGGATTTCAGTTTCGGCGGGGCTGAAGCCTCGCGACGAATATTTCACATTAAATTTTCATCCGTCAAAATTTCTGACGACCTTTTTTTTTAGTTGCGAACCGAAATCTCATGAAAATTTTCCATTTTCACCGCCAAAATTTCTGACGACCTTTTTTTAGTCGTCAACCAAAAATATCGTGGATATTTCAATGTAAAAAACTCGGATGGCCCTTTTTTAGGGTGGGGCTGAGCCTCTAATCCCCCCAGCCAGGCCAGGATCTAGTTTTGGGGGCCCTGTGCTGAACGAATGACGGGGCCCCTTACAATTTCAAAGAGCAAGGCAGACATTATGACATACAAATTACAATAGGCATAACCCGAAACATAATTGTTACACTTTACAGCACATAAGAAGTAGATAGGACAATTGTCACGAGCCCACGACTCACGTACTGACATCATAGGGCAACCACCGCATGGGACCCACGGGACGCGTCCCCCAACTTCTGAGAGGTTTGGGACGGTCCCCAACTTCCGACGAGAGGCTTGGGATGGTACCTCCAAACCTTTGCCACCGGCTGCTGCTTTGTTCCTTACTGTTTTGTTAGTGTGGTAACGTATGTCTATACCCTGGAGGCAGACGTGGGAGTTGGGGGTAGCGGGGGACGGTCCCCTCTAAAGTTTGTGGTGGGAGACGGAGGTGCTTATATCCATCCCCAATATTTCAGAACTATTGAATAAATATTATCATAAATATTTGCAGTTTTAGTCACTATTTATCCATAATTTTGTTAGGATGATAGTTTAAAATGCTACTATAACGGCATGAAAGTTTAAAAACTGACACAATGGGAGGAGACATTTATTGAAGTTTTAAACCATGTATTTATGAGAAACTATTTTGAGATGACGGCTTAAGAAATCTGAATATTTTTAAACAATGGGAGGGGCGCTTTTGAAGTCTTAAGCAACAACTATCAACACTGAAAATGATTAAGCAATTTCATTCAAATGACAGCGTAAAATGCTATAATTACAGGTTTTTAAAAGTAAAAAATGAAACAATGGGCAGAGGTCATTGAAGTCTTGCAGCATATAAAATTATGTCTTTCAGCAATGAAAATGAGAAATTTTTTGAGTAAAAAGTCACAAAAATTTACAGCATGATACATTGCAGTTCAATTTGCACTGTCTCTTTACTGAATCTTCACTTTTTTTTATAACTTTTACAATTTGGGGGTCCCACCGAAACTTGGGGCCCTGTGCTGCAGCACAATCAGCACTGTGGTTTATGCGGCCCTGCCCCCAGCCACCCCTAGCGCCGCCACTGGATACATGTTGAAATACATGAATATAAATCATCTATCCAGCTTCCATTTATCAAGCATTCTATTCATTAATCCAGTTTTTATTTCAGATATAAAAAACAATATCCAGTTTCCATTTCACGAGCGTTTTCATCAATCCTGTTAAAATTTAAACAAGAACATTTTCATCAATACAGCTCCAGTTTAAGCAAGAACATTTTCACCAATCCTGCTCCAATTATTTTAAGCAAGGATATTTTCATCAATCCAGCTCTAGTTTGAGCAAGAATATTTTCATCAATCCAGCTCCAAAAATTATGTCGCATAATAATTGTCGTGAACGAATTGTCCGTGGACCAGTTGTCGTTGAACCATTTAAACCATTTGTCGGTGAACCAGTTGTCGTGGAACCGTTGTGAAGTACCGAGTTGCAGCAGTCAAGTCGTGTCAGAATAAGGCAGTGAATCAGTGAATCAGTGTTTTCAGTGTTTTCAGTGATGCCGAGTCAAGAGTAGAGCGTCACTGAAAACACTGAAAACACTGCCTTATTCTGACACGACTTGACTGCTGCAACTCGGTACTTCACGACCTCCCCCAATGCGCACTGCTTCTCCAAACTCGACAACTTTATCAAGTACCAAGACTGTGCCTTGGACCCGACCCTTTTGTCTAGATCACATCACACCAGCTTTTCGCTTTTTACAGTGGCCTCCTGTATGTGAGCGTATTCACTTCAAGCTAGCACTCCTCATGTACAAACATGCACTGATCACCTGCCATCCTACTTATCTTCTATGATCACATCTTGTAACTCTGCTTAAGGTCGCTCTTCTCTTCGATCAGCATCTGCTGGAAAGTATGTAGTCCCTGGTACAGATCTTGTCTTTGGCCGGTGTCGCGTGACAGAGTCTCCCCCCTAAAAGTCTCCCCCGGAGACTCTGTATCAGACTTTATTTCGTGACATCGGCGTTCTTTCACATTTGCTGGTCGCTTCGTCGTCGTTTTAATCATCATTATCATCATCATCATCATCATCATAATCGTCGTCGTCGTCGTCATCATCATCATCATCATCATCATCATAATCATCATCATCATCATCATCATCATCACAATCTTCAGAGATATAAATTAATTATGGATAGCTTTGTTGGTGTGTTTACCATGATTGGCCTAGCATAGAACTAAACAGAAAAAAATCGATCTGTAGGTTAACCTATTCTGACATAACAGATTCTCATCCGTTGGCACAGTCAACACATTTTAATCGCGCTTTCAGCTTTAGCAAGTGAGAAAGAAACTCAAACACTTGCCTCAACTTATTACTTAAGACAGGGTTAACTAATACCCTACGATAATGTTTATCAGCCCAGTAGCCTAACTTTTTGTATTGCCAAAAAATTACTGTATGAAACTGTTGCTTCTTCTATGTAATAGCCAGCAAAATGATTATTTCTTTCAGGAAGCTAGACCAAAATTGCAAAATACATAGTAGGCCTAATTAATTAAAAATTTATGGCACTAACTCGATAGACTATTGGAAGCAGCATCCGGTTTCATAACAAGGGGCATAGCCGATGTACAAATTATTTCAAGGCTGCCAGAACGGATGTCTAATAAGCCTTGCGCTCTCTGCAGGAAGCTGAGAGTTAACTCTGCCCTCCTTCACAAAAATATTATCATTGTCGCGATCAAGTCGAATTTAGGTCGGCCATTTTGGAAAATGACCGCCATTGAAGCCGTGGGGAATATCTGCAATGGCTCTGTTGGAATCGTCGCCCCTAACTATGTGTGTTTAGACACCAAGATGACGATTCTAAGTGTAGCCTACTGGAAGCTGAGAAAATTTAAAATCTTTAAACTGGGGCTCATTTAGAAAAATGGCTGCCATTGGGGCCAGAGGTCAAATATGCGAATACCCTCTACCAAATCTTTTTCTTATGGCATGTTCGTGGAAGGTACAAAATGTCATACTTGTACCACAAAGTGAACAATTTTTAACCATGCCGCTGTACTAGCAGCCCGATGTTCAATGTAAAATAACATGAAAAACCATCACATTTTGAACCCCATTTTGTAATATTGACCCCATGGTCGAATTAAGTCGGATTTTGGATATATCATTCAGCAGAAAATTCTGAACAGGAAACCGTTTTAAAAGTTTCTGTCACAATTTTGGTCAGGTTGACGGTACTTTTGAGCTAGATTGCCTGGACTAAACGGTCTCTCCAGATCCGAGGCAAAACACCAGACGGAGTCACCATAATTCCTTAGTCAAGAGGTCGCTGCTTCGCCTGGGATGTCACCGTGCGCGATTCATTCGCAGCATCGTGCAAGCATCTTACAAAGCGTATGAATAGCAGCAGAAAATTCAGCACACAATAAGTCATGTAAAATGCTGCCAATTCACAGTCGCACCACATCGTTACTCTGACCATCGGAACCGGAGCGGCTGAAAATCCGAGTCTCTGGAATTTGCAGAAGACAATAGAAAGAGCCAGCAGAGTCACGGGGAAACGAGCGGAGAGCCGCACAGAGGCCATTCCAGATAGCCAGACACATCGTAACGGTACCAAGGGCGGATACAAAAATTTTCGATGGCGGGGGGCCAAAATTTTGGGTCTTGGTCCGGGAAACAGGGAAAACATTTCGTCTGGGTCGCCGATACCTTTTCCGTCCGCCGAAAAAACTTATGACCTTTTTTTAGTCATCAGCCTCGAATTTCTCAATAATACCTTTTCCATCCGCCGAAAAAACTGATGACCTTTTTTTTAGTCATCAGCCTCGAATCTCGATTTTCCCAAAAAGATACCTTTTCCATCCGCGTAAAAACCGATGACCTTTTTTTTAGTCATCAGCCTCGAATCTCCCCCCAAAATACCCTTTTCCATTCGCCCTCCACCCAAAACACTCATGACCTTCCTCGCCGCCGCGGGGAACGGACATGCGGAGCTACTCACGGGGAGACCAAGTCAACTTTTCAGGCCAGAATAGCTGGTAAAAAATAAAGAAATTTCTACATGGGGGAGGGGGCCATGGCCGAATTGGTCCCCTGGATCCGCCCCTGGACACAACGAGCAGCTGAACGCAGCGAACGGCGGCCTAGAGAAACGTAGACCAGGGTAGATAGCTCGTAGGTAGGATGGAACTTGAGCCAGGACGCAGTGCCAAGCAATAGCTGAAATTCTATAAACAATGCGTTGCTGCAGTGGGAGCCAGTGGAGGTCGTCCCTCATGAAAGCAGAAACATGAACATACCAGGAGATGCAACCATTCAATTGGGCTGCAGATCGAAGGCCCTAACATAAGCAGTTCAGGCGGACTTGTGGAAGACCAACATAAAGAGAAGAGCAGTAATCCAAACGGCCCCAAACAGGGCCGGATTAAGACATGTTCAACATGTTCGGCCAAACAAGTAAAAAAAATTGAGCAAACAAGCAAACAATTGGTATATTCTGACGAAATTTCGACCAAACGACTAAAAAAGGTCATCAGCTATTTTGCAAGGGAAATCGGTATAATATTCTAAAGAAATTTCGAAAAGAAGACTAATAAAGGTCATCAGATTTTTCGAACGATGATCCCCACAAAATGTTCAGAACAGAGCCCTCACATTTCTTAATCCGGCTCTGGCTGCAAACAAAGACATGGCAAAAGAACAAAGAAGCTGTGACATTGCAAGGACATTGAACAAGTCCTTCGCTCACAATAATTAGTATTAGGCCTATTACTTCTTGCCTGAAAATCGGAGATCCTGAGCGAAAAAGAGATGTGTCATGCACAAAAGTAGATCCTGGGCGCTTCTGGCGTCTTACTTAAAAATGCTGTCACTGTTCAGAACTCTATAAAAGTCGATGAAGAAATAGAGACCAAACCTGGTAATGTATCACAATTATCGACGAAATGATGTACCAGATAGTCTATAGATAAATTTGCAATTGGTTTAGGTTACTGATCTTGAGAGAATTTGATTTTTTTGCAAATTTGTCTACAACGGCATCAGGACCCATCGTCATGCTTTGTCCTTGTGACTGGAAATGACAGCTAGATCAAATAGACGGCGATGTTCAGCCATTGCTTGTGTTGTACGAAGATGGGTTTCAATTAGTTTCAATCAGCTGAAACTTCTTTCTGCTTCCAATGACGAGATCTGCAACAACTTGTAGGCTACATGCCATAGAATGTACCTTTATACGACGTAGACCTACAGAAATTGTGGAATTCAAGCGGATGTGTTGCAGAGTCTCTGAAAGGTGTATAGAGAGTGAACCATCGGCTCTTTAACTCTTACTCTGTCTCATCTGATCCTCCACCCTCCAATTCTCAGCCCAGGCGACACCCGCCTTAGTAGCTGTACCGCCTCCTCTGATCCTATGGTAACTAGACCCGGACCACCACAGACTACTCTTACGGACAACCATTTGACTCAATGCAGCGCTCGTGAATAAGCTGGTGCCCCGCGCTTGACTTCGAGCAGCGCTTTAGAAATTTGGAGATTACGGTTACGATCTTTTCCTTTTGCCTCATCTCAAAGTGGGGCGCGGTGGTGTAGTGGTGGCGTCGTTGCCTTGAAACCGAAAGGTTCGAGGTTCGAATCCACCTCGCCGCGTAAGGACCTTGGGCAAGTCCTTTACTCACAATTGCTCAGCGCTTCGGCGTGAAACTCCGATGCAGTGTCCGCTCTGCATTCGGGAGCGCCTCTGAGTAGAGAGAGCTTGAAGGGGCGCTATAACAAGTGCACATACAAACAAACAAACTAAACACACTTCTAAGACCTAGGTCGTTCATATTATTTTGCCTCATAGTACCGCGCGAATAGTGCCACGACGTCAACTTCATAAAATTAATGATGCATGTGATGGATTAAAAGCGACCGACTAAATTGTTTATTTCTACAAATCTCTTACGTAACAGTTGCGATTCTGCTAAATATGATTTTAGAGTTAACTTACGTAACAGTTGCGATTCTGCTAAATATGATTTTAGAGTTAACTTACGTAACAGTTGCGATTCTGCTAAATGTGACCTTTCACCACAAATACGGTCGCAAGTACAAAATTAAATATTTTCACTTTTTAGCAATTTCCTGCAGATGCTTCATTTTCCTTTCCAAAACTGTTTGCGGTTTTTCTATATCTAAAATATATCCGGAGTTTTAGAATTTAAACCCGATGGTATACAAAAACTTTTAGATGAGAAAATCGCGTTCGAAGTTTAGCGATACAATTATTGACATTCCCCTATGAAACGGCTATTTCTATTGGACCGATTTAAATACAATTTGGCCGCCGCGTAGCTTCGAGAATTGCAAAAATACTCTACAGATTTACAAAATAATCTCCATTTCGAAGATTAAGTTGTTTAAGTGAAAAGCGAAGGAAATAAACGATTCATCCCGTTATGGCAGGCGAGGCCATGCGGCCTTCAATCGTTCAGCCAACCACGGCTCAAGATTTGGTCACGTGCCTGTTTTATAGCGCTATTCTGAATTTGTCTCTGTTAGTCGATCTATTTCGGGCCACTCTCTGGGCGTACTAAATACAAGACGGTCATATTTTATTAATAGAACAGGAAAAGGGGATTTCCTTGTTCAAAACGAGACCAATCACGCTTGTTGATTCGACCTGTAACCTAATTTAATATCGCAACAAAAGTAGCTAATTTTGTCTGAAATTCTGACTTTTGATCTCGATAAGCAGATTTAGGGCTCTTAGTAAAAATTAATTTTCACGCATTTAGATACGTCTAAACAAGCGTTTTATACGTCATTTGTGTTAAATATATATTTTAAAACTTGTTTTTGCATTCAAGTCAATTACGACCGGTTTGAGGTTTCCCATCGTTTTTGGTCATTTTCTACCTGATGACATGTTGCGAAAAGCGACCGGTTTCGAAAAAAAAGGTCACAAATATGATTTTAGAGTTAACAACATGGACCTCTACTGACCTACTTAGATAATAGCAGACAAAAAATTCAGTTAGATCTAATAATTGCACTACAACACTAGTGATCTTATGGACGAGGAAACATTTCGATTTTTCATTTAGACTCTTACATAGGCTAAATGTTAAGAAGATATTAAAAAAATTAAAGTTTATTGGCAGGTCATTAGGCAGGTCGTGAGCAAAACAGTATTTATTTTGGACACATCATGAGAAGAGAGGGAATATGCTTGGAGAAAGACATCATGCAGGGCACAATGCCGGGAAATCGGAAAAGAGGAAGACCGAGAACAAACTGGTTGGGGAACATAAAGGACTGGACGGGATTGGAAATGGATGAAATGATAAGACTTACGGAAGACAGAAGACGCTGGAGGAATATTGTTCATGATGCGGCCGAACCTCGGAGCGAGGATGGCTGAGAACAGAACAGAGCAAAACAGGCAGAACGTCAAATGACCTGCCGCGATCGGCCGTAGCGCCGCCACTGGTTCTCGCGGAATTTGACCTGAAAGAATTAAATTTTGTGAAAGAGACACGTTTCTCAACTCGTAGGCTACTTGATTTATTGAGGGCGGATTTCAATGACACGTGTACCCAATTTTAGCATGCTTTCCCACCATAACCACCGACCGCTGTTCCATAGATCTAAGTCACTCGTCAGTGTTAATATTCGATGCGTACGCTTTGTCGTGGCGAGGGAGCTGCTGGAGACGAGCGTCGGTGACGCAGTATATAGGCCATGCGCTGTGGCGAAGGAACGCAATGGCGAAATACCATGCAGCGTCACTGCTTGTCCGTGCATTGCACAGTTCACATCAGTTCTCAGCGCCAGGCAGAGACAATACCAAGCCTGGACGACAGATGAAGACCATACAGAAATCTTTACTATCATGCAGTGTTTACTGTGTTATAAAACAGTTATCCACCGCTTATGGTTAATTTATTATGTTGATGACACTTAGGCCTAATGGTTAAGTACACAAGAATACCCCGCCGTTAATTGTCGTCGCTTGGACTTGTTTCAAACCATAAAATAAACCTGTCATGTCGCAAGAATCATATTTCAGTACAAGGCAAACATGCTAATAATTAACACCACCACCTTTAGAAGTGGCGGTGACCAGACATTACCGTCCTAGTACAAATTTACGACTAGGCCTATGCTCAAACACCAGTGCTCTACAACCTGCAGCCCTCGAGGTGATTTCAAGTGGCCCGCCCGGGCTCGCTAAATATATGCGTTTTGTGTAAAATGAGGTAGGCCTAAACGATAAAGCCACTGGCCGACATAAGTATTTATTTTTTTAGCTAGCTGGGGTACCCGGCGTCACCCGGGAAATTTAGGATTCGACCCGCTGCCGGCCGCGATCACACCACACCACGCACCAAGTCCCCCACCGCAACCCCATCCACCCCACCACACTCCGACCTCCACCGGTACGCCACCCGGGAAATTAGGGTTTTCGGGAAAATTCCTCCCCGGCCCTCGCCGACACCACTCCTCACCCCCACCCACCACACCACACTCCGACCTCCACCGGTACGCCACCCGTGAAATTTGGGTTTTCGTAAAAATTCTTTCCCTACCCCATCCCACCACCCCACCACACTCCGACCTTCACCCGTACGCCACTCGTGAAATTTGGGTTTTAGGGAAATTTTTCCACATCTCCCACCCTCTGCTTCACCCGGCCCGCAAGTACACGGCCCTTGCGTGCCGAGGTGTGTGTTGGGTGGAGGCGAAGTGTGAAAATATGCATGGCAACGGCTGAAAAAGTAGCAAAAATTAGGTTTCCCCAACCCTGGCACCCATGGTGATTTTTTTTATCGCGAACCTTCCTATAACCTGCCCCGGGTCCACCCCGACCCCCCTGCGAAGGATTGTGGTCGATTGCTTCTAAACTGTGGCCGTTGTCATCTAACAAACAAACACATAGACTTACTGAAATAATTGTATATATATGATGATTTTGAAACAGTTGCTGATTTGGAATGGTACTAGAAAGGCCAATCGTCTATGCACGCACTTTTTCCGATATAATAACTAATTGAAATTGATTTAAAAAAATTAAATAATATATTATGCAGCTTCTAAAGATTAATTGATTAATTAATGAACAAATAAATGAATGAGTCATAAATGCAATAATGGACGAAGAATGTTGACTACTTTCTTCCGTTATAGTTTCAGGTGTTGGCAATATTGTTCTGCATCATCGTCGTCCGGAGTCATGCCGCTCAAGTTGACGATCCCAACAGTTTAGACGGAAGTTTTAACACGTACATGAAGATCCGCGAGAAGCTGCCTCTGGCGCTACGGAACCAGCTGTGGATCACGGATGACGCCGAGGAGGCGATACTCGGGCACTGCGCCAAGAAGGCCAACGTCCCTCAGAACCTCTTCACGGCCTACTCAGCGGGAAGGCAAGCGGAGCGGGAGATCGTGAAGACGGAGGCGAGCGAAGGGGACAACGAGAAGGCGATCGAGATCATCGATGTCTACAGGGCCGTGAGAAAGGAAGCGCCGTGGAACTTCATGAAGCTGCGACAGAAGTTCCGGACCTGTTTCCAGAAATCCTCGTCCGGTCTGAAGGAGTACCTATCCATACGGAAACAGGAGACGGCGAAGGATGTAGAGATCAGCAAGAACGGGCAGGACGTGGCAACGCAGCCGGTGACAGAACCGGGAGAGGGCCCGCTTGCAAATCTACCACGAGATGATATCTATGATATAGACCAGAATCTGAAAGGTGAAGCTGCTGGAAGGATCAGCGGCGAACGAGAAGCGAGATCCGAAGACATGGAAACGGTTGGGACTGGGAAGGGTGGAGACGGAGGTGAAAGAGACAGTGCCGTTAAATACGTCATTGGAACGGTTGATGAAAGTAAAGACGCCGCTGAAATCAACGGAGGTCCCGATGTTGCGAACACCAGGACCACAACAAACACAGGTGGGAAATGCATATATACACTGTGTCCCAATAAGTCGGGCACCCTTTTTATAATGTGAATAAAACAGGCAAATCTTAATCGATTTTCAAAATTTCAAAACTGTCTCAGGATCAAGTCTGTTTTGAAATTTCGACAATCGATGAATATTTACCAGTTTTATTATATATATATATATATATTTATATTTGTGTGCATATATATTATATTATATGGTTCGTTCATTCATTCATGTGTGCTAAAAAGTAATTAATCTTATAGACCGCTTCAATTAGTTCTCAATCAATCATGATCATTGATTATATTCACTCTTAATCAGTGATTATGGGTAAGATTAATCAGTGATTATATATTATGGGTAAGATCATTATAAGTGTTTCTATTCTGAGTGGCTTCTCGAAATATGCAGCTTTTGTTGCTCTTTTGTCAAAACAGATGTTGGCGATGACAGTATCCTGCTGACGTTCGCAATGGTTTTCGGAATGGTCGTGCATCTTGTGATAGCAGTCCTGTAAGTAGCCCATAAAGTGATAGCACTCCTATAAGTAGTCCTTCAAAAAATATTAGCACCTCTGAATGTAGAAGGTTCGAGTGATAGCACTTCCATGAGTGGTCTGTAGTGATTGCATTCCTGTCAGTGTATCTCTCTCTCCGACTCTCTCTCTCCCTATCCCTCTCTCTCTGTCTCTCTCTTCTTCCCTTCTTTCTCCCTCCGTCCCTCTCTCCGTCCCTCCCTCCCTTCCTCCGTCCCTTCCTCCGTCCCTCCCTCTTAAAAATTATTTATCATCATCATCATCATCATCATCACCACCACCACCACCACCACCACCACCATCATCATCATCATCATCATCATCATCATCATCATCATCATCATCATCATCATAGGTGCAATCACGTCCTAAATGTTGGGGGACCATAATGATAAAGTCAATGGGACCACTCAAAGGTTGGGGGACGCGTCCCGTGGGTCCCATAGGGTGGTTGCGCCTAAGATCATCATCATCATCATCATCATCATCATCATCGTCGTCGTCGTCGTCGTCGTCGTCGTCGTTCAAATAGGATGTCGGCAAACTCAGAACCCACACTTTGAAAGTATTCTACCTTTAACATGCAACATCGTTTTTAGTCGTATTTTGCCTAATTACAGGTGTACCAAGTTTGATATGAGCTCTTTAAAATAAACTTTGTACATCATCGTATGCCTGTAGTGATTGCACATCATTTACGATAATATATTAGCATATTAAGTTATTTTAAACGAACATAAACTCGAATGAAAATAATATTTATAAAATCAAAAGAAGCGACATCACGCGAAAAAATAAATAATATGCGAGTGAAAAGGTGACAATGTTTCTATTTTTGCATAGAATCCTGGTATCGCAAGGTGATAGAATGGCCGAATGGTGCAGAGGACGTAAAAGTGAGGAAGACATTTATTCACGAAGAGAAACAGTAAGTATGTTCTTCAGTCAGACAGTATCATTATGTAATGGCTTAATGTAATGCAAACGCAGATTTATATGAAGCCTCTTCAAGAGATACCCATACGACTTAATTAAGATCGAATAAAATGCACTCCATGCACTCTAGGAATATAGATGTCAATCAATCAATCAATCAATCAGTCAGTCAGTCAATCAATCAATCAATTAATCAGTCCATTCATTCATTTCAGACATCTATATATAGCGCCTCTGTGTCTACTCAGAAGCGCTCCCGACCCAACCACGGATAATGAGAACAGTCTTAAGAGCAGAGTAGAACGTAGTCTCAAAGGCTCTAGGCATTAGACGCAGTGCCACAGGGAGCCCATTCCAGGTTGTATGGCCAACGACAGAAAAGGCACGGCGCTGCGTAATAGAAGTGCGTGACCGAGGGACAAGAAGCTCAGCCTGTTTAGAAGAGCGGAGAATGCCACGGCGCTGGACGCTTATGGTGGAGCAACAGAGCTCCTGCAGATAGACAGGGTCTCACCCGCGAGACAGCGCCAAACCAAGGAAGATACCCGGTAAATGACCCTCTGTGAGAAAGGGAGCAAATGCAAGGCGTCCCGCATAATATATATCAGTGACATGGCCGAATCTTAATCTGCGACCAACAAGGCGTGCCCCAGAACGCAAGACCCGATCCAAGCACCCAACCCGAGTCACCGGAAGACCCACATAGAAGGCGCTGCGGCTGCAGTAATTCCAGACGAGAGACAACAAAAGAGTGGATTAGCGTTAAGGCAGCATTGAAGGTTAAGGAGCGGAGCACCACTCTAAGCTGACGCAATTGGTTGTAGCAACTGCGGCATAGCAGGTTCAGATTCTTCTGACAACAGTAGGATACTGGTAGTTATGCAGGCCGAAGCGTTTAACATAGTCTAAGATCACAGTATTGATAGGTCTGACGACAATGTCCGAATCAATTAGTTTAGGTAATTGCATGATTATAATGAAAGTATTGAAATGCCAGACTTAGTAATGACTTGCAAATGTTCAATGCAGCTTTTAAAAATGTAAAATTATCGATTTCTTAATTCTATGTTTTCAGGAACCCTTGCATACTGGAAAACAGATCCCCGCCACTGGAACGACCTTCACAATGTCGAACACTGGATTCAACCCCGCTTGACGTAGCCGTTCTAGCCAGTCATGCGGGACATGTTGAAAATTGCAAACTTATTGCTCTATTTATCTCTACTGAATCTGAATACGCATTGGCTGCCATTTGCGTGCAGATAATGTAGCCTAATAGTTCGGCCTAGAAACACATTTTCGACGGTAATATTCGGCGGCGATACAAGCTGAGCGGAGTAAGTCTATTCATGCGTAGTTTCTTTTAGTGGAAAATTTCGTTTCTTTCGCTTATTTGGGAAATATTCTCCTAAACGTTAAAATTATGAACATGCAATATGCCCAGAATATAGGCCTACAAATGAGCCTCATGAATTGCATCGCATCGATCATGTGTCTTCAAAGAAATTTGCTTAATCCAGATGTTTTGCCTGAGTAGGTCCCGCTCTATGGAATAGAATTCCGTAATCAGCTCGATCTGTTTTTCTGCAGTCTTGGAAACAGGGGGGTGACCATTATATTACGTCCACATAGAGAAGAGGGGGTCACCCGGTTGGGGCGATTTGTGTAAGTTTGCGTAAGGCAGAGGAAGGGACTAGACAAAATGTAGCCTACATAGGCCATAACCTATAGGGCCTACGTTAAAAAAATGTCTAATTATGACGATCACATTGGCATATTAGTCTACTAGTTCTGTATTATCCTATTAATAGTCGCCCGATATCGCAATTATGATTGCATCATCATTGAATTCCTTTCTAAACGGTGAACCACAACAGTTAATAAGTTTTAGCCAGGCTAAATTTATTGATGATTAGCATAAATAAATAGCCTAGTAGTGCACACGCAAAATAAATGTTTATAGATGACTTTTGCTGTAGGCCTATAGATTTTGTAAGGCGGGTAGAGAAGCTAATAATGTAGCCTATACGCACGATTAGGATAATAAGGTTTTAGGGGAGGATGTTGTACAAAAATACAAAATGTACGAATTGCAACAGATGAGGGGTCGAAAATACAATTTTATTGCGTACGAAGTAAAGACTATGTAATATGTATGGTCCATATATAAGCTTTCTCTCACCTCAAATTCCGTCTTTTCTCTGTGGTCGATAGCACTATACCTGCTTCTTAAATGATTTTGCTGATAAAGGCCTTTTATAAATGACCAAATAGGCTACAGCTCAATTCAATACATTTCGTACGATTAAATTAGTCTGCCGTTTAAGTCTTATTGGCGTAATTAAAGTATCGGGACCGAGGCAAAAAAATGCAATATCTTTGGATAGTAGGTAGCCTATCTAGTGACGACACTAACCTTAACACTGATCCTAATCGACCCTCACGGCCCTACTGACCCTATCTGACCCTCACGACGACTAACCTGACCTCAATTACGCGTCTTATTTTTCGCTTGGAGCCACAACGACTTGACCCGACTTGGCAGTAAAACAACCATCTGACTAGAAGGTGACCAATTAACCTCGGTCTACGATAACTGGCAGTAAGTGGCAGATTACCTTGTTTAGTCACTTGATTAACGCAACAGATTTGACTGCAGCTGTTGGCCTACACTGCTCAGCCTGCAGAATATCGTGTAACGTAGGTCATCCAGGCCCGCCGAGAGAAATTCCGGGCCCCTGGGCTGAGCGCAGTGAGCAGTCACGGGGCATTAATCTATCTTCATGCATTTTTTAAACAAACATTTAAATAAAAACAAATGGTAATAACAAAAGGGCGTGTACGAATGAACGATAATGCATACATTTATGATTTTAATCAGTTCTTGATGTTAAGAATTTAATTTTCAAATATATGGTAGGCCTAGGCCTAATCAAAAAGCAACCTTTCTGGATTTAACTGCAGCAAAATCGTTTATAATATCCTCGTATAGTTCCATAGGCGTACGAGGCGGGGCCCATGGGGAGCAAATGCCTCCAAAATTTCGGGCAAGTCTGTTTTTCGGGCAAGCAGACCGGGAAATGACTAAAAAAATAAATAAAAAATAGGTCGTCAGCTTTTCGGGCAAATCTGTTTTCGGGCAAGCAGACCGAGAAATGACTTTAAAAAAGTCGTTCGGGTAAAAAAAGGTCGTCAACTTTTTTCTGGGCAAAGGTTGCATTTTCCACGAGATTTCAGGATTTATGTTTCGGGCAGAAGTTAAATCTTTGCCCCCCCCACTGTATGGTTCTGCGAATATTAAAAATGCACTTATGAAATGCTCTTTCTGCATCGCCTGGAAATTTTCAGTATGGATGTCTTGCAAGATCGTTTCTTATAATATGATAGCAGCCTATGACATACGGTCTCAATCGCTTGTATAGGTTAGGGGCCCTGGCGATAGAGTGCCAAGATCAAAACCAAGTCTTTTTACAGCTCTAGGCCTATATAATTTCAGCATTTTCATAAGTCCTGTTTATAATGTCACGTTTTGGAATAACAATGCTAACACCACAAATTTCAATTTCATCCATTGTATTATGATCAATAGAATCAACCGACAGATTACAGACTCTGGTTTATCTTTTTTGAGATTTCGATTTAAAATGGCCTAGTGTGCGACTACCAACTTTTTGTTTTTTTCAAACATATTCGCTTTTTCTTTTCGTTTTTGTGCTTTTAATTTATGTTTATATTTCATCGTTACGAAAGAAATTTATCATTAATTGATTTGTTCATAGGCTACTTATGATTGAAATCGGATAATGCATGCATACTTTAGCAGAAGAGTGTTTTGAGACGGACAAAACTGATAACTTAGGTAATAAGCAGTTGCTTGAAATGTAAGCAGTTAATTGTTGTAATGTGACAGTAATATAAGGCTATAATTATGTAAAACTCAATAAATCATAAACTTTGCATAGACTAAGTCACATTTTAAGTGATTATAGCCTGCATGGGCTCGCAGTCCACAATCAACATATACAAATTTTAAATTCAGTGTGGCCCGGGCCCCTCCGGGCCCCCTAAAAGTCGCCGGGCCCCTGGGCATTTGCCCACTTGCCCCCCCCTCTCGGCGGGCCTGAGGTCATCAGTATTGGAATTCAAGGGATTGCATTTTAACAGCAAAGTTCATGGTAGACTAATTGACCATGTTTCAAATCATATTATTAGTAGGCCTATAAATATCACTGCTGCTTCAGTTCTTGGTTTACGTGTCCGCATCAAAATAATGAGTGTTGGTTTAAAGGCATAAAAACAAGTGGCGTAGTGGGAGAGCGCGTCATTTAACGGAGTTAGGCTACATACTAGTGCGTCAATCTGCTGTTTAATTAATACTAGGCCTAATATTAGGGTTGCTGTTCGATTAAAAAATTTAATCGCACAAATAATTTTTTAGCCGGAATTAATTGCAAATTAATCGCAACACATCCCCTTCAAGTATAGGCCTATTAGTCTTGATTTTTTTTATAAGAGCCGCTGAAGTAGGCTTATTAATGACTGAATGCATAGGCTACTTTCTATCGCAAACAGTTGCAATGACCTCTGGCTTGGTCCCATTAAATTTCACCATTTAGCTTACTGAACAGTTTTGTCAAACAGAAAGAATTTAAACACTGTTCAAATCAGCCAATTGCTGAAAATTATTATTTGGTTTGAGGAATCTTTGAGATGATATAGACCAACGCTAAATGTGAAATTTAGACAACCGATTTTCTTACTATAAAATTATTTATTCAGCCCATTGCTTAGGCAGACCAGTTTATTTACATTGGCCGGTTAAAGGGATGCTCCTTTTAATAAACAATAGACTAAGCCTATTAGGTCTAGGCCTAAATAGAGGATACAGACAACGAACGTTCACAAGAGACTGTAGCGGATGTGGATGTGAAATAGCTAAATTAGTGCGGACTGGAGATTTGTCCTCATGTAGGCCCCTACATAGGCCCCGACTCTGGGAGACCCGTGAGTGCCCATCAGAAATGGACCATGCGAGGCCCACATATACATGTGTACGACCAGAAATTAGCCGGCAAGAATTGCTCTTTTAAGAGATTATTTCTCTGTTGCTTCACTTATCTATAAAATAACATTTCGTCTTTTATATTATTTTAATCTCAGTCTACCTTTCTATCACTCGTGTTTTACCCCCATCCGGGGGTCTGAACTCTGTTGGGTCCTCTGCTAGACGAAAATCCTGTTAACACGATCCGCTTTCATTGACTTTAACTGTGTGCTAAATAATTCGTCCATGTTGAGATTTGGAGGTTTATTTAATTAAGAAATCAATTAGAACATCCGCGGATTTTTAAAGAGTAGTATAGGTGACAAGGTTTTTAAACAAGATCTTTGTTCCGGTAGTAGGAGTGTCCATCTGGATATAGTGGATGTCCTGCATAATAAAAAAATCCGACCCTCCTTTACCCTCTTCCCTGTATGTAGGTTATGTGAACTTATAGCAGCGCCATTTCACGACTACTACTCAGAAGCGCTCCCAAACTATAGCGCGGACACTACATCGGAGTTTCACGCCGAAGCGCTGAGCAATTATGAGTGAAGGAATTGCTAAGGTCCCAGCGAGGCGACTTGAGGTGGATAAGAACTATTCGACTGCAAGGCAACGAAAATAACCACTATACCACCTCTGAACGAAGATATACTCGGGTGTAGATATTGTGTCAGTCATTAATTCGGTCAGCCATTAATTCAGCCACTGTTCGCACTCTGACAGTGCCAGACCTATACCTGGATAATGGAGGAGGGCGACGTTAATCATCTTTATTATGGTGGTGTCGTTAAACCACAGCGATCTAATTCGGTAAGCCAAGTTTCGGTAACAGCTGCTACGACCCAAACTGGCAGCTGAGACAATAAACATTGCATTTAATTGGTTTTGTGGGTGATGCTGCATCAATTGAGATGCATGATGAATAATGATGAGGTGTCATTAGTAAATTATTTTGCTGATGAACTGTGAGGGACTATAATATTTGCTTTCTTTTATGACATTCCAAAATTAGATAGAGGCAGGATCCAAGTCTTTGTTGTTAAAGGGGGTTATTGGAATCTTCGTATCTGAATAAGTCTAGTCTTTTTTTAGGGCAGGGCTTCACAAGATTATAAAGACGTGTACAGGTAACGGCAGTGGCAGTCCGGTGTCCGTTGTCGTAGATCTTCTCGTGATGCGCTGAGTGAGGAAGGTTGAATCCTGAAGGCTGTCTCAAAAGTTGCTTTGCTTGATGAACTTCATTTCTCAGCCGGTCATGAAGCTTACGATTACAGGCTTATGAGGCCACTTTTGTTACCTGGCAGTCGATGGTCCGTGTTGATATCTCGTTCAGCGATGATCAGGTTCAGGTTAGAATGATTTAATAGGCGATGCCCTTAGTTTCCACCTGCTGTTGGTGCTGAGTTTGAGGTTCCATGCTAACGTCGTTTAGTGAGCAATCCGGTATCCCATACAAAATCAGATGCTTAGCTTAGGCGTGCATGCCTCTCCAGTTTCTCGACTTTCGCTTGAAGAGTTTTCGTGAATGCTTTCATAGTGGACACCTGATCGGTTACTTCATGAATGGATTCCTCAATTATTGCCAACGTTTCCAATTTGGTTGTTTCTATATTTCTGAGTAATCGTGGCGGTTGCATCTGCAGTTACCGCTCTGCTGCAAGCTTCTTGACTAGGGGTTTCATTATTTGAGTAAGAAGCTCCGAAAGATGGGTCACAAGAATATTCACTATCTTAACATCCAGGATTAACTCAGATAGTTCCGCAAGTTTCGCAATTCTTTTTGCCATGTCTGCGGAGTATTAGTCACGCTGGAATGTTGTTGGAACTCGAGCGCTATAAAAACGAGCCTTAATTATAATTGTTCTCACGTGAGCCGAATGTGTTGACTTAGACAAATAGACGCAGAGTTACGTAATCCACTACAAGTTCGAGTTCACTTTAAGGGTAGAGTCATTAGACTCCATCTAGAAGCCTAACCCCTATCCGAATCAATGCAACATAGTACTACAAATTACGAGAATTGAGTCCCAAAAACAACAATCAATAGGCTAAGTTATAATGTTTAAGCTTAGGCTACATATCAAAGCTTCAAAGTATGAAGAAGAAACACAATGTCCTGCGTATAACACAAAAGTACTGTAAGGGTAGAGTCATAACCCCTATCTGAATCATTGCAACGTACTGTAAATTACAATAATAGAGTCCCAAAACAACAATCTTCAAATTATAAAGAGAAAAACAATGTCCTGCGTAAACACAAAAGTACTGTAAGGGTAGAGTCATAGCCCCTATCTGAATCAATGCAACGTACTGTAAATTACGAGAATATATATATATATATATTATATATATATATATATTAGGGTGGCCCTTAAAAATGAAAGTTAAAAATAATCTGCTGGCACCCCTCCAATCTATTTCAATTATGAAGAAAATAATTTGTTCAAAAAATCTTTGCAATAGGGCAATATTTAGGGGTGCCCCCCGAGCTCTCAAGTTTCAATAATGTACGAGTAAACTTCCAAATTATAAATGGAATCGCAAACTGAAATTTTCAGTGCTTTAATACATTCTGTCGTCCTACTAATGTTTGCAATGCTTCAACATTTAATATTTAGTACTTACTTACTTATTAAAATTACGTGAGCTCGAAAATTTGAGTACAATTTCAAATATATGTTTGATGAACATTTTGTTGTCTGGTTGAAAAAAGGTGGCAATATTTTATGAAGAGTTGCTTAATGCAAGGAAAGACATCTGATTTTAGGCTACTATTGGAAACATAGGCCTACATTGTCAGACATAGTAAATACGAAATATTACAAATAATTATTCATAATTAATTATGCAAACGCGAGGGAAAACAAGTGTCTATCTACTTGGCTATTATGAGCCTGAAATTCTTGGAGCAAAGTTGCCATCGTATCGTCAAACTTTTGGATACTTCATGCATCTATTCAAAGTTGGCAAGCAGACAGTCCGTTATTCCAGTCAACAGGCTATTGAGACCGAGCTGGTATACCTGTAAGAGGCAAAAAGCATTGTATTGACAAGTTGGAGTCGGTGTTCGTGGAATGGAAATGACTTCAAAAGCATAGACACCGAACAGCTACAGCTCACAAGATTAAGGAGAAATTTATTGAGAGACTAGATGACCTATTTGATATTGCCCATACAGACGCTCTCACAATGATCTCCATTCCTGAAGACAGAGACTTTCTACTCTCTCAAAGGCAGAAGGGACGTCCAGTTGGTGCAGCTGACATGGTGGATATGCGTCGAAGACAGCGTGCACAGGAACGGAAGGAAGTGGAACAGATGCGCAAAAAAGAGCACAGGAAGAGCTCGTGGCGTGTACAAGCCAGTTAGTAGGCCTACTGGATACCGATTCCTGTTCAAGTGATGAAGAATCAAGTGATGAAAGTGATGGGCCTGATGTTGGATGTAAAGGAACAAAACCTGCGGCACAAACACCAGTAAAAATGAAGCAACTGCGCCCAAACGAGCCAGAATCAATATTCTGTCTCCTGGTCTGATATCGGCTTTGGACAGAACAAAGATTTCGTCAAGAAATGCTACTTTCGTTCTTAGCAAAGTGGCTTCCAGTCTTGGCTGTGACGTCAAGACTTTGAATATCAACCGAAATTCCATTCTACGAGCCAGGGCGAGCAACAGAACCACAAAATCAAACAACCTTCAATCCGAATTTTCCGCCTTAGTTCCTTTAACTGTTCATTGGGACGGCAAGTTTCTGGAAGATTTGACATCACGCGAACATATTGACCGTCTTCCAGTTCTGATCTCAGGTGTATGAATTGAACAGTTACTGGGCATTCCAAAACGATCCTCAGGAACAGGCTCAGCTCAAGCATCTGCAGTCGTCCAGTGTTTGAGAGAGTGGAATGTTCAAGATCAGCTTGTTGCTTTGTGCTTTGACACCACAGCCAGCAACACAGGTCATCGCTGAGGTGCATGTTTCCTAATAGAGCAAAAATTGAATAAAGATCTCCTTTTTCTGGCATGTCGACGCCATGTTATGGAACTAATTGTTGGGGCTGCATTCGAAAAAACTTCCATTGGAACTTCTACTGGACCTGATGTTCTTCTTTTCAAGAGGTTTCGAGACCACTGGAAACTCATTGAAAGCGACAAACTTCAGGTAGCCTCGTCAGATCCTTTGGTGGAATCATTGGTGGCCCAACACCGTTCTGATGTCTTGGAGTTTGCTCATAGACATTTAGCAACTGCACAGCCACGAGACGATTACAGGGAATTTCTCGAGCTCTCAGTTGTCTTTCTTGGAGGTGTTCCTTGTCGTGGAATTCGGTTTCAAATACCTGGCGTTATGCACCGGGCACGATGGATGGCAAAGTCATCTATACCATAAAGATGTGACTCCTTCGTGCTCAGTTCAAGAAGACTGCTGCAGAAGAACGCAGCATTCGTGATATTGCCATATTTTCAGTTGTTGTCTACCTGAAAGCCCGGATAACTGCGTCAATCGCTGTGGAGGCTCCTCTGAATGACTTCACTCTCATGGCAAACCTTCTCACATATCCACATACTACAATTTCTTCTGCTACAAGCAAGAAGCTAGGGCTTCATCTCTGGTATTTGTCTAAAGAACTTAATGGGCTTGCTCTTTTTGATTCAAGGGTATCCAATGACTCCAAGAAGCTAATGATTGCAGCAATGGAAGAAGTAGCCCCAGATTATCCGCCTAAACGACCCAGTGTGAAGTCAGATGCATTTCTTGGCACCAGCGGTCTGGAACAATACTGTACAACCAACTCCAAGAAACTGTTCCAGGTGCTTGGTGCCTTGGTCTGCGTGGACTATCTGAGATGATGCTTTCCAAAGATTCTGCTCTTTGGGAAGCATGAAACATTTCGAGAAGCACAGGCAGTACTCAAAAGGTTGGCTGTCGTCAATGATAGAGCTGAACGAGGTGTGGCACTCATCCAGGACTTAAATAAAAAGCTAAAAAAAGATGAGGATCAGCTTCAATTTCTCCTGCAGGTTGTCAGTGAACATCGACGACAGTTCCCTGACTGTACGAAAAGAAATCTCGTGTCAAATTAGTAGAAAGCAGTGATTCCTGCATTCTATTGTCCTGTATAGATCATTTACTTCTGTGACCAGCTGAACAGTGAACAATAACTGAATTATAATTGGACAGTAAACACTTGTTTCATTGGCATTGTTGCACCATTAGAGAGTATTTTAGTCATCTCTGTAAAATTATGAGTGACAGTGTGTTGAATATAGTTTGGTTGAAATTGTATGATTCAATTGATAAAATTTGTATTAAAGAATAAATTTCGGCGCTCGAGGGGCACCCCTAAATGTTTTGCAATTCCAAAATCCTTTTCAACATAATGTTATTTATATAATTGGCATAGATTGAAAGGGTGCCAGACAAAATTTTGCGATTTTTATTTTTTGGCTGTATGCTAAGGGCCACCCTAATATATATATATATATATATATATATATATATATATATATATATATATATGAGTCCCAACACAACAATCTTCAAATTATAAAGAGAAAAACAATGTCCTGCATAAAGACAAAAAGAATATGTAGTAGGGCCTATACATTAGGTAAGGGTCGAGTCATAAGACTCTTCTAGACTCCTAACTCCTATCTGAATCAATGAAACATCAATGGACTAAGTTCTAGTATACATGTATATCAATGCTTCAAATTATAAAAGAGAAACATAATGTCCTGCCTAAACACAAAAATAATTAGCAGTGAACATAAAGTTAATTTTTTTAGAAGGTTAAAAAATCCCTCTCTGCCATGACACAAAAAACAGGGAAATGCACAAAGTTAAGGCGAAATCCTAATAGCCTATTGTTAAAACTTCTGGGAAAATATAAGGTGAAATACTTCCTAATTTACAAATTATTGCTCTAGTAAAAGTGCTGTTAGATTCTTGATGTTTACATTATCTAGATGTTCTACCTTTTGTATGTGTTTTTGTTTCAGATGCCAAGGTGCTGGAAATTTGGCGCTAACAAAAAATGCTGTAAGGGTAGAGTCATTAGACTCTATCTAGAGTAATACCCCTATCGGAATCAATGCAACATCCAATAAATTACGAGAATAGAACCCAAAAACAGCAATCTTCAAATTATAAAGAGAAAAACAATGTCTTGCATATACACAAAAGGAATATGTAGTATACATTAGTTAAGGACACCCTAGCATGTCATATCTATTCAAACGATTTTCCAATATTTATTGTTTCTGATGATTCCTGTAAGGGATCCTCTTTCGTCCACCATTTGTTGTGTCTCCATTTGTTCTGCGTTCCTTCCAGCTCATTCCCGTCCATCCTTCGCCGTATCCACATCTCAAAGGATTCTAATCTGTCTATATCTTCTTTTCACATGGTCCAAGTTTCGGCTCCGTAGAGCACCACAGTCCACATCATTGTCTTGATTATTCACCTTTCCAGATTTGCATTTGACTTCCCTCTCAGTAAATCCTTTCTTTTACAAAAGGCATCTTTTCCCATAGCTATTCTTCTCTTTGTTTTAGCATGAACCTTTGCATCACTTGTGATTATACTTACTAGATAACAGAATTTTCCAACTTGTTCCAGCTTATTTCATTTCCATCTATATTGATATCGACTGATGTTTCCCTTCATTTGATTTTATGCTCATAATCATAGTCTTTTAATGTTTATTTTTATATCATACTCCTTTGAGATCTTGTTTAACATATCGATCAATTTCTGTAGCCCCTTCTGGCTACCCGACATCTGTGAATCTTGGTACTTTCGCTAATTTTCCTCCGACATTTACACTTTACTTTATTACCTCCACTTTTTCACGTACTAAGTCCTCAATGAAGATGTTGCTTGACGTATAACACTAGAATTCTATTAATCAGTCGGAGTTATACGCGAAGATATCCTTCTAATGAATTCTTCCCGATCGAATCCTTCCCTCATTGGGTCATCATTAGGATACAGACTTCTGTCCATGGTTCGGTGTCTGCTAGGTAGTACAGGTATATCGATTACAGTGCCATCTGGACATAGGTCAAGATAAAAGTCATAGGACTTACAGTAACTCAAAGGAATCCCATACTTGGCAACCTTCTCGTTTGTGTTCCTTTTCAAATATAGATTGCCGGCACCCAGCTGTCTTACTTTCCGTCTGAATGAGGGCATGAAATAACAAGGATAAACGCGAAGTCGATAAAATTCCATGAAGCAAAACATGATCCTCTCGACCCAGAAGGTGAGTTGTTTTGGCGTTATTTGGTCCCTTGTTTCTCTTACATCTCTGGCACCAAAAGCCTCCATGCAAAACAGAACGCAAGTCTTCAATTGATAAGTCGTACCATCAAAAAAGTTCAGCACCATCTTACAAACAATGTATGCTGCCCTTATTAATGGCGAGCTTTGCTTTACGATTCTACTTTCCAATGGTGCAAAAGAAATTCTGGCAAATGTCTCGGAACAGATAAACTGAACCCCACGTGGCGTATGAAGATCAAAACGTGGCCGATCAAAGACGATTGTACAACCGTCTGGGTGTATGCCTACTGGTAAATGATCTTCTGGCCACCAATCTTTCATATGAACACAAGCAACGATGTCTATTGAAATTTTGGTGAAGAGAAAGCCACCTTCTCCATCATCAACGGGATGAATCATTGCTAGCCGTACGGTTTTGCAAAGACCATATCGATGTTCATACTGTGGTCTTCCTTTGCATTGGTCTTCAATGTTCCATTCGAAGAGATGCTCGTCTTGCCAGAATGTGGGGTCACTTAAGACTTCTTCTAAAATAATTTTGAATCTACAATTGACTTCATCAGTCAACAAACACTGATCTGAGTTGAAGAAACTGTCAAAACTTTCGTCACTCCAACTCTCGGTATGCCCATCTGACTTCCTCCGCCTCAGTTGAAGATACCCTTTAGAACCCAGTGGATGTGGAAACGGCTCACAAATTTGACTGAATTTAATCAGTCTGAAGTTAAAGTCAAAGTCTGCTGACAGGACGACTTTTGATTCTTCTTCGGCGCTTCCTACTAACGCCGGCTTGCACTCGAATCTCCAGTCTTTATTCTTTATACCATTGGCTAAACGTTCAGCGAAGGGTTGCATTGATGTCTTAAGTTGACTTAGACGTTTATTGAGGCGAAATAAGTCGTTCTGGGTCCATATCTTCCAAATCGCTTCTTCTGATGATTCTTGGGGTGGAGGTGACTGGCTGTAAATTCGAATCGTTTCAACCAGATTTTGCTTCGATAATTCTGTCACGTGATTGAGTTGGAATGCTCGAGCAATATCTATAGAGGTGTGAAGCGTCTTATTTCCGATTGGCCAATTTTTAGCAATCTCTTCATTGAAAATCACAGAATCTCGCAGCCTCTTAAGTTCTATAGGTGTATGTCCAAAGTTGTCCTTTGTGTTTTCGTTAGCTCCGTAATGGATGAGAAGCTTGTACCGATCATCCAATTCTGCGTAATGTAAAGGGGTTTTACCATATATATCAGCTGCATCTATTTTAGAATCTAGTTTCAATAGCATCTCCACTAGATCGCGATATAGGTCGTACTCTTGATCCTTTGATGCCATGACAGCGTAATGAAGTGGCGTTCTTCCCTTGTAATCTGTAGCAGTGGCCGATTCAATGAAATTCTCTGGTTCTAGGAGAATTCCATAGACCATTAAGTCGGTTCTTTCATGCTTCTGTTTCACTTCTTCTGGTAGCCTTCTAGAAATAAAATTTTTCGTTGTGTACTCGGTATCTGAAATCGCGGAAATAGTATTTTTTATTGCATACAATGTCATGGCATCGTAAATCGTGGAGATGATCAGTCGATGAAGTGGGTTTCGACCTCTGTTGTCCAGTCTTGCCATTTCGATTGGCACTAAGTTTTCTGGTTCTTGCAAGTTTCGAATGGCCCCGCGATTCTTAAGTCCTTCGTAGATGGCTGAAGAAACTCCCCTTAAAGACTTCACAGCCAAATCAAGTGTCGTATTTCCCATAAAGTCAATAGCATTGACATTAGCTTCATCATTGGTCAACAACAATTTAACAACTTCTTCTTTGTATCCAATGGTTCCCTTTTTTAATGCAAGATAATTCTGAAGCCGGTTCATAACTGTACAGGTTTCAACGGTTTCTTCTCTCCAGGTAAGCTTATTCTTGCCGCTAATGTCAAGAGAATCACTGCCGTCAAATTTTCGATCGAAAAATCCTTTACAGAGGAAATGCAAATCAAACCAATCGCTATCTGCCTCGTAGATGGCGGTGTGCAAAGCAGTAAATCCGTTATAGTCCTGCAAATTCACAGAAGCTCCATGGTTTATGAGCATCTGCACTGCTAAGACATGATACCTTCTAGCTGCGAGCATCAAAGCAGTTACTCCCAATCTGTCTCTAGAGTCAATGTCGAGTTTCATTCCTGCTTTGTGTTCCCAATCAAATAGAATTTGTATAGTGTGGCAACAACCTTTTTGGGAAGCCATCATCAAAGGCGTTCGACCACTGCTGTTCTTTATGTTAAAGTCTGTGCCTTTCTCTAACAGCAATTGCATCAAAGCATAGCCGAGGCAACTCTTTTCTATAGGCGAGTCACTATTAAACCAATCCATGGTCATTACTTGGTGAAGGGGTATATTATTAAAATTCTCGCGGTTTACATTAAATTTGCTCGAATTAATAAGCGTTTGTGCGATTTTGTTGACGTCTTCGTTATTTATCTCCCATTGTTCGTCACTTCCACTTTTCGTGGTTTCTTTAATATTTGAGTGTTTGATTCTGGGTTCGAAGATCGTCTGTATCAGACCATCAAAGCATCTTCCAAGTTGCTCCTCTGAGTATATGCAATGGTTTAATTTGAGCATCATCTTCACGAGATTAGGTTGGATCGAACGAGCTGCGAGGTCTAGAGCAGTGCGTCCATCTGAGTCTTTCCACATCTCCAGTGGCTTCCTCTCTTCAGTCAAAACTATTCCAGCCGAAACACGTTGAGAAAATGCTTTAAAAAGTTGAATATTCGTCGTTTCACTGGTTTCCATTGCACTCTTGGCATTTTCTTGAAGTATATTTCCGTAGTTGATTATTTTGTTGTGTTTCAAAATAACCTCAACAACATTCGCATGACCTTCTATAACTGCAATGTGTAATGGTGTCTGTTTCTTGTTTGTCAACACGAAATCGCAAATTCCGCGGCTCAGTAACAGATCTGTGACATCTGCATGACCATTCTCAGTTGCAAGATAAAATGGTGTTTCCTCAGATTGTTCCGTTACATCGACAATTGCATAGTTGTCCAGGAGAATTTCAACGATGGAAATGTGACCATTTTTACAGGCTAAATGAAGCGCAGTCATCTTGGCGTTGTTGCACGCGTTAACATATGAACCGCAAAGCTTCAAATTCTTTGAAATTTCTGTTTGTTCACTCTTAGCTGCAAGGTGATTTGGTGTTTCTTGTCCTCTGGAGAATGCATTTACGGTAGAACTGTGACTTAAATGCCTATTTGCAATTTCCATAATGCCACTATCTGCTGCGAGTTGATTTGTACTATGACCACCATCAGCTGCGCTTCGAACGGGGAGTTGCGAAGGTCCAGATTCATCTGCAGAAACTTTGTTCGCCGACAGTTGCGAAAGAGTTAAAACATCTGTTTTTGCAGCATGATTGACCAAGGCTTTCAGAGCAGCCATACATCTATGTCTGTCTAGTGTTGTAAGATTTACCGGTACTAGATCTTCGAGTTTTATAGATGGTTTGACTTTAATTCCCGCGTATCCCATATTCGCAGCGATGTGACGAGGAGTCCTACAAGATTCCTTGCGAATATCAGCATCCGCGTTGTTTCTCAACAAGACCTTTACAACTTCTAAATGGCCATTTTGGGATGCAAGATGGAGCGCAGTGTCACCACTCATGTTTCTAGCGTCAGAAGTATGGCTATGGTTTGGAATGAGCTTCGTAACGTTTGAGTCACCGAATTTTGCAGCATGATGTAGCGGCGTGTTGTCATTTAATACAGATGAGACTTCGTTGTATCTCATAAGAAGTTGGACGAACTCGTAATGGCCTCGCATAGCTGCAATGTGTATCGGCATGTTCATACAATGGTCAGTTGCATGGACATCTGCGTTGCTGTCAAGCAATAATTGTGCAATTGCTAAGTGGCTGATTTCCGAGGCCAGATGAAGCGAAGTCTGACCTAATGCATTTTTAGAGTTAACACTTGCGCCCGTGCTTAATAGAAGATTGACGACGTCAACGTGACCATTTAGAGTTGCATAATGTAGAGGAGCGTTATGCTTTGAGTCTAGCATATCCACAGTTGCCGATGACATCAGTAAACGTCTAACAGTCTCCGTATCACCACGTTCAGCTGCAAGATGAAGCTGACTAATGCACAGTTCTTCATCCTTCTCAGAAACGTTCTGTGAATCCTCCATTTTATCAGCTTCACAATCTGTGCTTTAGGCCTCAAAACTACCCCTCTTTCCTCTCGTCCTTCGCCTCCACCTCCTTCTCAGCTTCAGAATATGAATTTAAGAAGTGTCAAGCAAACTTTCAATTATTAAGTTAAGGAAAGAGTTTATAAATGTTCACTAGTTTCGGATACATTTGATTCCTAACATAGACATCAGTTTAATCACCCGATTCAAAGTCTCATCTTCTCTGTGCAGTTGAACATCCGATTGCACTTTTTCGCTGTCAGCTGCATTTGATGAATCTTTTGAGTTGATTTCTTACTCACTGCTGAGCGATGCAGTTTGCCACAACAAATTAGCTTACTTCAGGCGCTCATTATCTACAAAACAGAGTAGCGAGTAGGTAAATGATAACGATGATGAAAATAATTAAACTATTATGGCCTACAGGGTCTAATACCCACCAAATATCGCTCTGATGCGCGGCTTGACGGATGTCTTGGAATAGATCTAGGCCTATGTTGCAATTCGAGATCACAAAACAGCGATTAAATTCGAATAAATGGATTTTTAATGTACGTTGATTATATTCCTGATTGTTAACTGAATTCACGATTCAAATAGGCTAATAGTATACACAATTATTGCGATCATCAAAACCGCTTGCCTGCGTTGATTCGCCCTGATGGCAAACTTAATGAAAATTATTTGTTTTAAAACTCATTTGAAGATGTAGGAGGTGAGCGGTATCGAAGTAATAGCTTAGCATAAATAATTAGATACAACATAAGAATGGCACCACTTAAAAAATGGCCCTATAAATGAGCGCCGACGAAAGAGCTCCGACACATTTGAGCGAACGACAGTTGAATTTCCTACATAAAATGCATTGAGAATATTTTCTGCTAAAATTGTAATTAGAAAAATGTAATAGCCGAATTCTATAAAAAAAAGTATTTTCATTAATCCAACTTCCATTTATGTAAAGAATTATTTTCATGAATCCAGTTTATATTAATGTAAAGAATTATTATTTTTCTATCCATTTTTTATTTGGGCAACGGCATTATTTTCGTCTATCCAGCTTGCATTTTGGGAAAGAATTAGCCTGCACTCATCAATCTGACTTCTGTAAAAGCAAGGAATTAGGCCTACTTTAATCAATTCAAAAGAAATCACAAAGTATCCACTTTACGTCATTCACGTTATTTCCCAACCTGAAGCACGTGTTTGTTATCATATAACAAATTTATCGACATAAATTAATGCTTTCTCTCCCATTTGTAAATTAGTAGCCTATACGCTGCTGCTAATAATTTATAAACATCATAAGAGCTGTGATAGGCCTATTATTATAAAATTCTTTAGCTGAATATTTTTTCAGTGCATTTCATGTAGGCTAGAAAATGAATTATTGTCTTTCACTCACATGTCTCTGCGCTCTTTTGTCGGCGTTCCTTTGTCGCGGTCGCTCTTCTGACGGGTCACCTACAAAATTATACATGTAGGCATATAGATTACGGAAATGAGATATTTTTTTGGTTGGATGGTTGTAAACATTTCAAATGAGCAATTTACGTTGACCATGCATAGTTTAATTAATCATTTGAATTTGTATGAGTTGAGCGTCATTTGTTATAATTATGTAAGCTATGCTACGTGATGCACTTGAAACTTCATATCATAAATTGGTGAAATCCACGGTTTGTTGATTGCTATCTAGCGCAGTCACGTTTTTTGAATAGCGCTATCTTGCGATCTCGTTTTGATTATCACTGTTTTGTGCATAAGGTCTACGGTTTAAAAGCGTTGACTTGGGAAAGGCGCTGGGTGTGCTTTTTTAAATATGACATAATAATATATAGTCTGCTTAGTCTGCCTGCTATGCTAGCGGCGCTATTATATAATTCTTCTCCTTCTTTTCTCTCTTCCGTCAGATTTTGTCAACGATGAGGTTAGGCAAGATCGTTACATTTTCCTTTTCTTTTTGTCTTTGATAGTGTCCAGCGCCGTTCTCATGTCCAAGCCATTTTCTGCAAGATCGTGTTTATTATATGATGATGATGATGATGATGATGATGATGATGATGATGACGATGACGATGACGATGATGATGGTTCTCTGCCCGAAGGCAGGTTCATTGACTTTACGCCCCTGGGGATGAGATGAGTGAGGTGGTTTCCCGTTGCCTTCCCCACAGACAATGATGGGTAAGCAACTTGCCCAAGGTCGCTCCGTAGGAGCTTGCGCCCTACGTCCCACACGTGCTAGCCCGAGATAAATAAATCTCTGAATGTCAACTCCCAGCTCTGGGCTTGAACCGCAGTCCGTTGCAACCAACAGACGTATGCGCTCTCGCTTAACGGTGTAGCTAACTAGGCCAGTCAGTCAGGCTTATTACATATATATATATATATATATATATATATATATATATATATATATTATGTATCACAATTTAGTAACTAACTGTTTGAAAATATTGCCTCTTCTACTCACCAAAAAGTGTTTATTATCTTCGGGACTGTATGTTATAACGTTACAGCACAAATCGCAAAGGCGCAGTTTGTCACGTTGGACTAGAGCTGTAGAGCTGTAGGCTATGTAAGTGATCACATCCTTTTCTTCATAGTCAGTGTAAGTATTAATTTCATGACTGCTAGAATTATTAGCCTAGCAACCTTTATCCTGCGCTCTCGTTAGGCAGCCGATAAGGCTCAATCAACACACTCCTCCGTCATACTATTATTCATTAGCTTTACAGGTGTGCGTAATATCGCGGAACTCAACCTCCACGAATTATGACCCGAATACGTGTTGAAACTTGGCCCAACACAATGAGTTACTATAGTCTACAAGAGACGAGATTCCGCTTACTCGCAGAACCCAAGCAACGGATTTTCATCCACAGTTTGACACAAACTTGTTGTGAAAGTTGAGTCGAAACGGTACTAGTGGCAGGTTTAATGGCTAATGAAGCAGAGTCGATTTCAGTGACAACCTAGAAATTGTTTAATAACATAAACTATTAAGGTTACATTTACCGATGCAATTGCGCCTCTGCCTTTGAGTCCTTGAAGGCTTATAACAGACTACAGACTATCAGTATAATTAATGTATCACACAAACACTAAAACGACATGCAATATGAAAGCACTGTTTATAGTTTTGTGTAGAGTATTATAACGTCCAGATGAGCAGTCATGAACTCAAATTCTAAATCTCATCGTGAGAACCATCTTCTTCTAAAGCGCTTAGTCAAAACAAAATGAACAGCACAAGGGCTGACAAATAGTTGGCCTACTATGCTCGCTAAAAGCTTTGCTGTCGATTGGCGCTTTTGAAGTTCTGAAATTCCCATTTCAATTGTCTTATCTAGCGCTATGGTTAAGCCTAATGACACACTCAGCTCTAAGTTCAGGGCGAATATTGATTAGTAGTGTGTAAAAAATCGCTGTTAAGAGACATTGCTACAATTTACAACACTTATGAATCACGTAGACCATTGAAAGAGCTAACCGACGTAGGCCTATTTTAAATAAAAACCGAAAACGCTGGTTTGGCGTATAGGCTTACACAAGGAGCCAACAGTACCTGTCGTCTATGTGTTTGATCGGTCGGTTGGTCCAATGCAGAGATTGGGGTTGGCCAGTCGTGGAAGTCTAACGAGAAATGCAAGTCCGAGCATGTGGCGGGGGCCAATGAGAATGCTGCGAGGACGATTTCCAATGATTGCCAGAAGTGCAAGAGAGTAGGAGGTAAAGGAACGTTTAGAACATAAAATATACTAATAGAATAAAATACCTTGCATTTTGACTTTGCTCTTCTGACACTGGCTGACAGAGTTCAGAACACAATCATGGTCTAACGACGTAGATGCAAATTTATGCGAAGGACTTGTTCACGGCCCGGACCACCACGGACTACTCTCACGGACAACCCTTCTAACTCAACGCATTTGATCCTGATCCTATGGTAACTCGACCCAGGGGCGGATCCAGGGGGGGGGCAAAATGGCCATGGCCCCCATCTTAAAATTGCATGGGACGTGGCCCCCCCATTTGGTTTCAACAAAGCATTACGAGAGAGAATAACAGGACACCAGGCCCCCCCATGAAAAAATCGCGCGGGATGTGGCCCCACTTTGATTTATCGTAAATACTCTGGCTGTAAAATTTGGGCGAAGGACTAAAAAAAAAAAAAAAAAAGGTCATCAACTTTTTTGGCGGATGAGTTGGTATCTTTTCCCCCCTGAAAATTAAGCGGAGGACTAAAAAAAAAGGTCATCTACTTTTTTGACGGATGAGCTGGTATCTTTTCCCCTGAAAATTGGGCGGAGGACTAAAAAAAGTCATAAATTTTTTCGGCGACGAGTAAGACCAAATTTTTTCGCTGTCCGACCAACAAGACCGAAAATTTTGGCCCCCCCCCATCGAAACGTTCTGGATCCGCCACTGACTCGACTCGGACCACCACGGACCACTCTTACGGACAACCCTTCTAACTCAACGCAGCGCTCGTGAATAAGCTGGTGCCCCGCGCTTGGCTTTCGAGTGGCGTTTTAGAAATTTCGAGTTTACGATTACGATTACGATTACGATTACGGTCCCTACACAGTAAGCTTAATCATCTCGGGTGATGATCGAACCAATTCAACCCATAAGCTACTCTCCTCGGCACAGAACGACCGCGCTAACCAAAACGCCACCGTAGGCTGCCACACGGTGTACACTGTACATAAACGGGCAGTTGGGTTTCCTATAAGCTTAATATAAAGCCAGCATATAGTTTTGTTTAATTTGCCTACACTGTTCCACAAGAACAGTGATTAACATTCCCTTCTTCCTCCCTTCTCAAGCTTTG
Source organism: Lumbricus terrestris (assembly GCA_949752735.1). Classification (NCBI taxonomy): domain Eukaryota; kingdom Metazoa; phylum Annelida; class Clitellata; order Crassiclitellata; family Lumbricidae; genus Lumbricus; species Lumbricus terrestris. The sequence goes on from OX457048.1 coordinate 23,571,986, forward strand.
GGACTGACACCAATAGAGCGATTGAGTCATGCAGTGGTGAAGTTCTGAATGACTTCCGAATCTCTTATTAACGTTGGTCAAAGTGTGGGCGCATTTTAGCATCCTCTAAAAAGCGCTGAGAAGATGACTCTACAAGGTATCTCAACAAAAGGTGTATTAATATAGCTAGAAAAGTAACTTGGGCAGAGTTTAAAGTATGGATCGGACGCATATCGGAAGATTGCTCCAAAGAGATGGACTAACGTACGAGTTTGCACGATTGACTCGTAATGACATACAGAAATACAGCAGCGAGGGACCAGAAGATCTCCACAGGTGGCGTAGAGAACGAAGCGCCCTGCACAAAAGCTCTCGTATACACAATGGAAAAGTGGTAACAGTCGCATTTATCGAATTCCTTTTAAATGCGAGCCATTTAAGATTTTGTATTACAATTCCGAAAGTTTGACCTTCCATATGTTTGTATGGATGTATTTCGACTCTTCGTAACAGAAAAGGCTCGGAAATGACACAATGGCGGTTTACCAAAATTTTTGCAAGGCACCTATTTTCAGCTTTTAATTCAATGTAAAACCAGAGTTATTAGCGTTCTAATTTTTACAGGTGGCATCTTGCCGCATTTAGCAAAGAGGCGACAGTCCGCATGACGTCATTCACGTCCAATAATAATTTCCGTTTTTCAACAATCCGGTTGACAAACCGAAACCGGTTACAGTGTACAATAACTATGCACAAGAACGCAGATCACAGAAATATTAACTACCCGGTATATTAACAGAACAGACAACATGCAATGCTTGTTTTAGGCCACAGTGAGCACACACCTGCCCCTCAGGGACAGGTCATGTTTGACTTTTGGGGAAGCGGGGTGGGGTGGAGGGTTGCCAAAACCCCGAAATTTAGCGGTCAACGCTGGGTACCCCAGAGGAGTAGTGTTGAAAAACCTGAATTTCCCGGGTAACGCCGGGTAACACATCTAGTGACTTATAAAATAACAAAGATTTTGCAGTTAAACAGAGATATAGCCTAATCAAACTAAAAACTCATGAACAAGCAACTGATTTCAAATTAACGATTTCGCTAATGCAATTTGCTATCCTTTTCTGAAGCTAGTAACGCTCATCTGCGTTTGACTCTAAAACTTTAAGTGAGTGTAGCACACCGAAATACAAGAGAAAAGACAATTTAACTAAAATCAAACAGCGCGAAGATACCCCGAAGGCCGGTGTCGCGTGACAGAGTCTCCCCCTAAAAGTCTCCCCCGGAGACTTTATTTCGAAACAGATTCTCCCCCGGAGGATCTGTTTCAGAATAAATTCGCCCCCGGAGACTTTATTCCGAAATAAAGTCTCCGGGGGGAGAGAATATTTCATCCTCTGCCGAAACAAAGTCTCCCCCGGGGAGACTTTATTTCAACGCGCGATTTGATAGAGTCGCTTCATATTTTTCTATACCAAAATATGTCTGAAAGTTTGTCCGTCTGTTTGAATATTCTTTTGAAACAATTTGCAAAACGTCCTCGTGCAATTTCTAGGTCAACGCGACTGTTTTCAACTCTAAATTCGTTTTAATACCCGAGATACGGATATTTTGAAATTCGATGGGGTGATTATTACCGGAAACTTAAGACGCTCTTTCACCGATATATCACGGCGCCATTGCTGCTGACGTCTTCTCGCTTAACGGGGCGGGTCTAAGCATGGGCAGACTCACATCAATAAAAAAATGATAGTATGAATGGATCACAGCAAAATAAACGAAAAATAATGACAATAATCATGAATAATAAATATCGTCTCGTATCTGGACATCGCCGTATGAACTATTCAGAGGCGATCTCGGTGCATCTATACCTAAACACCAGGGAAAGGATTTAAGAGAAACTATTTCAAGCAGCGAGTAAACAAAGCACTTCACTCTGTGAAAGAGCGTGCGGGCCGCGGTTCGATTCCCGAAGGTGGCTATTTCAGAGATGCAAAAATCTCGGGCTAGCACAGTCCGTCCACGGGGACCTAAATGGCGTGGCGACACTAATCATCTTCGATATGGCAGTGTCGTTAAACATGTAGCAACACAAGAGCACTCCCAGTCAATAAGTTTTTCGTAGGGGAGTGGAGGTCATTCAAAGCAGGGCGTATCAAAATTCTTTTCATAAATCTAACTTCTATTTCATCAAGAATTGTTTTCGTCAATCCAGCTCCTATTTCATCAAAAATTATTTTCATGATTCAATCACGAAATGCTTCAAATCCAGGTTTGATATAAAGAAGAATTATTTTTGGCCCATCCATTTTATATCTGACAACGCACTGTTTTCATCAACACGGTGCGTATTTACCATAGACCTTTGATGTATGAACAATTGTCAACAAAAGTAGGCCTACCTGATTGAAACCATAGTAGACCTCGGCCTAGTCATATAGTGACGTAGGCCTAAACTTCGGTATTGGAAACATGAATTTTTTCAACATCGTACCGTACCTATAATAATATTATAATATTTTTATTGCTAGCAGCGAAAGTCTCCGAAAGGATTTAAAAAAACGATGATTCATCCCTTTATCATTCCTTATTTCCTGTGTAACCTACATGTATTATAGCATATCGCTTAAGGTGAGCTTTGGCATCTAGAAATTATTTGCGGTAAAATACAAGTTGACTAATAAAAAATAATTTTATAATCAATCGCTTTAGTGTTCTAAATTATTCGCCTGGCTCAGCATTATTAGGCCTATTTTCATGAATTCCATTTCTACCTTGGCATGAATACGCTTCATCAATCCAGCTTCTATTTGAGCAATAGTTGTATTTTTCGATCGATCCAATTTCTATTTAAAAAACAATTATTTTTCATGAATCCAGCTCCATTTGATGCAAGAATCTATTCATCAGTCCCTCTCCTATTTAAGTGAAAATACTTTCACCAATCCGACTTCTATTTAGCAGGAATTCTTTTCGTCAATCCATGCAATGGTGAATAATTTAGAGCGCTAAAGTGATAGGTCTAAACTTATATTACCAAGAATTCTTGCTTAGACCCTAAATAGAATGGATTGATGGAAGTAATTCTTCCTTATATTGAGGTTGGATTGATGAAAATAGTCCTTTCTTAAATGGAAGCTCCATGACGAGAAAATTTAATAGCCCAGGCCTACTAACTTACAGAATAAGCTTAAGTGTATTATAGGCCTACTAATGGGCGTCATTGTAGCATAGTTAGTCCTATGGCAACGCTGGGATGTCTGGCCACTTATGTAAGCTACCCGTGGATATAATTAATAAATTGGCATACGCCTAAGTTTAATTAGATTAATGGGGAATCTATTTGAGTCTAATCTCTCCGCTGCGCGTTATTGACCTAAGTGGTCCGACATCCCGTGATGCTAGGACTATGACTATGCTACAATTACGCCCATTAGTATTAAACATTTAAACTTAGGCTACTTCATAAGATTCTCATTATTACTTCAAATTTATTATTGCCCAATTCCACTAATGGACACAAAGTCATTTATTCCAGAAAATATACACTTTAAGTCCGGAAAAATGGGGGGTAAAGTTCAGTAAATTTTTGGTCCTGGGCATGACGCTAAACTTCATCCATCCTCCGCCACAGGGAACCAAAAACATCCCTGCGCCGGTCCCAAGCCCGGACAAAAGGAGAAAGGTTTGCCAGATGGGTGGCGATACACTGGCAGTAAAATACCCAGACGATTGAAATCCGCAAAAACCACTACACAAGTGACATAGCGGCCCATATGCTCCAAGGTGTCATGATGTGGAGCAGGCATGCACAGGTCGGTCAGGACAGACTGGTGGAGAGAGTCGGAGAAGAGAGCATGGGACACACACGGGCATTGACCCAGGTTGCCCTTCATGCCTCTCTATTCTCTTCAATCAGATAAGGTGGTCCAGCTACTTCAAGGTGTTAATGGTATGGGGCAGACCTGCTGACCGGACCGGTTGAAGCTGGGTAACATGACGCGAGACAGACTCAGACAGAGAGTGGCGTCGGACTCTTACGGGCACTGTGCCTAGGAATATTAATTGATTGATTTTTAGTAGGGGGAGACTTTGTATCGTAGGGGGGGGGGAAGATTCTATTTCGATGGGGCAGACTTTGTTCCGATACAGAGTCTCTCCCCGGAGACTATGTATCAGCAAGGGAGACTCTGTTTCGGGGGGAGACTTTATTTCGTGACACCGGCACTGCAAACGTGGTGTTTACTACTGTAGCCATGGGGGTTATAAACTTAGCGATTTCAAGTCTGGGTGAAATCATGGACATGACCTACTCCAATTAAAATTTATTTAAATTCATATGATTTCACAACAGTCGCAATCTTGCAAATTCTACAACGCCTCCCCGTGCTTGCCCAGTGCCCAGAGGCGCTCAGTCATAATAGCCTGTAGGGAAGAGTTGCCATAAAGAGTTGCCTTGATTGGATCACAGATTCACAGCCGATTCACACCCTAGATGTCAATTTTAATCACGGTTTCAACTTCTCTATTTTTGAGCAATTGAATATGAGTTGTATAGCAGTAGTCGGTTTTGCGGAATGCTGAATCTATTACTATTAGGCAGAATGTTTGCCAGTCTGTTTGTATGTGTGTCTATTCTAAGAACGGCTGTGAAACCGCATGTATTTGAATGTCGAAACAATTTTTTAAATCTCCTTATGCGAATTTGTAGATCAGCGGCTTCCGCGCGACTATTTTCAGCTCTTAATTCCCTTTTTAACCCGAGATATGGATTTTAAATTTCGATGGGGTAGTTAGTGCCAATACAAATTTAAGAAGAGATTTAACATTAACGTTAGCTCAGCAGACGGCAGTTCGCATGACGTCGTATCCTGACGTCATTCTCGCCGCTTACAGTATTAACCAAGTTTTTCGTAGGCGCTCTCAGTGCATAAACCATAGAGAAAGGAGAATGTGTATGTGTGTTTATGTGTGTGCGTTTATTTGATTGTCCATAATTATACGCTCACAGTTTCGCAGCACTTAATCACCAGAACCACCCAGTGAAGGGTTTGATGAATCTAACTAACGACAGAGGTCTGCGTGGGGGCGAAAAGCCGAAATTAATTTCGCTATTTTAAGACATTCGCCCAGTTTCGGAGATTTACACCTCAAACCCCTTGCAGCTAGAGATAGAGTATGACCAGGTCCTTCACGCCCACAGTCAGCATACACGACCCGCCCCGTATGGGAGGGTCGGGTTTCGTTGTGGGATAGGGTTAACCAATAATAGGCAAAAAATTTCAAGTCAGCGTCTTTTTCCTCAGAGGAGTCGAATCTGGGTGGGGGCGAGCTCTGGGTACAGGGGAGGCGTAGCGGTGAGGTGGAGGAGAAGACAAAAACCGCAATTTCCCGGGAAACGCCGGGAACCTCTGAGGGCTGGGTCTGGGTGGGACGGGTTGAGGGCGGAGTGTGGATTATGGCCGGGCCAGGATGAGCGAGATAGGGAGGGGAGAGGTAACGTGGGTTTGCGGTGGGTTGGGGTGATGGGGTTTGGGTGAAAGGCTTAAATTTACAGGGCAGCGCAGATACCACAGAGGGGTGAGGGCGGCGTGGGGACGGGGTAGAGACGGGTGGGTTGCGTGGTGGCGGGGTGGGTGGGAGGAGGGGTTGACTCGGTGGGGCTGGTTGATGGCGGAGAGAGATTTGTGTAGATGGGTGGTGAGGGGCGTGTGTGGGTGAGTGGTTGGTAGAGTCCAGAGCAGGGTGGGACAGGGTGGGGCGAAAACTTAAAATTTGCCGGGAAACGCCTAGTGCTGGAGTGAGGGTGGGGGCAAAAACGAAAATCTCTCAGGCAAAACCGGGTACCATTGCTAGTATTTAATAAATTGCAGTTGAAAATGTATTGCGTGTAGTTTTGATGTAATTCTGATAATTCCTAACAACGAGGGTAGAGTAGAGGTATTAGGTAAGTTTTGAAAAATTTAATCATCTTTCCTATAATTAGAAGAAGGTTTCATGTTTAAGCAACAATAAGTAAATTTTACTCTAAGACTGGCGCTTGCTGAACTATCGCAATTTCAAAAGAAGTAGTCCGTGTTCCCTAAAACGGACCACCTAAAGTTTCCGGAATTGGACCGGTAATTTTGGTATGGTCCATTTTTAAGGACACCCGCACCTGCAGTGTTATATTGTGCTTCTGTAAACAATGATCAATCTTATTATGCAGCATATCGTCTGTGCAAAGTGTGTGTGATTCATATAAATGTTAACTGTCAAGTTTTTACTCAACCAATATTAAGTAGCCTAGGTATATGCATAGGCCAATAATAGATTGAAGGCTTAACTGTTTAATCGTAATTAACTAGTCAATATTTAAATGGCGATTCTGACTAAATTAATGTATAACTGCAATGGTAGGGCATGTCATAATTATAATCAAGCTGATTTCTTCAACTTTTTGATATTTTGACAGCTTTATACGCGTTAATTGCTTGTTTTTAGGCAATAAGTATTCCTATTAGTCCTTGGCCTGCCATGAGGTCCCGTATGCACTTTGGTGATGGGGGAGTTTCTCACTTCCAATCAGTCAGTGGGTCCCTGGACATGAAAAATCACCGAGATGCTTGTCCGCCATGACGTCACGAATGGCGCAATTGCAAAATCCACCGGCCATATTGGAAAATTAGTCTTTATTATTTCTTACTAGAGCCATTAAATCGCAGATGGGAGGGAAACTTCGATGCACTGCTTCCAAGAAAATGTCAGTATTAGGTCAAGTTATAATCCGCATCATTGATGCGACACAATGACCTTGACAATGACCTTGACAATGACCTTGACAATGACCTTATGACCTTCAGATAACCCTGGATGACAAAAACAATATCATAGCCTAAATGAATTCGACATACATGAATCGGTAACATTTGAGGTATAACACGTGCATGTGATGTGAGTAATATAAAAATTCAAGAATGACCTTGACGTTGACCTAATGACCTTCAGATGACCCCGGATGACAAAATCA